>CM053028.1:512941472-512982144 GCA_028564925.1 Lithobates sylvaticus | reverse complement strand
ACTTTGGACCCCTTAGTACCAATTGAGCATCATTTAAACGCCAAGGCCTACCTGAGTATTGTTGCTGACCATGTCCATCCCTGTCCATGAGTGTACTCATCTTCTGATGGCTCCTTCCAGCAGGATAATGCACCATGTCACAAAGCTCAAATCATCTCACCACTGGTTTCTTGAACATGACAATGAGGTCACTGTACTCCAATGGCCTACACACTCACCAGATCTCCAACGATGTGGTGGGACAGGAGATTTGCATTATGGATGTGCAGCCAAAATCTGCGGCAAGTGAGTGATACTATCATGTCAATATGGACCAAAATCTCTGAGGAATGTTTCCAACACCTTCTTGAATCTATGTCATGAAGAATTAAGGCAGTCCTGAAGGCATAAGTGGGTCCAACCCGGTATTAGCAAGGTGTACCTAATAAAATGGCCGGAGAGTGTATATTTGGGACTCCAAAATCATCCCTATTTCACTGTCTTAACTATCCTTTGTATGGAGTTGTGGTGTGCTGTTTGCAATAATAAACTCTCCTTTATTTATGTAATGGTGTCAAGCAGTACACAGTTGTACCATGCTACCTGGCAATTACAGATAACTTTTCCGACACACTCATTTGATTATTGATGATGTAGAGGGCATTCTTTCCTCTGACAACTTATGATAAGGGTCTTTATTCCCACTGACCCTCATTGTAATGGGACATTCTTTTCACTGACTCAGAAAGTATAGAGCCATGTACACACGATCGGACTTTTCGGACTTTCCAGCGGAGGTCCGCCGGGCTTTCCAAACATGTGAACTTGCCCACACACGCCCAGACTTTTCTGGCAGACAATCCGCCGGAGTTTTGGCGGAAGTCCCTGGGACTTTTGAAATGAACTGACTTGCCCCACACACAGAGAAAAGTCTGTTCATTTAGAACGTGACTCCAGGTAGATGGGACTAGCGAAGGAAGTCAATGCCGCTGCCTCGATCAGCGACATTGACACCTCGCTAGCCCCGTCACCTGGTATGGATTTGAAGGGCAGAGCCGATCCGCCCTATACGCGGACTACGCAAGCTGCGTAGGGCCCCGCGGCGGATCGGCTCTGCTCGGGGGCCCCTGGGGCCGCTGCCGCCACTGTGAGGGCAGCGGCGCCTGAAAAAAGATGGCCGCGGGGCCGACATGCAACTGCGCTTGCGCCCGCCTTTCCGAAAAGGGCCGAGCAGCGGCAACAGCGCTGGCGCATGCGCAGTAGTCCGACATGCAACTGCGCATGCGCCAGCGCTGTTACGCTGCTCGGCAATTTTCGGTAAGGCGGGCGCATGCGCAGTTGCATGTCGGCCCCGCGGCGATCTTTTTTTCAGGCGCCGCTGCCCTCACAGTGGCGGCAGCGGCACCTGTGACACGATGGCGCCAAGTGGCGCCATTTTTAAAAATAAAACGTCCCCTCCGCACCCTCTTACCTCCTGGGCCCCCCCCCCCCTGCGCAGCCTCTTACCTCCTGCGCCCGCTCCCCCTCGCAGCCTCGGACCTCCGGTCCCCCCTCCCCCCTCAAAGCCTGTGACCTCCGGCCCCCCCTTCCTCAGCCTCTGACCTCCAGCCCCCCCTTCGCAGCCTCTGACCACCTGGCCCCCCTTCGCAGCCTCTGACCTCCTGCCCCCCCCTCGCAGCCTCTGACCTCCTGCCCCCCCTCGCAGCCTCTGACCTCCTGCCCCCCCCCCTGCAGCCTCTGACCTCCTGTCCCCCCCCCTGCAGCCTCTGACCTCCTGTCCCCCCCCTGCAGCCTCTGACCTCCTGCCCCCCCTTCCAGCCTCTGACCTCCTGCCCCCCCTGCAGCCTCTGACCTCCTGTCCCCCCCCCCCTCGCAGCCTCGGACCTCCTGCCCCCCCCTCGCAGCCTCGGACCTCCTGTCCCCCCCCCCTCGCAGCCTCGGACCTCCTGTCCCCCCCCCTCGCAGCCTCGGACCTCCTGTCCCACCCCCCTCGCAGCCTCGGACCTCCTGCCCCCCCCCTCGCAGCCTCAGACCTCCTGTCCCCCCTCGCTGCCTCAGACCTCCTCCCCCCCCTCGCAGCCTCAGACCTCCTGTCCCCCCCCCCTCGCAGCCTCGGACCTCCTGTCCCCCCCCCTGCAGCCTCTGACCTCCTGTCCCCCCCCCCCCTTCGCAGCCTCTGACCTCCTGTCCCCCCCCCTTCGCAGCCTCTGACCTCCTGTCCCCCCCCTGCAGCCTCTGACCTCCTGTCCCCCCCCCCCCTCGCAGCCTCTGACCTCCTGTCCCCCCCCCCCCCCTTCGCAGCCTCTGACCTCCTGTCCCCCCCCCCCCCCTTGCAGCCTCTGACCTCCTGTCCCCCCCCCCCCCCTTGCAGCCTCTGACCTCCTGTCCCCCCCCTTGCAGCCTCTGACCTCCTGTCCCCCCCCCTTGCAGCCTCTGACCTCCTGTCCCCCCCTTGCAGCCTCTGACCTCCTGTCCCCCCCCCCCCTTGCAGCCTCTGACCTCCTGTCCCCCCCTTGCAGCCTCTGACCTCCTGTCCCCCCCCCTTGCAGCCTCTGACCTCCTGTCCCCCCCCCCTTGCAGCCTCTGACCTCCTGTCCCCCCCCTTGCAGCCTCTGACCTCCTGTCCCCCCCCCTTGCAGCGTCTGACCTCCAGTCCCCCCCTTGCAGCCTCTGACCTCCAGTCCCCCCCCCCTTGCAGCCTCTGACCTCCTGTCCCCCCCCCCCTTCGCAGCCTCTGACCTCCTGTCCCCCCCCCCTTCGCAGCCTCTGACCTCCTGTCCCCCCCCCTTCGCAGCCTCTGACCTCTCCTGTTGCCCCCCCGCAGCCTCTGACCTCTCCTGTTGCCCCCCCAGCAGCCTCTGACCTCTCCTGTTGCCCCCCCCCCCCAGCCTCTGACCTCTCCTGTTGCCCCCCCCCGCAGCCTCTGACCTCTCCGGTTGCCCTCCCCCGCAGCCTCTGACCTCTCCTGTTGCCCTCCCCCCACAGCCTCTGACCTCCCCTGTCCCATCCGCAGCCTCTGACCTCCCCTGAGTCAAGAGAGGGAGTGCTGCCAGGATGGGGGTCATGGGAGAAGTCAGACATGTATGGACTGCGGAGAGGAAACTATGGGATAAAACCAGAGCCACCAAGCTGGAGCCGACTGACTGAGCCCTGCATGATGCACCTGAGAGGAGGTCAGTGACAGCACCGCCAGGCCAGTCTAGGGGGGGTCAATACAATATTGTAAGGGGGCACTGATATAAAGGTTTCCCCCTTATCAGTAAACCCCCTTATCTTAGTGTTTTCTTTCTCTGGTCACCAGAGTCCTCCCCACAGTCCCAGAGTTCCCCTTTACATCATAGTATGCAGGATTCCACCTTACAGTGCAAGGGGGAACTCTGATGTAAAGGGCAATGACCCCGATGTAAGGAGGGGCTTTATAGGGATGCTCTCTGGGGACCCTGATGTAAGGGGGGTGCTCTCTGGGGACCCTGATGTAAGGGGGTGCTCTCTGGGGACCCTGATGTAAGGGGGGTGCTCTCTGGGGACCCTGATGTAAGGGGGGTGCTCTCTGGGGACCCTGATGTAAGGGGGGTGCTCTCTGGGGACCCTGATGTAAGGGGGGGCTCTCTGGGGACCCTGATGTAAGGGGGGTGCTCTCTGGGGACCCTGATGTAAGGGGGGGCTCTCTGGGGACCCTGGTGTAAGGGGGAGGCTCTCTGGGGACCCTGGTGTAAGGGGGAGGCTCTCTGGGGACCCTGGTGTAAGGGGGGGCTCTCTGGGGACCCTGGTGTAAGGGGGGGCTCTCTGGGGACCCTGGTGTAAGGGGGGGCTCTCTGGGGACCCTGGTGTAAGGGGGAGGCTCTCTGGGGACCCTGGTGTAAGGGGGGGCTCTCTGGGGACCCTGGTGTAAGGGGGGGGCTCTGGGGACCCTGGTGGGGGGGGGGCTCTCTGGGGACCCTGGTGTAAGGGGGGGCTCTCTGGGGACCCTGGTGTAAGGGGGGGGCTCTCTGGGGACCCTGGTGTAAGGGGGGGCTCTCTGGGGACCCTGGTGTAAGGGGGGGCTCTCTGGGGACCCTGGTGTAAGGGGGGGGGGGACCCTGGTGTAAGTGGGGGATCCACACTCAGATATGTAAGGGGGGGCTCTCTGGGGACCCTGGTGTAAGGGGGGGCTCTCTGGGGACCCTGGTGTAAGGGGGGGCATCTCTGGGGATCCTGATGTAAGGGGTGGCTCTCTGGGGACCCTGATGTAAGTGGGGGATCCACAGTCAGATATGTAAAGATATATATATTGTATACATGTCTGTTCTATATTGTTGTACTTATTCTTTGACTCTTTTGTTTAAAGGAGGGAGGATTCTATTGGGAGCGCTGAAGTGTCAGGTGTGACTGTGTGGCAATGGCAAATGGTTTACATTGCTCACAGCATCACGGGTCAGGTTGAGGGCCCCTCAGCAGAATTTTGCTTAGGGCCCCAGGGAGGTCAGGATCGGCACTGTGTCACAGTCCCAGCATCCTCCGGGACTGTGACATCATAAGGGGGCGGGGTCACCATATGACATGAGCCGGTGACCCGCCCCTTGTCCCTATATAACTGCCAGCGCAACAAGTCTGAGCCATTAGACAAGGAGACAGCGACGAGTCAACATCGGAAGAAGAAAGAAGAAGCAAAAGAAGAAGAAGCAGAAGAAGCAGAAGCAGAAGGCGACAGCGACTGAAGCCCAAGAAGAACAGAAGAGCAGGACAAGGCCCCCGAAGTCGGAACAAGACCCCCAGACGATGGCGGCGACGAAGGAGAAAGCCGGGCTCCTCCGCTAGTAAAAGAGCTAGCAGAAGATAGCGGAGGAGTCCGGCGAGAAGACCCCCCAGGACGGAAGACCCCCGGAGCTGTGCAATAAAGTATTTAAAAAAATGGTGTTGTTTTTTATTTTTTTTATTTACACTTTTTTCCCTTTGGTGAATGGGTAGGGGTACATCGTACCCCATACTCATTCACATAGGGTGGGGGGCCGGGATCTGGGGGCCCCCTTATTAAAGGGGGCTCCCGGATTCCGATAAGCCCCCCGCCCGCAGACCCCGACAACCAACGGCCAGGGTTGTCGGGAAGAGGCCCTTGTCCTCATTAACATGGGGACAAGGTGCTTTGGGGTGGATGTTTAGGCAGAGTTGCTCTTTAATTTATTTGCCAAGTGATAGTTGTCTTGGCGAATTGCTAGGGGGTCAACTGACTTCACCATAATTCTGCAATTTCTGCACTTCTCTCTTCTGTCGCTAGGTGGCAGGGTACCTGGAGACATTAGATAAGACAAGGGCATTGCAGGGACAGATTTGGAGTATATGGGGTATCTCAGCCAATATGCAGGGATTTTCTAGAATCCCTTGGTCTGCTGAGAGAGACGATTTATTTGGGTGGAGTCAGGTGACCGGGGTTCCATGCCACCTGGACGGCTGTCTGGGTGGATGTGTGTTGTACTGCCCTGGGCTGCTAGGCCAGAGCCTGAGGCCTATCCCGTGGACATCTGACTGCTAGGCTATCTGAGGGCCTAGCCAGAAGCAAGAGAGCAGCGCAGGGTTGAGACTGCGGCTTGCAGTCCAACCAAAAGTGACGGTTCTGCTGGCCAGAGAACCTGTCGTGGTCAGAGGTAGAGGGAATCTGTCGCCACTAAGGGACCATCCACCTTGTTACCAGGGACCACCGTGAGTAACTGAAGCAAGTACCAGAGCAGTATTCTCACCACCGGTGAAGAATTTGGGAAACTTCCGCAGTTGTCAAGCCAGGGACCCAGGCAGCGGAGGTGACGATTGCAGAGCAGTCTTGTGTGCCAAGCCAGGGACCAAGCAGGCCAGTGAGGTGACGCTTGAGGAGTATCTGAGTGCCATGCTAGGGACCCAGCAGGGGTATGGGGGTGATGCTTGAGGAAGACACTGTGTGCGAAGGTTGGGAGAAACTCAGGGGATCCAGTGGCAGTGGATCAGCAAGTCTAGTGAGAGAGACTGAGAGCTCAGTGGAGTGAAGATCTACAAGAGGAGATTGTAGAAGAAGTAAATAAGTTTGTTACAACTTGTGTTAGAAACTATTATAAGACTGTTGTCAAAGGAGACAGCGATCCTACTCATGCAGATGTGGTGTCTTGCTGGATGCCTTTCCCTGCATGGCTGTCTGCCTATAGAAATCCCGGAGTCTGCCAAATTAAAATTGCAACTACTAAAGGGTATCCAGGCTATAACCCTCTCTCCCCCAGTTCTGTTCAAGAGAAAATAAATCTCTTTGCATTCAAGAAGTGTCTGGCACCCATGAATCTACCTTGAATTACACCCACCATGCCTCGTAACCCACTCTACATAGAAGGATGTCAGCTGTCCCTAACTCTGGAGGTCACCATTAGGCCCCAGGAGCCCTGGGATCTCACTACATAGGTACCATTCTTTTCAATGACTACCAATATAAGGAACATTCTTGCTCTCACTGACACCAATCTAAGGGGCACTTCTCCACTGACAACCAAAGAAAGAGGGCACATCTCCCAGTGACCAATAATGTATGGGAGAACCTCTCCCACTGACCCCCAAAGTAAGGGAGCACTATATTGCTCACCAAAGTATGGGGGTCATCTTCAAGGTTCACCATTTTAAGATGAACATCTCCACTGATCACCAATGAAAGGATAACATCTCAATGACCCAGCAATATAAGAGGACACTGCACTGACCCAATGTAAGGGGACTATATGCACTGAACAATAATGTAAGAGGGTAGTACACTGACCATCAATGGAAGGTGACACTACCCCACTATCACCAATGGAAAGGGACACTACTACACTGACCACCAATGAAAGGGGAAACTTCTGAACTGACCACCAATGGAAGGAAGCACTGCACTAATCAATGCAAGAGGACTTTCCTACTACTAACCCCCAATGTAAGGGGTCAATACACAAATGACCACCAATGTAAGAGAGCGCTACACAGACCACTTTTACAAGGGAGCACTTCATTGACCACCAATGTGAGAGGGTACTACACTATAAACTGCTAATGCAAGGAGACACTACTGTGACCACCAATGTAAAGGGGGAACTACACTAATCCCCAAAGTATAGGGGCACTACTTCACTGATCACTAATGGAAAGGAACATTACTCAACTGAACATGTGAGGAGGTCTTTCTCCACTGATCACCAATTGAAGGGGTACTAGTCAGATGACCAGCATGAGAGGATATTTCTCTTCTGACCACCAATATGAGGGGGCACATTTCCACGGAAAACCAGTGTAAGGAGAACAGTACAATTTTGTCTGTCTGAATGTCTTTCTTGACCATGATTATTATTTGTAACGTTTCATGAATAGCCTGAAAATAATTGTGCTGTGGAAAGGGGTGTTAAGAATTTTACACAATAATTTGTGTGCAGAGAAAGACATGTAAAACATCAAGTTTGCTTCGCTTCTCCCTTCTCAAATTTATATGTTGGGAATGGGAATAATCAAAAAATAAATGGATTGCTATTAGGCTAACTAAGCATATCTCAGCAGTCTGTAACAAAAGCTACACATCACATTTCCTGGTAGATAGATGTCCACTAGAGGGGGCTCTTCCAATACTGTATAATGGAACATTATAATCAAAATATGGAACAGCATACATATAAAAGGTAATATTCAACTATATGTTACTAATACAAAAAACATTTCCCTTTTACTACTAGCAACCCCAGAAATGTTGTCCACAAGGGGGCTTCCTAAGCTAAGCTGGGAATGTGCTACTTTTACAATAATATTAAGAGAATATGTGAATTTTTGTACCTCTGAGCCAGTAAAAGAGACCTGTGAGACATGTCAATGTATTTTTTTAATCTTTAAATAATGATATGCACACAGATACACTTTAAATAATTAAAGTGGTATTTACAATCATTCCTAAAAATTAATTAACTCACTTGACATGTGTTGCTTTTTGAATAGGAATAATAAGTAAATCCCCATCATCTATTAATTTTCATCGCCATTGACGGAATTCTCCCAATTGGCAGCCGATCTAGGAAGATATGCTTCCATTTCATTAATTGGTCCTTGGAGGAGAGGAGTTTTGTACCTTCATTGTGACATTCTGTGAATGCTTCCCAGCAGCCTGCAACACGCAGCCCTTTCATATTTCACAAGACACTTGCTGAACTTTCTCCTATTTTAACTCATCATTAAATTTTTACAGATGGATAAAACTTAATTAGGCTCAGATTGTTGTTAATCACCATCCTTCCAAATCCAAGAGAAACAGTGAATTTATAAGCTAACATATCTCATATCTGGCCAAAGCAAACCTATAATTTGATATAAAATAAAAATATCCACATGATGCTCTGGAAGATAAATTTCATGTATAAAATGCATTGGGTAAAAACACAAATGTCTTCCTCCTTTCTCTCTATCCTTCAGTTCCTCCATTTCCATCCTTCCCTTTTCCTTTCTTAACTTAATCCTTCTAATTTTTTCTTTATTTCTTCCTTCCCTCCCTATCCTTCTCTCTTTCCTTACATTCTTCCTTCCTCTGTCTCTCTCTACCTCTCTTGATTCCTCTGACTCTTCCTTCTTTCTTCCCTTTCTTTTCCTTTTCCTTCCCTCATCCCTTCCTTCCTTGTATATACACTGTATACCTTCCTTCCTTCTATCCTTCCATCCCTAAAGTCCTTTCTTCCCTTTCTCCCTCCTTTCCTTCGGTCTCTCCTTCCTTCCATCCTTCCCTCCTCTATCTGCCTCTCTTCCTTCCCTGCCTCTTCCTTCTGCCCTTTCTTCCCTTTCCTTCCTCTCTATCCCTCTCGTCCTTCCTTCCTTCCCTCCCTATAGTCCTTTTTTCCCTCCCTCCCAACCTTCCTTCCTTCACTCTTTCCTTACATACTTCCTTCCTCTTGCTCCCTCTCTTGCATCCTCTGCCTCTACCCTCTTTATTCCTTTTCCTCCCTGCCTTCCTTCCTCTCTTTGCTTCTTGTGCTTCCTTTGCCCCTTCCTTCCTTCCTTCCTTCAGAGGTGGACTTGGCCAGGGGGATCTGATGCCCCATAAAAAGGTCACACTGCTTCTGCTGCAGACGAACCTAAAGGCTTCCTGGTGAATTGGAGTAAAAAGTCCCTGCCGGTATCCTACTGAGTGTGGGATCAGGACAAGGACAGATCGCAGGCACTTCCATACTCCCCAGCATGGAGGAGGCAAGAAAGAGGGAGAGCAGGTGGGGGGCCGAGTTGCTGCCCCATGGGCCTTTGGTTTGTACTTGCCCTGGACCAAAAGTTGACAGTAAGCCCCTGCCTTCCTTCTCTTCCTTTCTGCTCCACCCCCCCTCCTTTCTCCCTCCCTTCCTTCCACCCCCCCCTCTATTTATACCTACCTTCCTTCCTTCTTCCTCTCCATAATTCTCAAGCTATCAGGCCTACCTCTAAGCTGGCACATGCTACCGTAACATTATCACTACAAGCTCTAAGGTAAAGGTAAAGCCACACAAAATGTGCAGGAGTATAATAGTAAATGAGTAAAGAGTATGGAAAAGTTCCGGTATAGTGACGACGTAACTTCATAAAATGTTTCCTTCATCTCTAATCTTATATCTGTAGAACATTTCAACTGTCCATGCAGAGCTATGCTGTCAATATTTTAGGTGTATGATAATCCTCTACCACAAACAGTCTTGTCTTTGTCGCCTCTCCAGCTGTTGAATTTTATAGATGTGGCAGATGCAGACACTACTGGAAATGACCCCCTATTTTTAATTACAGTATATAGGATAAACTTTATATGCTGAACTTTGTGTAAAATATGAACATGAAAGTGAAAGAAAATTTTACTTTATATTGCTCTGATAAATGGCAAAGCCTTTTGAAAAACATTTAGTTCAGTTACCACCTTGCAGCTTAGTTTTCAATAGAGTAGGAATCGTTAGAACCTCTGTGAGGTTTTGGTTGCACCTCTCTTGGTGACAACTGTCAGGTGGAATTTCCCGTCACTTTAAGAGAAAGAATTTCACCTCACTTTCTGTCATATATGTGGAACAGAAATTTAGGGGAAACCGCTCCAATGAAGACACAGACAATACAGGATGTAGATAATAACCCTGAATGGGGACTGAACAAAGATGGCTCCAATCTTCTGGAAATAAATGCAGATGAGGGCATTATGAGTGACCAATACCACTTTGAGCGGTTATAATTACCTATATGTGTTACAATGGTAAAGGGGTGTTGATGGTTGCGGAGGACAGGTTCAGGTTGTTTGCTGCTGCCTACCTCCTGTGATGTGTGATGACGGGCAATGCTAATCCCTGGTTCTTACTCTGTACATACAAGAGGCCCTCTGTAGGTCAGAGGACTGGTTTGAAAACTCAGATGCTAGATAGTTCTCCAGCAAAATTGGTGCAGCTGGTAGGAAAGGCTTCTGTGGAGAAGGAGGCGTGGAGGACTGAAAAGAATCATTGTTGATTCTGTGACTGTTGGAGGCCGGAAGCTGTGCAGAAGGTGAGATATTCCAGACTTAGGTTGTGGGAGCAGCGTGGTTAGATGCCACAATGGAGCAGACATCTTACGTAGGACTTGTCCTAATTGTGGCCTGTGGGTTTGGTCTGTGCAGCCTTTGTTTTCCATGCGTGGGCAGACCAAAGGTATTGCTGTTGACTGTAGTCGGGAGCGGTAATCTAGTCTCTGCAGAAGCTTCCATCAAAGAGCCAGAAGTCATCAGACTATCTTCTTCCTGGCATTGTTTCCACTTTGGGTCGGAGTCTTGTGGAAACGTCCAGACACCGATGGGCCACTGCATTCTATTTGCTTGATAAAAGTGGGCTGGCAAACCCTTAGCCACAGTTCAGACTGGCGTGGACTCACTAAAAAATGCTTCTACCACTAAGCTGAGTTCCCCAATATTATGCCAGGGATAAGAGCCAAAGAGAGACCCATAGTGCTACTGGGTGCTGCGGCCAGAGATGAGAACCCAAGAGAGACTGTCTTCTGTCACTGTGCTAGGAGAGACACTAGACTTAGAACTGTGGAGAGAAACATATGATTGCTGATCTGTGCTGCAGGAGGAAAGCTGCTGAGACACATTGCTGCAGAGAGAACTCATTGCAGTGCTGTGCAAGGGGTGAGTATGCTAAAGAATCTCCCAATGCTGTGTGTTACTGTTCCTGAGTTATGCTGAAGTGTGCCTATTGTGATTACAAGGCACTGTATGCTGTATCGCTATCCGGGTACAGAGAGAAACACATACTGTCAGGGACCATGCTACTGGGTCAAAGACTGGTAATTTCAAATATTCACTGTTCCAAAGATTTGCTGTTCTGGAGGTTAACCATTTCACCCTCCCCATGTTGAGGGCATGTGGCCTGGTATGGTTCAGGAAGGGGGGGGGGGCTGGGGGTAAGTCCGTGAACTAGCTGCAACGAGCAGGCACCGAGCGGAATGCGGTGTAACTATTGCTCAGATAAGGGTCATTTTTTTTTAATTTGGCGTGGTTTTCTCCTTAAAACTGGGGGGGGGGGGGGGACCCACTCCAATTTCTTCCTTAATTTTATCTATATTGCCAGGAGCAGGCAATACATTACAGCTGCAAGCAATTTTAAATGACATTTTTTCCTTTAGAAATGTAATTTTGCTGCGGCACAGTAAAACACATCACACAGATGCACCACTTTACAGGCAGACTACGGGGACCTCATGGCACAATATTTAAAGAAATCTTTCTATTTTATTGTTTCACTTTAAGCATTAGTAAAATCACTGCTCCTGAAAAAAACGGTTAGTTTAAATCTTTGATTGATACATGTCCCCCGGGGCAGTACCCAGGTCCCCATACACTTTTTATGGCAATAACTTGCATATAAGCCTTTAAAATTAGCAATTTTCGATTTTTCATGTTTGTGTCCCATAGACTTTAATATGGTTCGCATTTTCGCAAAAAAATTTGGCCGGTTTGCAGGTTCTGGTGCAAACCGAACCGGGGGGTGTTCGGCCCATCCCTACTTACAGCACAAAGTGATGACCACATCAGCAAGCCAAGCCAAGACAAGATGGATCCACTCACAGCCACCAGTGTGAAGAACAGGAATTGTCTTTTGCGGTTGGACTGATGCATGCAACTGATGTAAGCTCATAGCAACTCTAAAGACACAAGTGGCTCAGATGATGCAGATTGGGACTCTGCTAGTAGTGAGAATAAAAGAGCCACTTGGGAAGACATCTCAAGCTACTGCTATTAAGAAGAGCCTGGGCACAGAGTTTTGTTACAGTTGTGGAGGTATAGGCCACTACAAACAAGTTTTTCCAAGTCAAATATTAGAGATCTTGCAGTAGCCACAGAAAAAACTTTAGACAGCCAGTTGGGTGTCTGGCTGCCTCAGCCCATCTGCGCTCTAGACATAGTACGAGAAAGAAGAGCGGGGAGCCTGACATTCCACTGGCTAGTGTGTAGGCAGGTAGAGGATACTGCTGCCCCAGTGAGAAGTTACGGGTTAACTGTAATTTATGGATTTTTCTTGGTGTGTTTTGCTGAGCCCAACCCCTGGTCCTGTGCGATAAAAAAAGGATGGAGGTCTGGACCCAGAGAGGAGAGATGGTGCAGAGTGAAGTGAGGGGAAAGAGAGGAAGGAGTTTGATTTAGGCTTTGTCCACTTTGCCAGACCCATCTGATGCCGTTAATGGAGTCTGAATGGCCAGTATCATGCCGAAGTTGGAGCTAGATTCCAGTTATGGATTCAACCAGTATTGGACTGGTAAGCTGTAGCTGTTTCTGAATTGTATTTGCCAACATGTACTTCCTTACAGGGCTTTGCCTTAAATAAAGTCAAGTGAAACTCCTCAGGTAGTCAGTGTTTGTGGGTCATCACAGGAAGGCAGATAGTGGGCCCCACCAATCTATTGGCTCTTCTGCGATAGCGCTACATCAGTAATGGGGAAAGATCACAGGCAATACTGGTGTCCTGAACAGGAGGATCAATGACTTGATAGGAGAAGCAAAGCGACATCAACACTCTTCCCTCAATGATGTCATCTTACATCCAAATTCTGCTTGTAGCCATTGACTAAATATTTTTCATTTATTTATTTATATTTTTGTGGGTAAATAACTAAAGCTGCACTATTGTCATGTTCTTTCTGTACATCATAGTCAGATTCCTGCGCAAATAATACCAGCACGGCCATTTACAGCATTAGATGTTTAAATGCTGAGATCCTCCACTTCTTGTGGCTGTCATATTCAATAGGCCCACTGCTGCAACTTGCACTAAAATAAAAATAAATAATCCAGAATGGAAGCTTTGCTTGCACAATGTATTTATAGCACAGCAGCTACATGTAAAATTTAACAAGACATTTCCTGCCCTGCTAACCTCTTTCTGCTGATTATTTTCTCCCTATTTTGGCTTGAATGGCTAACAACATCATTGAATTACAGCAGGACAAATTTTACGAATGCGCTTATTGTTTTCTAGAGTGGTCTTTATTTAATGTGATAAAAAACAATAGGTTTCATTCCAAAACATTTCTAAGTGTTCAACTCTAGTCAGTCCTTGAATGCTAGTCAAGAAACTGAAAAAACAGAATTGCTGGAGAGTCAGAATGTTAAGCAGCTTAGGGGCAGACGTGCAGGTTCGCTCCCGAGCCAGGCTGTGTGCACATATAGACACACACAGTGTGGCCTGGCTCTACCCCTGGCTCCCTGCTCACAGGATTTGACTGACAGCAACCGGAGCCAATGGCTGCCGCTGCCTCAGCAAAGCCTGTGGGAGCAGGAGAGGAAAGAACAAATGCAGACGGACACAGAACTGGATCGCTAATACAGGACTCAGGTAAGTGTAAGGGCTTTAGAACGCCAAATGCTAAAATAATTTTTGCTTAAATGTACAGAATGCATTAAGGTAAAAAAAATGATTTAACTAAAGAAACATAGCTGTTCATAGATGGAAACAAAGTTAGCGCCGTTTGACTCCTCTCAAGTGGAACTGTTGCTATATTTTTGTTTGATCAGTGTATTCTATTAGTGGGAAGGCCTGCTGTCAGAATACAATAGCCCAGGGGGAGAGTTTCCCCATTAAACTCGCTTGTTTTTACGATCAGCCCACTAGCGTATCAAAAAAAGTGAGTTATCTATGGCCAGTTTTAATCTGGGCATGCAACCTAGATGTTTTAAATACAATAAAAAGAAAAAAAAGGGGTGCAAATGAAGCGTATTTTTCTAAAAATTGTAGCAGCGCTTTTGATTGGACGAAATGTCCAACGTGGATTAAATGAATGAATAAATAATCCGTGAATAAATGTCGATAAAAAATAAAATGTGAATTAAATATATATATATAAATAAATAAATATATATATCTATAAGATGTACATATAAAAATCAATAAATATGTTAATAGTCCACGTCCATAATTTATATAAATAAATATGTTAATAGTCCATGTCCATAATATAAATAAATCAATCAGTGTCCATAAATATGTGACTTAGATAAATAAATGAATGGTGATTAAAAATTATAAGTAGATTTTCCAGCAGTGGGCGTGAAAGAAATAAAGCAAATAATTCTGTGCAGCTGTTGTGTTGTCAATTTTGAGCCATCCAGCAGAGATTTCAAAAGTAGTGATGTTCGTCCCCTTTTGGGGTTGCACTCACCAGAAGTACAGTTTTAAACGCCTGTAACATCCACAACTCCAGATGCATAGAATATTAAAAGCCTGTGATCATCATCCTCCACATCGTCAACTTCTCCAATATTACAATATCAGCTCTCCTTATCTCAATTTCAATCCATATATAACAATCATTAGGGCATATGTAAGATATGTGTACTCTGCCTGATCATGTCTCTCCGTCAGCTCTCCGCATAGAAGCAGTTCCGCCGTGAACCACAACGGCGTTCTTCTGGGTTCGGCTGGAGGAGCGCACAATGGACCGCACACGTGCTGTCGTCCCTTCCGGTTGACCTACGCCCTGACGCGTTTCGTCACTTCCGACTTCGTCTCGAGCACATTCACATTTTGAGATTTTTTTTCACTATAAAGTCTCTAACATATATATTTATACTCTTTATGAGTTTATCTATATAATCACATTGATATTGAAGTCACTATATATATATAATTTAACGAATAGATAACTATCCTACAGCGCAGAGCGGTGTCTACTTAGGAGGGTGGCGTCTATTAGACATCTAGCATACAATGCAACCTAGATGGCCAAAAAAGAGGGGTAAGAGGAAAGGCATGCCAGGCCACATGCCCTCAACATTGGGGGGGGGGGGGGGTATTTTGCCAGGGGAGACTTCCCCCCTACCAAAGTACCTTGTTCCCACTGACCAGTGGTTGTGGAGGTCTGCAGGCAGAGGGCTTATCGGAATCTGGAATCCCACTTTAATAATAAGGGGCCCCCTAGATACTGCCACTCCTACGTAGAACCCCTACTCATTTACAATGAAAAAGTCACCTAGAAATAAAGACACCAAACAATTGACAAGTCCTACATCAACTAAAATCATAAAAAAGTCCCTTATTGTTAATCCTTCATTATGTCTGCACCTGTCAACCCACCGAAAAGAATAAATCTGACGACCCGATTGCTACTACTGAACTGGCTGGGTGACGTTGTAAATGCCACCTGGCTCAAAAAAGTAGATTTAAAAACTGTTGAAGCTGGTGGAATATGATCAGCCATACAGAAGCTGCAGCCTATCAGATGCAGTCACTGTTCGTGAGTGATGAGATGCTTGAATATAATAGCCCAGCTAGCCTAAGTTATGTAACATGCAATAGGGAAATCTGCAGAACATAGGGAAAAGACAGTACAGGACACAGGGTCTTTATTCTTAAATAATAGGGCATCCGAAAGCAGTCCATCTGTGGGGTGAGCAACACAACAACAAAAAAATGTCAACAGATCAACGTAACAACGGGTCAAGAAGACTTGGAAGACTCAGTGAGCAGCTTGTAACACCTTATACCTGAAATTGTCATTGGAGCAGACCGAAACATCCACCTGGTTGAATGAAACAGGCAACTGAACAGAAGACCAGGTGACAGCCTTGCAACTCTGAAAAACAGATGCCTGATGGTGAAAAGCCCTAGAGGCACTAACAGATCTTACAGGGTGGAAGAACCATAGGCTTTAACGATACCTTGTTTAATCCAGATAGCAATGGGAAGCCTCGCAAAACACTAGAAGGTAATCTGCCTAAAAGACACTGTGAATGAGAAGTAGACTCTCACAGCACATATCAAGTCAAGACAAAAGAGAGAAATTTCCATGGGTGTTTCAGTTGAAGACTTAAGGATAGAGAGTCAGTGTCCTGGTTGAGGCAGACAGAGGAAACCAGCTTAGGGCGAAGAGACACTCTTGGCCTCAGGACTTCCCTATTTTTATGTAACACTAGACAATCTCTTTACAGGATGAGCAGAGAATCAGACACCCTCCACCCTGCGAGTGTAGCCCTCTTTTGGGAGTTATGAGAAATGGCTCTCCTCAAACAGGATATTGCTTTAAACCTTTAGATAAATAAGAGAATCAGAGCTTTCACTAAGTGGGAGAGTGAGATTAATAATAACATTGCCATTGCCTCTACCCAGGATAGGACTTCTGTAAACAGAGGAGATTCCTTTCCTGGGAAGTGAACCAGTAATCTAATCAAAATAATTGGAAGCAGAAGAACTACTGCAACCAGCATATAATAATAATCATAAGCATATAGATGCACACCAGTATATACAAGCTTTATGTAAGAAAAGATAAATAACAGTACATACATTCAATGTACAAACTCGTATTATCAGCAATGGGCCAGATAGGAGTCATGGTGGAGTTGTGCATGTATACCTAGGTATATATAGTAATTTTTGAGATACCTCCAGATGAAGTCCTGTGCCAAGGGCCCCGAGGATGATGTGGCATCTGTTTTTGTGTCAAAGACCTGAAAGACAAGATATGCTGTGATGAGGACATCCTCTAGCTGCTGCCCAACCAGCCTGGAATGCAGTCACAGTTATCTGGCACTGTGCATGTTAGATAGTAATAGTCTGGTGCAGGTCTGTGATATCAGCTAGCAACAGGCTTTAGCCCCCTGTTGGTTGATTATGGGTGACAGGAAAGCACAAGTAAGTGCACTCCTGTGACCCACATGAGAAGTATGGCCAAAAGAGCTTTGGCCATACTTCACTTTTAACTATGGGATGAGAGGTCAAGGTCAAGACCAAGTGTTGTCTTTTAATTGTACTCTGGCCTAGACCAGATCATAGATAGTATAAGATGTATCCCACTTCCTAGCCTCACATCATGCAAAATAGGCTTTCCAGTTGTGATGGTAGACTTCAAAAATAAATAAATCACTAGGCTTCAAGCAGAAAGTGATGACCAAATCCAATAAGCCCCTGCTCTTCTAGACCTGGATATCGTCAGCCAAGCTTTAAAAACCAAAGACCAAGAAGCGGGATGATTTACCGGTCCTTGGGACAGAAGATCTAGACAATACAGAAGGGTCCAGGTAGTTCAGTACAATGAGAATCACTGGAATGACCTCCATCTACTGATCTCATGAAGTCACCAGAGTGTCTACTGTCAAAGTAATAATCAACCAATGCTGTTCCAAGTTGTCATCCCCACTCATCCCAAACCCTGTGTTCTGGGTATACTGGATGATCTTCATGTAGAGGAGGTTACAAAACAGGCAATAGCAAGGGCCCTTTTCCAGGCACCTAAATTGATTCTAAGGCATTGCAGGTCTATGGACCCACCCTCAAGCAAGGAGTGGATTCCCCAAATGGGGGACACATTAAGCTTAGAAAAGTATATCTTTCAAGATAGAGGGTCTCCCTGGTTAGACATGCCAGGTTTGGCTCCTGTCGAATTGGTTTTGGATAGTATAATGTAATATTTGAGCTGCTGATTGTGGTGGGGGGGGGGGGGGACGGACATGGCTGTTGACACTGTACTGCTGATATAATAAGTGTTGTGCATACTGGATTATGGTATGGTTATATGAATATTGCTGTATTGCTATAATGTCTCTGTCATGTGTTCTTAAATTTTGTACTGTTTGTGTTCTCAATAAAGCTTTGAGATAAAAAAAATAATCAACCAATGCTACAATTGTAAAAGGCTAACCAAAAGGCTAGCTGGGAGTGCATGCAGCTTAAGTCATTGTTCAATAGTGTCTACTGTGAAGGTCCAAGGGTTCTTGAACCTGTCCAGTTTATTGTCAAATCTGTTGAAACAGAAAGATGAAAAACCGCGCTATCTAACAATGGTGAATGTAGCAGTCTGCACAACAATGATTGTATGGGAAAAACGTGAATAAATATAAAGTGCGGCGCTCCTAAAGTGTTTAAAAAAATTCATATTTGAACAGGTAAATAAATAAAACTATTATAATATAGATTGTGAATGAATAGTGAAAAATCAATATATGCTGAAAATTATTGATAATAAATATGCTGAAGGATATTAATAATAAATATTCATAATCAATTAGAAGTGATTATATAAGACAATAATAAAAAGCAACAATATTACACCAAAAATAGTGACATAGGTGTGTGCAAAATATTATAAAGTGACTTGTGCGGCTTGTCTGAAGTTTTCAATCACCAACTGGACAAAAGGCTTACCGACTTTCGTGGACTCAGTAGGCTTATGCCGTGTGAGTCAAACGTGCTGAATGGTGTTTAGACTACACCTAGATGAGCAGCTGTTCCAGGATTATGATGCAGTGAAGACCCCGGATAAATGCAGACAGTGGACGCTCAATGGAAGCCCAAGATGGGGGTGGTGGAAGGTGTACAGTGTAGTTCATCCCCAGCAGTAATACCGGCAAAAAAGGAATGAGGCCATATAGTGTGATACCGTATAGGCTAATAAAATTTATTTTTAAATCTGTTGAAACTCCATGACCAGCATCCCTTACCTGTATAAAAGGTCTGGAAACACCTCTGAATGGAAGTTTGCCTGCAAATTTTCACTCCTGAAAACTGAACAGCAAGAGAGGACCAATTTCACTTCCTTTTGAGCAACGTGACTTCAGGTTTCTCATTGATGGTTCATGTAGGCCATGGCCGTGGCTTTGTCCAACTGGATTCTTGTTGTATGACTTCCCAACTGAACTAAGGGACAACTGAATAGCCCAGAGTTCCAGGATTTTGATGGGAAACTGAGCTTCCTCTGATGACCACGTTTCCTGCAGCAATGGGGCATCTAGGACTGCTCGTGCAGGTTGGCATCTGTTGTAATAACTTTCCACGTCTTTAGAGAGGAAAGTGTTTCCCTGACTCTAGCACCATGCTGGAAATTCACCATACCAGGAAATTCTGGCCTTGCAGGTCAGACATATGGGGTGGCCCAAAAACTGAATATGTTTGTCCCATACTGCCAGAATGTTTAGTTGCAATGGACTGGATAGAAACTTAGTCTACCATCAAGCCCAAGATCAGTGGGACAAAAGTTTGTCCATGGGCAGGAAGACACAGCCGTATTCACTGTCAGGACCAGGTGAGTCAGTTCCAACAACAACTTTCACAGGTTAAGGATCCAGCTGAAGGTCTGCAGAGTTTGCACTGTCTGAAGGAAGCCTGATAGCATAGCAGGAGATAGTCCAGATTATTCTCAATGTGTATCACCTGGAAACAGAGCAAAGCTGAGAACGGTGAAAACCTTGGCGAAAACCTGAGGGTCTGTGGGCAGGCCAAAGGGAAGGGTGACAAACTGGTAACACTGACCTCAAAAATTAGATAGTGTTGATCAGGAGGAAATACGGGAATGTGCAGGTAAGCACCCTGTAGGTCTCCTGAAGCCAGAAAATCCATTGGTAGGAGGGAGGCAATGACCAGCCTGCCCAATTCAATGTGGTGTCTACTATAGTGATATTCAGATTCCACAGGGACCAACCAAGTATGGCACATGCATACTTATACTGTAGCTATGCAAAAATATCCATATCTAAATTTCAGTTTTAGGCTTGGATGACATTTTAGTCAAAGTCATCTCATCCTGATCCAATTCTTCAGAAGGAGAGGGGGGACATGCTATAGGAATTGTTGGAGACTGGGAACATACCTCAGGAGGCATTCATTGGCTGGAAACATATTACATAAGACTTCTAGAAGTCACTGCTATAGCAGGGCATAAGGGAAAAACAGATTATTGTCTGAAGGGGTCTCGAGGGCCACAGAGAAAGTGCCAAAAGGCCGCTCAGGTTGGGCACCAGGGTTTTAACCTGTCAATATCTGCCCAAATCTAGAATATCATTTTTGGAGGACTGACCCTTTAAGCAATGATTCTTATGTAGACCGCCAGCTCTTTGCTGGAAGACGTCAGCGTCAATCTTCATTCATGGTGCGTAACGTCGTGGAATAGTTCTGCTCTAAATAAACAATAAGATTTATGTTATGCTTGTATTGCGCTGATCCACATAACTGTCCTTTTTTTATATGGGAAAGGGAGAGAGAAAAGCAAGTCTGAAAGAAAATGGATATTGCTTCAGACTTTTAAATCATGGACACCCTGTCCAATGTGAAGACCAAAGATGGAAACTCAATTAGCAATAAAACATGATATGGTGTATGTGTCGTATTGGATTCAAATGAATAAATCCTCTCTATCGAATCATCATTACTGGTTTTATACTCACAAGTGTCGCACGCGACTTTCTCAGTCCATTTATCTCCTTTTTACGAGAGACATATATTATCCTAACAGAAAAAAAAATAAAAAAACAACCCGCATAGCGCATGTCATTAATCTTTATGCTGCGTGTTTCGTAAAGCTTGATCCGAGTTTTAAAAACCCGTCGCTTAATAAGATGAAAAAAAATGGGTTTCTATTTTAGCCTTGCCAAATATGAAAAGTGTTTGTATTTTTAAAAATTAGGTTCTATCCAGGATAAGCATCTTAAAGCTGACCTCCAGCCTTCCATTAAGTCTTGCACAGTTGTGCAGGCTCCTTTCCTGGGCTGAAATGGCTTATTCTGATTTCACTGCACACTGTGAGCTTCTCACAATGTGCATTAGAAGCTGTGGAAAGTCCGATAGAAGCGGCCTCATTTCCTGGCTGGAGGACATCCTGCATCATCCTTTCCAGCTTGATGCCTGTCCCTTTCTTTTTTTTTTTTTTTTTCCAAATAAGCTTTATTGAAATCACATAGTTATACAAACAAGGTGAATCACAAACGATGTACAGGAGATAGCAGAAAATGCGGTACACAACAACAGTTTCTTAACAGTAACAGGGTGGAAAGAGAAGTTTCATGAGTGTAAATAGGAGTCCATATGAGGACGAGGGGAGGGAGCCTAAGGTTGACAGTGCTATAACAACAACATATGTTTTACATAGTGGGCGAAGAGGCAGTAGGTGGAGGTAAGTAATCTGTGGGTCAAGGTATATCTTAGACCGTCTGAGTTAGGTAGGTGACATCACTAGTGGGACAGTCGAATAGTATAACACTCCAGTTCATCCCATCACCACTCACCCCTGTGGGGCTCTAGCTGTGAGTGACGGTGGGAGATTTAGGGGTAGGCAAGAGCAGGTAGGGAGTATCTTAGCAGAGGACGGATATGGGGTCTAGTGTCAGAGAAATCCACTGTACATTTAGTTTCCTGAGAGGAGCAATAGGGATCAGTTACGCGCGTGGGGTGCACTATGAGGAATAATGGCTGAGCAATATGGATATGATTAGGGTAGCACGGGAGTAACCAGCAATTGGTCGGTAGTGGATGCCTGGTCGCGGAAAAGTTTCCAACAAGCCCATGTGGTTCCGAATCTATTCGGATCGTCCCTGGCCTGATGTATGAGGCTTTCCATCTCTGCGATTCTATCTATGCGTTTTATCCACTCAGAAATTGTGGGGGGAGATGTGGTTCTCCAGTGTAATGGAATGCATTGAGTCGCAGCGTTAATGAGGTGCAGTGTCAATGATCTGTTGTAAGTTCTTTGGGGGATGGAGGTGTGGTGTAGAAGAAATTGAGCTGGGGTGAAGTCCGGCGTATAGGTCGTGATTTGGGAGATTAGACGGTGTACATCTGTCCAAAAAGGTTTGATGAGAGGGCACTCCCACCAAATGTGTAGTAAAGTTCCTAGAGCCGAGTTGCACCTCCAACACGACGGAGAGACATGTGGTTGGAATTTGTGAATTTTGACAGGGGTTCTGTACCATTTGGAGAGGAGCTTGTACCTATTCTCTTGGGATGAGACATTAATAGAGCCCTTGTGCACGTGATGGTATATATGTTCCCATTCTTCAGGGGTCAGGTCTACGGAGAGTTCCGACTCCCACCATTGAACTAGAGTATCGTCTTTGATGACATGTGTAGAGAAGAGTAGAGAGTATGTTTTGGATATTACATGTCGTTGGGGTTCAGAGCTCAGGCAAAGAGTTTCAAAGGGTGTAAGGTCTCTGTGCCATTGTGGAGACTGTGTCGAGGTTTGAAAGAAGTGTCTCAGTTGTAGAAACTTAAAGAAGGGAATATGATAATCTGGTAGGGAAGAGGACAACGATTGAAAAGGTCGAAGGACCTTGTTGTGAAAGAAGTCGCATGCCCGAGGGTGATTGTCAGGGGGGATCGTCAGAGGAGGTTTTAAAGTCAGGTCCGGGGGGAATTCGGGGTTGTTAGTCAAGGGGGTCATAGGGCCGTAAGTTGGGGCAAGATGCATGTGTGAACACGAGGAACGGAAGGATGACAACGTGGCAGTAATCAGTGGGTGCGAGGTTAGGGGTTTGGGCGCGTGAGAGCGGTGGATCCAGGGAAGGTGGGCCAATGGTGTCGGGGAGAACGTCTGTTCCAGTCGTACCCAGTCTTTAGTTAGCTTGTGTGTGTGCCAATCTACAATTCTGGTTAGGTGGCAGGCTAAGTGATACTTACGGATGTCAGGGAGGCTAAGGCCACCTAGGGTTTTAGGTAGGGTCATACGCGACCAATTGATCCTAGGGGAAAGGGCTTTCCATATAAAAGTTCTGCACAGGCGTTGATAGACTGAGAAGAAAGCCAGTGGTAAGTTGATGGGTATAGCTTGGAGCAGATAGAGGAGTCTAGGAAGGATATTCATTTTTAGGATCGCTATTCTACCGAACCATGAGAAGGATCCTGAATGCCACTTTTGTAGGTCACCTTGTATTGTTTGAAGAGTAGTTTGGAAGTTTAGAGCATATAGATCTGATAGTTTAGATGGGAGTTTAATACCTAGATAAGAGATGGCCTGAGGTGCCCACCTAAAAGGGAAATTGAGCTTACATTGTGACAACAAAGGGGCTGGTAAGGAGACATTAAGGGCTTCGGATTTAGAAAAATTAATTTGTAAGTTGGAGAGAGTTTTAAAGGAGGAAAAATCTTTGAGTAAATTGGGGATGGTGGTGATGGGGTCGGACAGGAAGAGTAGGACGTCATCTGCATAGGCAGCTACTTTGTACGTGTTATGGTTAATGGTGAGGCCCTTGATGTTTGGGTTATCCCTAATCCCTGATCCTGCGTAAAAATGGTTCCATCGTGAGTAAAAAAATAATCGGGGACAAGGGGCATCCTTGGCGGGTGCCATTGGAGATGGGGAAGGCGTTCGACAGGCGGCCGTTTATCCTGAGTTTGGCAGATGGGGATGAGTATAAAAGCATAATCATTTGGATCATAAGCTGCGGTATCCCCACTGCTCGGAGTACAGCTTCCATGTAGTCCCACGCCACCCTGTCGAACGCCTTCTTCGCATCAAGGGACAGAAAGAAGCCCGGGGTGGAGGTTTTGGTTAACCAATGGTGGACATTCAGAGCTTTAATGGTATTGTCCCTAGCTTCACGGCCAGGAACAAAACCCACCTGGTCTAGGCCAATCAGGTTCGGGAGGAGAGGTAGGATCCGATTGGCTAACACCTTGGCATATATTTTCAGGTCAACGTTGAGTAGTGAAATGGGGCGATAATTTGTAACTATCATGGGGTCTTTGTCCGGTTTTGGGATAAGCGTAACATGGGCCTCCAGTATGTCCCTATGTGCTATGTCAGAAGGGGTGAAGTTGTTAAAAGCTGCTACTGTCCCTTTCATTCATTGGACTTCTGTTCTTTCAAACTTGGAGGTTCAACATGACATATGGGTGTTACATAGGGTGGTCTGCATGCAAATACAACCTGCCTAGAGATACCCTGTCCTCCAGACTGGCATTCACCTAGCAAGGCGTTTCGATATTTCCATAGCCCCTCCTGAGGGCCAGTCCACTGCTTTTCTCAGGGCTTGAGTGGAATATAGAAGCAGGGAGTTTATTTATTTATTTGTTTAGTTTAAGACAACAGTGTAAAGTTTTCTGGTGTGTGAGACTTAAAGGCACCAAATCCCTTGAGAGAAATTCAAAACGTATGTATAGAGAAAAAAAAAGGGATTTTAAAGGTGCCAACACAATTATTATAAAAATATCCAAAATGTTATAATAAATATAGGATTAAAAATAGCAATTCATACAAAACCATCACAGAGAATCCATGTGGCTATATACATATGCAGTAGCTTCAGCTCAACATGTTTCGCCAATCACTGTCTTCTTCAGGAGCTTTGTAGAAATACTGCATGCACAATCAACTGAAATCTCTCTCACGGAATAGCCTGTTTGGTGCATGATCCATTTCTTTGGTCTATTAGAATAATGAATGAATACCTCAGGTGAGAGAGCCTACCAAGTGATCTATAGACATTTGTACATATGTGATCTGTATGAGTCAATAAAGTAACAATTTATTTGTAAAATATTTATATATGTCCAGATTTAGCATAATTGCCTTTCTGATTTATGTATTGCTTTCTAATTTTAGTGATTGTGCATGCAGTATTTCTAAAGTGTCCTGAAGAAGCCAATGATTGGCGAAACATGTTGAGCTGAAGCTACTGCATACGTATTGTAGCCGCATGGATTTTCTGTGATGGTTTTATATAAATTTGCTATTTTTAAACATATATTTAACATACCATTTTGAATATTTTTATAATTGTGTTGGCACCTTTAAAATCCTGTTTCTTTCTCTATACATACATACTTATTTAGTTTACTTATTACAGATAAATACTGTATTTAGTGCCGTCAATTTACTCAATTGTATTTAGTGCCGTCAATTTACTCAATGCTTTACACATATATATTGTACATTCACATCAGTCTCTTCCCTCAATAAGCTTACAATCTAAGGTCCCTTACTTACATTCATACATATACTAGGGCCAATAAAATCCAGCCCTGGAAAAAATTTCACACCAGCCCCACAGCGTTATTATACCAGCGCATCAGCATAACGTCATTATTTCCTGGTTCATGAAAGGGAAAACCATACATTTTAAAGCACATTTGAAGAGTGTATTATATATAGATAAGAAAGATATTAAAGCACATAGGGCTTTATATTATATATATATATATATATATATATATATATATATATATATATAGAGAGAGAGAGTGCTGGGGGGGGGGGGCCAAAAAGAACAGGGGTGGAGAGCACTGGGGTGGGGGCTGGAGAGCACCGGGGGCAGAAAGAACAGGGGTGGAGAGCACTGGGGGCAGAAAGAACAGGGGTGGGAAGCACGGGGGGCTGGACAGCACTGTGGGGGGTGGGGAGCACGGGGGGCTGGAGAGCACTGTGGGGGGTGGGGAGTACTGGAGTGGGAGCTGGAGAGCACCGGGGGCAGAAAGCACAGGGGTGGGGAGCACGGGGGCTGGACAGCACTGGGGGGGGCTGGAGAGCACCGGGGGCTGAAAGAACAGGGGTGGAGAGCACTGGGGTGGGGGCTGGAGAGCACCGGGGGCAGAAAGAACAGGGGGGGTGGGGAGCACTGGGGGGGGGCTGGAGAGCACCGGGGGCAGAAAGAACAGGGGTGGGGAGCACGGGGGGCTGGACAGCACTGTGGGGGGCTGGAGAGCACGGGGGCTGAAAGAACAGGGGTGGAGAGCACTGGGGTGGGGGCTGGAGAGCACCGGGGGCAGAAAGAACAGGGGTGGTGAGCACTGGGGTGGGGACTGGAGAGCACCGGGGCAGAAAGAACAGGGGTGGGAAGCACGGGGGGGCTGGAGAGCACTTTGGGGGGTGGGGAGCACTGGGGTGGGAGCTGAAGAGCACAAGGGCAGAAAGAACAGGGGTGGGGAGCATGGGGGGGCTGGACAGCACTGTGGGGGAGCTGGAGAGCACCGGGGGCAGAAAGAACAGGGGTAGGGAGCATGGGGGGGCTGGACAGCACTGTGGGGGGGGCTGGAGAGCACCGGGGGCAGAAAGAACAGGGGTGGAGAGCACTGGGGTGGGGGCTGGAGAGCACCGGGGGCAGAAAGAACAGGGGTGGTGAGCACTGGGGTGGGGACTGGAGAGCACCGGGGCAGAAAGAACAGGGGTGGGAAGCACGGGGGGCTGGAGAGCACTGTGGGGGGTGGGGAGCACTGGGGTGGGAGCTGAAGAGCACAAGGGCAGAAAGAACAGGGGTGGGGAGCATGGGGGGGCTGGACAGCACTGTGGGGGAGCTGGAGAGCACCGGGGGCAGAAAGAACAGGGGTGGGGAGCATGGGGGGGCTGGACAGCACTGTGGGGGGGCTGGAGAGCACCGGGGGCAGAAAGAACAGGGGTGGAGAGCACTGGGGTGGGGGCTGGAGAGCACCGGGGGTAGAAAGAACAGGGGTGGGAAGCACGGGGGGGCTAGAGAGCACTTTGGGGGGTGGAGAGCACTGGGGTCAGGGGTGGGGAGCACGGGGGGGGAGCACGGTGGGGGGGGACAGCACTGGGGGGAGCTGGAGAGCACCGGGGGCAGAAAGAACAGGGGTAGGGAGCATGGGGGGGCTGGACAGCACTGTGGGGGGCTGGAGAGCACCGGGGGCAGAAAGAACAGGGGTGGGGAGCATGGGGGGGCTGGACAGCACTGTGGGGGGCTGGACAGCACCGGGGGCAGAAAGAACAGGGGTGGAGAGCACTGGGGGGGGGGCTGGAGAGCACCGGGGGCAGAAAGAACAGGGGTGGTGAGCACTGGGGTGGGGACTGGAGAGCACCGGGGCAGAAAGAACAGGGGTGGGAAGCACGGGGGGCTGGAGAGCACTGTGGGGGGTGGGGAGCACTGGGGTGGGAGCTGAAGAGCACAAGGGCAGAAAGAACAGGGGTGGGGAGCATGGGGGGGCTGGACAGCACTGTGGGGGAGCTGGAGAGCACCGGGGGCAGAAAGAACAGGGGTGGGGAGCATGGGGGGGCTGGACAGCACTGTGGGGGGGGCTGGACAGCACCGGGGGCAGAAAGCAGGGGTGGAGAGCACTGGGGGGGGGCTGGAGAACAGGGGGGGGGGTGGAGAGCACTGGGGTGGGGGCTGGAGAGCACCGGGGGTAGAAAGAACAGGGGTGGGAAGCACGGGGGGCTAGAGAGCACTGTGGGGGGGTGGAGAGCACTGGGGGCAGAAAGAACAGGGGGGGAGCACGGGGGGCTGGACAGCACTGGGGGGGCTGGAGAGCACTGGGGGGGGAGAAAGAACAGGGGTAGGGAGCATGGGGGGGGGGGGCTGGACAGCACTGTGGGGGGCTGGAGAGCACCGGGGGCAGAAAGAACAGGGGTGGGGAGGGGGGGCTGGACAGCACTGGGGGGGGGCTGGAGAGCACCGGGGGCAGAAAGAACAGGGGTGGTGAGCACTGGGGTGGGGACTGGAGAGCACCGGGGCAGAAAGAACAGGGGTGGGAAGCACGGGGGGCTGGAGAGCACTGTGGGGGGTGGGGAGCACTGGGGTGGGAGCTGAAGAGCACAAGGGCAGAAAGAACAGGGGTGGGGAGCATGGGGGGGCTGGACAGCACTGTGGGGGAGCTGGAGAGCACCGGGGGCAGAAAGAAAGGGGGGCAGGGGGGGAGTGGGGGGGGGGAGCATGGGGGGGGGCTGGACAGCACTGGGGGGGGGCTGGACAGCACCGGGGGCAGAAAGAACAGGGGTGGAGAGCACTGGGGGGGAGGGTGGAGAGCACCGGGGGTAGAAAGAACAGGGGTGGGAAGCACGGGGGGCTAGAGAGCACTGTGGGGGGGGTGGAGAGCACTGGGGGGGTCAGAAAGAACAGGGGTGGGGAGCACGGAGGGGCTGGACAGCACTGTGGGGGGGCTGGACAGCACCGGGGGCAGAAAGAACAGGGGTGGGGAGCACAGGGGGCTGGGGAGTATGGGGGGGCTGAACAGCACTGTGGGGGGGTGGAGAGCACTGGGGTGGGGTCTGGAGACTGATGGGGAGAGCTAGAGAGCACTGTGGGGGGTGGGGAGCACGGGGGGGGGGGGGGCTGGAGAGCACTGTGGGGGGTAGGAAGCAGGGGGGGGGGGCTGGAGAAGGATGGGGAGAGCTGGAGAGAGGGGGAGGCAGAAAGAACAAGGATTGAGAGAACTGTGGGGGGGGGGCTGGAGAGTGTGGGGGGGGAGGAGAGTGTGGTGGGGGAGGAGAGCATTGGGGGGGGGAGCACAAGGAGAAGGGGGGCAGTAAAAGAATTTGGATAGGAGGAGAAGCAGTGGGGCTGCATATAGAGGAAATGAGCTTTCTATATTCCTCCATGCAGCCCCTGAATGCTTGATTCTCCTCCTCTCCCTCCTCCAAGCATTGAGCGGCTGCATGGAGGAATATAGAAAGATAATCTCCTCTATATGCCGCCCCCCTGCCGATCCCCCTATCCAGGCACACAGTTTGGGCTGTACTCACAGGCATCTCTCTCTTCCTGTGATCACGGCGCTGGCCGGGGCTGTGCTCTGCGGCCGCGCACCGCGCTGTAACACGGTCCCGCCCCCATAGACCGGCTCGTGTGATAGGTGGAACACACACTGATTCTATCTACTATCACATGAGCCGGTCTATGGGGGCGGGACCGCGTTACAGCGCGGTGCGCGGCCGCAGAGCACAGCCCCGGCCAGCGCCGTGATCAAAGGAGCAGGAGAGAGGGGATTCAGGGGAGCACTGCAGCCGCAAACCGGCCCCAGGGCAGGCAGCCTACCGGGAAATATCCCGGTATCCCGGTAGGCCAGTCCGGCCCTGGGGAGGGTTCACTGCTAATCAATGCAGCTAAAGTAGTCATCCAAGAAATATAAACTTTTTTCAAAGTGTATGAACCTGGTGTTGAGCAAGGAGCTGCACCGAGAGCACAACAAGCAATCCATATTCAGATAGGGGGAGACAGAGAGATGAGCTTGTGGATGAAGTCTGGCTGCACCTGGGCACGTGGGGTAACAACTTACCTGAAGGTGTGCTCGTCAATGCCCAGGACCGGGCCGAGGCTGCGGTCATGGGAAGAATCAAACATTAAGGCAGCCCCCGACTCAGAGATGAGCCACTTGTGTGCAGTGAATGTGCGGAGTTCCTCTTTAAGATGTTTTGTCCCATGTCACCACACACTTGTACCGATGTATGTGTTGCATTCGGAGGAACCCGCTCTACCAGTACAGTGTACCTCTGTTTCCTCACATCCAGTAATGGAATGGAGTTCCACCCAGCACATAGTGAGTCCCATACATGCCCACTAACCTTTTCCTTCTTGTACCTAGTAGAGCTGCATGATTAATCATTAAAAATCGTGATCTCGATTCTCGAACAAATACTGCAGCTGCTGACTTTTAAAGTGTGGACATTTCCCTGTCCAGGGTGCCCGCAATGTCCTCACCCGAAGCTGACTTGTCCCTCAGCTCCCGGGTGGAGGGGCCGGCATTTTCAGTAAGGGAATCAGGAAGTGAAGCCTTGTGACTTCACAGCCTGGTTCCCTACTCCGCATGCGTGAGTCGCACTGCACATTCTGAATGGTCCCTGCTGTCTTCTGGGAACTCCAAGAAGGCAGCGGGGGGACGGAGGAGGGGGCCGAATCTTTCACCAGAAGTGGGAGCAAATACCTGGATTATACAGGTATCTGCTCCGCCCTCCCCTCTGAAAGGTGCCAAATGTGACACCGGGGGGGGCGACTGGATGAGCGGAACACCGGAAAATTAAAAAAAAATAAAAAGTTTTCTTTCTTTCTGTTTAAAATGTTGTAAATAAGTGTTTTCTCCTTCACTGTTGTGCACTGAAAGGCACAGATTAGCACTGATAGGTGGCACTGATATGCAGCACTGATAGGTGGCAATGATGGGCAGCTTTTATGGGCACTGATGGGCGGCAGCGATGGGCACTGATAGGCTGCAGTGATGGGCACTGAAGGGCGGAAATGATGGGCGGCACTGATGGGCACTGACAGACAGCACTGATGAGGAGGCACTGACAGGCATCACTGATGGGCACTAAAAGGCATCACTGATGGGCATCGCTGATGGGGCTGGACTGATAATTAGGGATGAGCCGAACATCCCCGGTTTGGTTCGCACCAGAACATACTGAACAGGCAAAAAATTTGGCAGAACACACGAACACCGTTAAAGTCTATGGGACACGAACATGAAAAATCAAAAGTGCTAATTTTAAGGCTTATATGCAAGTTATTGTCATAAAAAAAGGTTTGGGGACTCGGTCTTGCCCCAGGGGACATGTATCAATGCAAATTTTTTTTTTTTAAAACTGATGTTTTTTTCGGAAGCAGTTATTTTTTTAATGCTTAAAGTGAAACAATAAAAATGAAATATTCCTTTAAATATCATACCTGGGGGGTGTCTATAGTACGCCTGTAAAGTACTGCAGCAAAATGACATTTCTAAAGGAAAAATTGTCATTTAAAACTGATCGCTGCTGTAATGAATTGCCGGGTCTCAGCATATAGCTAAAACTCATTGAAAAAAAAAAGCATGCCCCCCCCAGTCCATTACCAGGCCCTTTGGGTCTGGTATGAATATTAAGGGGAACCCCGAACCAAAATTAAAAAAAAAATGCGTGGGGGTCCCCCTAAAGTCCCCGTGGCGTCCGTGGGGGGGCAGGGTCACCCGTTTACGTCATGGGTTGCCCCGCTCTCAGTTATATAAGAACTGTCATCCAGAAGAAGCATCAGTCAGTGGGAGCTTCCCATGGAGGCGGGACAGTTGCGGCTTTTTTCTTACATCGCTGAACATTTTTATTTTTTTATTGTTTAATAAAGGACTTATCCCAAGCTATCTCTTGTCTTTTTTACAATTTTTGACACCTTTTTTGTGAAATGGTAGGGGTACAATGTACCCCGTTACCAATTCACATAGGGGGGGGGGGGGGGGGCCGGGATCTGGGAGTCCCCTTGTTAAAGGTGGCTTCAAGATTCCAATAAGCCCCCCCGCTCGCATACCCTCACAACCACCGGGCAAGGGTTGTGGGGATGAGGCCCTTGTCCCCATCAACATGGGGACAAGGTGCTTTGGGGGACTACTCCAAAGCACCCTCCCCATGTTGAGGGCATGTGGCCTGGTACGGTTCAGGGTGGGTGCTCTTTCGTCCCCCCTCTATTCCTGCGGCCTGCCAGGTTGCGTGCTCGGATAAGGGGGGTCTGGTATGGATTTTGGGGGGACCCCTACGCCATTTTTAAAAGAAATTTGGCACAGGGTTCCCCTTGATTTCCATACCAGACCTGAAGGGCCTGGTGTGGATTTTGGAGGGACCCCCACGCAATTTTTTACATTTTTGGTTCGGGGTTCCCCTAATATTCATACCAGACCCAAAGGGCCTGGTAATGAACTGGGGGAGGCATAGGAATAGGCATAATGCCGCGTACACACGATCGGAAATTCGGGCAGCAAAAGACCGATTACAGCTTTTGGTCGGACAATGCGATCATGTGTATGCTCCATCGGACTTTTGCTGGCCGAATTTCCGCCAGCAAATTATTGAGAGCAGGTTCTTAATTTTGTAACTATTTTATATTGTGCCAACAGTTTGCGCAGGGCTTTACTACATAAGGGCAGACAGTACAGTTACAATACAATTCAATACAGGAGGAATCAGAGGGCCCTGCTCCTTAGAGCTTACAATCTAGGAGGGAGGGTCAAGTGATACTAAAGGTAATACCTGTGGGGGATAAGTTAATGGAGAAAATAAAAGTACAGTGGGTGGAGGCGGGATACCCAGATAGCAAGGATAACTTGCCACAAATTTGTGGCAGTGTTGAATTTTAAGCCTGTTAACTTGCTGCACATTTTCACTGGCAAGTTGTACACTTGAGGAGCATTTGAAGTACAAGTTCTAGTTGACACTTTTCAAATTTGTAGCAAATTTACGTTACAAGTCTCTAGCAAAGTCGCAGTGGTGAGTCTACAGCAAGAGCTCTGCAAGTCTACAGCATGAAAATCCAGCCACAGTGACCCCTGTGGTGGGAGGACTATTGCACAACATAACTGAACCAGAACTTGCAGCGGACTTGCAGAATGTTTGCAAAGAAAGTTGATCTGGATTCATGCAATGTAGACTTGCTGCAGTTGTGCAACAAATGTGTGGAGCCTGGCAAGTCTAGCAACAGCTTAGCAAGTCAATTTCAAACTTGCAGCACAATTGCTTGCTATCTGGAATAGGCTTCTCTGAAGATAAGGGATTTCAGGGATCAGCTAAAAGTAGACAGAGTAGGAGATAGTTGGACAGATTGGGGTAGGGAGTTCCAGAGGGTGGGAGAGGCTTGGGGGAAGTCCTGGAGGCGAGCATAGGGTGCTAGACAGCAGGAGGTCCTGGGAGGAAGGAAGAGAACAATTAGGTTGGTATTTTTAGACTAGGCTAGTGATGTAGCTCAGGGCCGAGTTGTGGGTGGCTTTGTAGGCTGTTAGTATTTTGAATTTAATTTGTTGGGTGAGCGGAAGCCAGTGGAGGGATTGGCTAAGAGGGATAGCAGACACTGAATGGTTGGTAAGATGGATGAGTCTGGCATTCATGATGGACTGAAGGGGGGATAGTCTATGTAAAGGTAAGCCAATGAGGATGGAGTTGCAGTAGTCGAGGTGAGAAATAACCAGAGAGTGAACCAGGAGCTTTGTAGTTTTATTGGTTAGGAAAGGACGTATTTTGGAGATGTTGCGTAGGTTCAGGCGGCAAGCTTTGGACATTGATTGGATGTGGGGGTGAAAAGAGAGTTCAGAGTCCAGGATAACACCTAACACCCTGGCATGAGGGGACGGGTTGATAGTTGAGCCATATTGATCTTGACAGAGAAGTCAGGGGAAGGGGCACATGGGGGAGAAAATATTATGAGCTTGGTTTTGGACAGGTTGAGTTTGAGGAAGTGGTGAGACATCCAGGCTGATATGTCAGTCAGTAAATTAGCGATATGCAAGGATACTGATGGAGTGACCTGAGGGGTAGAGAGATACATTTATAAATTTGGGTGTCATCCGCATTGAAATGGTATTGGAAGCCATGGGAAGAGGTGTAGATCCTGAATATGAGACTGGGTTCTAATTCCAAATAAGAGCAGGTCTCAGTTGTATGTATTTGTAATATTAATGTCAAGGTATTATTGTGCTGTGTTGGGTGGTATTGATCCAATCTACAACTGTATCAACGCTGGAATATACATGATTTTAAATCTAGAAGAGACTTACCTGTGGTCTACCCCAGTCCAACAAGGGTGGGCCAGCCTGGTCTACAGCAGGAGAACTCCTCTCTTGTTTGTTAAAAAAAATTGGCAGATGGTTACATAGTTACATATTAGGTGAGGTTGAAAAAAGACACAAGTCCATCAAGTCCAACCTATGTGTGTGATTATATGTCAGTATTACCTTGTATATTCCTGTATGTTGCGGTCATTCAGATGCTTATCTAATAGTTTCTTGAAACCATCGATGCCCCTCGCTGAGACCACCACCTGTGGAAGGGAATTCCACATCCTTGCCGCACTTACAGTAAAAGAACCCTCTACGTAGTTTAAGGTAAACCTTTTTTCTTCTAATTTTAATGTCTTGTTAAACTCCCTTCTGAGAAAAAGTTGTATCCCTATTGTGGGGTCTCCAGTACGGTATTTGTATATTGAAATCATATCCCCTTTCATACGTCTCTTCTCCAGAGAGAATAAGTTCAGTGCTTGCAACCTTTCCTCATAACTAATATCCTCCAGACCAGGGGCGGACTGACCATTCGGCCACTCTGGCAGTGCCCGAGGGCCCCGGGCCACTAGGGGGCCCCATCAGGGTTGCCAGCCTCAGTAAAAGCAGGGACAGTATGTAAAAATCTGTATTTTTTTTTACATCTGTCTCTGAAATGTCCCTTACCGACATCCTTTTGGTCTAAAAATCCTGAGATTATAGCTGCCCCACCTCTCCAGTACCTTCTCAGCCAATAGAAACATGTCTGTATATACTGTGTGATTGTATACTGTGTGGCCCCATAATTTCTGATTACCTGGGGGCCCCATAATCTCCTACTGCCCGGGGGCCCCATGAGTTGTCAGTCCGCCCCTGCTCCAGACCCTTTTTTAGCTTTGTTGCCCTTCTCTGTATTCGCTCCATTTCCAGTACATCCTTCCTGAGGACAGGTGCCCAGAACTGGACAGCATACTCCAGGTGCGGCCGGACCAAAATCTTGTAGAGCGGCAGAATTATAATTTTATCTCTGGAATTAATCCCCTTTTTAGAGCATGCCAATATTCTGTTTGCTTTGTTAGCAGCAGCTTGGCATTGCATGCCATTGCTGAGCCTGTCATCTACTAGGACCCCCAGGTCCTTTTCCATCCTAGATTCCCCCAGAGGTTCTCCCCCCAGTGTGTGTAGATTGCATTCGTATTTCTAATACAAAAAAGGTCTCAGTGGCATACATGTACAAATATATGTGGGAGCTGCAAACTGTGTTATGGCACTATTGCGTCATGCAGTGAATTCTGGAGATTTTTGTACTACATACTATTTATCACTTTCTTCCAGTAGGTGGCGAGCTTCAAGCAGCAACAGAAGCTCTATTCAGTTCATCCTGCAGTTGTTCTGTTAAATAGACCCCAACAGCAGGGAGAGCAGATTACACAGAGGGAGTTACACAAGAGTCACCTTCCTCTTCCTTGTGTCACCCTCCTCTTCCTTGTCACTTAGCAGAGACTAGGAGACAATATCAGCTGAATCCCTCATTTGTTGAGTTGGTGCGTCTATGCATGCAGGCAATGCTGGAACTTCTCAGTAAGCTTTGCAAGCTGGGTCACATGCTTGGTTCCTGAAATATTTTTTTATGCATAAAATTAGGTTTCCTTTACAAATAATGAAAGTGTTACTAAACCCAGGAGCCTGCATTCACTATATCTGGTCTCCCACAGTACACAGACCATGAAAATGCAATAGTTTTAGTAAATATAAACTGCTGAATACCTTTTTTTAATTAGCAATATATACAGTAGCAGTCTTGTGACTTCTATTAGTGCCTGGTTAAAGGTTGTTGGAGGAGTTTTCATTATCCCCTGATTGTCCAATGAGGCTGCAGACCCCTGACCCTCTGTCTGGACAGTGCTGATTGGCCCTGTGCTAATCACACGCACCCTTCCAAGAAAAAAAAAATACACACCAACTTGAGCTTGTGCAGAGTGCCTCCAAGGCTCTGTTTTATCAGGAGATGGTTTGGGGACAGTGGAAGAAGGGGAGGATCAGAGAAGACAGGAGCAAGCAGACTTTTTACACAATGCAGAGGATTAACCCCTTAGGTTCCACAGTGAGTGTAACAAGCATGCTTTACTGCATATACAGACTGATTGTACTGTTGTGGGTTTAGTAACACTTTAAAGGAGATCTATGGTCACAGCATACACTTTCATTTTATAACATTGTAATTGTAATAACAATACAAACAATAGTTATATTTGACAATCCAATATAAGCTTACTTAAAGTGGTTGTAAATGCCCAAGGTTCTTTACCTTCATGCATGCATGAGGATAAAAAACCTTCAGTGTGCAGCTCCTCAGCCCCCCTAATACTTACCTGAGGCCGATCTCAATCCAGCGATGTGCATGAGAGCAGTGGCTCTCCCGGGTCTCTCGCTTCTCATTAGCTGAGACATTGACTCTTGCTGCTGTCAATCACAGCCATCAAAGAGGGAGTAAGGGGGCGGAGCTGAGCTCCCTGTTTTTTATGGGCACAGTGCAGGGTTCGGGAGTGAACACGCATGAGTCCCCCCATAGCAAGCGTCTTGCTATGGGGGCACTCAGCAGAGGGGAGGGGACCAGAGGGCCATCCTGGGACCCGAAAAGAGGAGGATTGGTTCTGCTATGTGCAAAGCCATTGCACAGAGCAGGGACGTATAACATGTTTTTTATTTTAAAAAAAATTGTCTTTACAAACCCTTAAAAATTCTCCTTTCATGCTGCGAGTTCTGCCGGTTTGCTCGCTGTTTCTTTCCACAACTTAATGGATTCCCTGCATTCTTTGCAGCTTCTCCTCCATTTCTAAGGACTACATATCCCATGGTACCCTGCTGCCTACAAGCAGTAATTCCTGTACTGATTCCGCCTCCTGAAACTCCTCTTTGCAGCACCTCTGTAGTTCAGAAGTCAGGCTCTGTGAAATGTGTGACACAGCAGTGCCTACTCACAGGGTACAGTGACTACATGTCACAGAATTCAAAAAAGTTAATGTGTAGGATCTTCACACAGTAAGTTTATACACTTCAAGATGATTCAGATTAATAGGATAAGGCTAGAAATACACTGTGGAAAATAATATTTGATCTCATACTTTGACTAAAGATACACGATAGATAGATAGATAGATAGATAGATAGATAGATAGATAGATAGATAGATAGATAGATAGATAGACTTTATTAAAAAAGTATTGGGATACCTGCCTTTACACGCACATTAACTTTAATGGCATCCTAGTCTTAGTCTGTAGGGTTCAATATTGAGTTGGCCCACCCTTTGCAGCTATAACAGCTTCAACTCTTCTGGGAAGGCTGTCCACAAGGTTTAGGAGTGTGTCTATGGGAATGTTTGACCATTCTTCCAGAAGCGCATTTGTGAGGTCAGGCACTGATGTTGAATGAGAAGGCCTGGCTTGCAGTCTCCGCTCTAATTCATCCCAAAGGTGCTCTATAGGGTTGAGGTCAGGACTCTGTGCCAGTCAAGTTCCTCCACCCCAAACTGGCTCATCCATGTCTTTATGGACCTTGCTTTGTACACTGGTGTGCAGTCATGTTGGAACATGAAGGGTCCATCCCCAAACTGTTCCCACAAAGTTGGGAGCATGAAATTGTCCAAAATGTCTTGGTATTCTGACGCCTTAAGAGTTCCCTTCACTGGAACTAAGGGGCCAAGCCCAACCCCTGGAAAAACAACCCCACACCATAATCCCCATCCACCAAATGATTTGGACCAGTGCACAAAGCAAGATCCATAAAGTCATGGATAAGCGAGTTTGGGGTGGAGGAACTTGACTGGCCTGCAAAGAATCCTGACCTTAATCTGAATCGATATGAAATTATATGGATAGACAATATAGATGTATCACTATTAAATGTATTTATAGCAAGATTAGTGGATAATACATGGAGAGTAGGGATGAGCTTCGAGTTCGAGTCGAACTCATGTTCGACTCGAACATTGCCTGTTCGCCTGTTCACCGAACAGCGAACAATTTTTGGTGTTCGCGGCAAATTCGAAAAGCGAACACCCTGTAAAAGTCTATGGGAGAAATCTAAAGTGCTAATTTTAAAAGCTTATATGCAAGTTATTGTCATAAAAAAGTGTTTTGGGGACCCGGGTCCTGCCCCAGGGGACATGTATCAATGCAAAAAAAAGTTTTAAAAACTGAAGTTTTTTTCAGGAGCAGTGATTTTAATAATGCTTAAAGTGAAACAATAAAAGTGTAATATTCCTTTAAATTTCGTACCTGGGGGGTGTGTATAGTATGCATGTAAAGGGGCGCATGTTTCCCGGGCTTAGAACTGTCCCTGCACAAAGTGTCATTTTTGAAGGAAAAAAGCTATTTAAAATCACTCGCGGCTATAATGAATTGTCGGGTCCCTTAATACAGAGAACAGTCATTGAAAGTCATTGATAAAAAAAAAAAAAAAAGCTTGGGGTTCCCCCCAAATTCAATTACCAGGCCCTTCAGGTCTGGTATGGATATTAAGGGGAATCCTGTGTCAAATAAAAAAAAAAAATGACGTGCGGTTCCCCCTAAATATCCATACCAGACCCTTCAGGTCTGGTATGGATTTTAAGGGGAACTCCACGCCAAATTAAAAAAAAAATGGCGTGGGGGTCCCCCTCAAAATCCATACCAGACCCTTATCCAAGCACGCAACCTGGCAGGCCGCAGGAAAAGAGGGGGGACGAGAGAGCGCCCCCCCTCCTGAACCGTACCAGGCCACATGCCCTCAACATTGGGAGGATGCTTTGGGGGTCTGTGACCCCTCAAAGCACCATGTCCCCATGTTGATGAGGAGAAGGGTCTCACCCCCACAACCCTTGCCCGGTGGTTGTGGGGGGTCTGCGGGCGGGGGGCTTATCAGAATCTGGAAGCCCCCTTTAACAAGGGGACCCCAGATCCCGCCCCCCCCCCCCTGTTTGAAATGGTAAGGCCAACAATTTCACGAAGGAAGTGTAAAAAATAGTTAAAAAACACACAGACACCGTTGGGAAAAGTCCTTTCTGAGGGACACTGAGGGAATCCCGTCTTAGCAGAAGAGGACCGGGGCACTCATCACAGGGCTTCCCCAGTGACGTACGGGTGACCCGCCCCCCTCTGATGTAACGGAAACCTGCGTACATCAGAGGGGGCGGGGTCACCCATATGTTACTGGGGAAACCCAGGCCTCCCCAGTGATGTACGGGTGACCCTGCCCCCCTCTGATGTAACGCAGGTTTCCGTTACATCAGAGGGGGGCGGGGTCACCTGTACGTCACTGGGGAAGCCCAGCTTTCCCCTTGTGTTGCGTCAGAGGGGGGCGTGGTCAGATTACGAGTGCCCCGGTCTTCCTCTGCTAAGACGGGACTCCCTCAGTGTCTCCATGGATAGCACTTTCACCGAGCAGCAAAAAGGGTCACTGGTTCGAATCCCGACAGTAACACCATCTGGTGGGAGTTTGCATGTTCTCCCTGTGCCTATGTGGGTTTCTTCCCACAATCTAAAGACATGCTGGTAGGTTAATCGGATCCTGTCTAAATTGTCCCTAGTATGTATGTGTTAGGGACCTTAGGTTATAAGCTCCTTGAGGGCAGAGACTGATGTGAATGTTCAATGTATATGTAAAGCGCTGCATAAATTCATGTTTCTATATAAGTACCTGAAATAAATATATATATATATATAAAATGTTTGGTGGTTCTAAGGCTGGCCATACATGGTCAAATTTCAAAAACATTTTCCTCTGAAAATCTGAAAATTTGTGCGTTTTGTGATCGGATGGTGCCACCATTGATTTCGAAATTCGGCCAACCAAGTCTTCAATTTCACCTCATGTTGCTACAGAAAATAATTTTTGTGGCTGGGAATCTTCTTTTCTTGCACATGCGCATTTCTTTTTCGATTTAAATTTCCCGCACGATTCTCCCATCATTGATTAGACAATCGTTAGTTTTTCAAAAAATCTCCAATATGTCCGATTACTCAAATTTGATTGCCGTGCGAAAATCGGCTGTTGCTGCAACCCACTAATGGTGCGAAATACGAACGAAAATTCTTAGATAAGATTTTCAAAAAGAAAATTCTTTCAAAATTCGACCCATGTATGGCCTGCCTAAGTAATTTTTTAGCAAAAATTAAAAAATAAAGATTTTAACTTGTAAACACCAAGTGTACAAAATAGGCCCGGGCCTTAAGTGGTTAGAGAATATCATATGGGCAGATACTATAGAATATTAGGTATTAAATGAAAAGATGGATAGAAAGAAAGAAAGAAAGAAAGAAAGAAAAGGTGGATAAATAGATAAGAAAGGAAAAATTGATGGACAAAAGAAAGAAAGAGGGAAGGGGAGGAGGAAAGAAAGAAGGATAGACAGATAGACAGATAGACAGATAGATAGATAGATAGATAGATAGATAGATAGATAGATAGATAGATAAATAGATAGATAGATAGATAGATAAGAAAGGGAAGATAAAAGAAATATGGAAGGAGGGGAAGAAAGAAAGAAAGAAAGAAAAAGAAAGAAAGAAAGAAAGAAAGAAAGAAAGAAAGAAAAAAAAGGTGGATAAATAGATAAGAAAGGAAAAATTGATGGACAAAAGAAAGAAAGAGGGAAGGGGAGGAGGAAAGAAAGAAGGATAGACAGATAGACAGATAGATAGATAGATAGATAGATAGATAGATAGATAGATAGATAGATAGATAGATAGATAGATAAGAAAGGGAAGATAAAATAAATAGGGAAGGAGGGGAGGAAAGAAAGAAAGAAAGAAAGAAAGAAAGGGGCGGATAGATAAGAAAGGAAAAATTGATGGACAAAAGAAAGAAGGAACGGGAGGAGGAAAGAAAGAAGGATAGACAGATAGATAGACAGACAGGCAGACAAAAAGAAATAGGGAAGGAGGGGAGAAAGAAAGAAAGAAAGAAAGAAAGAAAGAAAGAAAGAAAGAAAGAAAGAAAGAAAGGGGCAGATAGATAAGAAAGGAAAAATTGATGGACAAAAGAAAGAGGGAACGGGAGGAGGAAAGAAAGAAGGATAGACAGATAGATAGACAGACAGGCAGACAAAAGAAATAGGGAAGGAGGGGAGGAAAGGGAGAAAGAAAGAAAGAAAGAAAGAAAGAAAGAAAGAAAGAAAGAAAGAAAGGAAGAAAGAAAGAAAGAAAGAAAGATAGAAAGAAAGAAAGAAAAAAGGGTGGATGGATAAGAAAGAAAAAATTGATGGACAAAAGAAAGAGGGAAGAGGAGGAGGAAAGAAAGAAGGATAGATAGATAGAGATTCTCTCTATATAGAGTGTAAT
>CM053028.1:512548972-512936472 GCA_028564925.1 Lithobates sylvaticus | reverse complement strand
TGCGGTTTTTATTTTTTGCGATATAAACAAAAAAAGAGCGACAATTTTGAAAAAAATGCAATCATTTTTACTTTTTGCTATAATAAATATCCCCCAAACATATATATAAAAAAACATTTTTTTTCCTCAGTTTAGGCCAATATGTATTCTTCTACATAATTTTGATTAAAAAAAAAAAAAAATCGCAAAAAGCGTATATTGATTGCTTTGCGCAAAAGTTATAGCGTCTACAAAATAGGGGATAGTTTTATGGCATTTTTATTATAATTTTTTTTTATTAGTAATGGCAGTGAACTGTGATTTTTAATCGGGACTGCGACATTATGGCGGACACATCGGACACTTTTGACACTATTTTGGGACCATTGGCATTTATACAGCGATCAGTGCTATAAAAATGCACTGATTACTGTGTAAATGACAATGGCAGGGAAGGGGTTAAACATTAGGGGATAATCAAGGGGTTAGGTGTGTCTTAGGGAGTGATTCTAACTATAGGGGGGTGGGCTTCCACTGACATGACAGAAATCACTGCTCCCGATGACAGGGAGCAGTAGATCTCTGTCTTGTCACTAGGCAGAACCGGGAAATGCCTTGTTTACATAGACATCTCCCTGTTCTGTTGCTCCATGACACGGTTGCCGGGAGACCGCGGGTCCCGCGGGCACGGTCACGTAGCATGCGGCGTGCACGCACATACCCACAATCTTAAAGGGGACGTACCTGTATGCCCATTTGCGCAGCCGTGCCATTGTCCGGACGTATATCGTTGTGCGCTGGTCGGCAAGCGGTTAAAGAAATACCAGCTCACTCAATACCGGAACGTCCAGTCGACACTTGCTTTTCTGCTTTACTCAAAGTTGCTGTTCACTTTACTCAACAGCCGTTCCTTTACAAAATCCAGCTAGTGGCACAACAATTCTCCATGTAGCAGGTCACATTATCCTGCACAGAGAGGTTGACTGACAGTATTCTGAGCCCGAGTCTGCTTTTGAAGTCCTTCACCATGAGCTATATTCCACAGGCCCAAGCTGGTGCCCGCTAAACATGTGCACACTGAAATATTTTGTTTCAGAATTTTGGTTTGTCCGAAAAATACATTTAGTTACTTCCGAAATTGGTTTTGATTTATTTTGTTTTGTTAACCGCTTCCCGACCGCCTCACGCAGATATACTGCGGCAGAATGGCAAGGGCAGGCAAAATCACGTACCTGTACGTGATTTGGTAATTGCCTGCCCGTGGGTCGCGTGCGCGCCGCCACTGGCGCGCTCGCGACCCGGTCGGGAGCTCCGTGACCCCGGCCGCGGGACCAGCGGACCCGATCGCCGCTGGTGTCCCGCGATCGGGTCACGGAGCTGAAGAACGGGGAGAGGTATGTGTAAACAAACCTCTCCCCGCGCTTCCTACTCTGCCTGTCATTGATTGGCTGTTCCCGGTCATCGGGAAAGCCGATCAGTGACGTCAGACGTCAGCCCCGCCCCCTGATGTAAAAAAACACACACACGTCACAGCCCATAACCCCTCCCCTCCCCCTAGTGGTTAACTCTTTCACTACAACTGTCATTTATACAGGAATCAATGCATTTAAATAGCATTGATTGCTGTATAAATGACAATGGTCCCAAAAATGTGTCAAAAATGTCCGATGTGTCCGCCATAATGTCGCAGTCACAATAAAAATCGCTGATCGCCGCCATTACTAGTAAAAAAAAAAAAATATTAATAAAAATGCTATAAAACTATCCCCTATTTTGTAAACGCTATAACTTTTGCGCAAACCAATCAATAATCGCTAATTGCGATTTTTTTTTACCAAAAATATGTAGAAGAATACGTATCGGCCTAAACTGAGGAAAAAAAAATGTTTTTTTTATATTTTTTGGGGATATTTATTATAGCAAAAAGCAAAAAATATTGCATTGTTTTCAAAATTGTCGCTCTATTTTTGTTTATAGCGCAAAAAATAAAAACCGCAGGGGCAATCAAATACCACCAAAAGAAAGCTCTATTTGTGGGAAAAAAAGGACGCCAATTTTGTTTTGGAGCCACGTCGCACGACCGCGCAATTGTCAGTTAAAGCGACGCAGTGCCGAATCGCAAAAAGGGGCCTGGTCCTTTGGCTGCCAATTGGTCCGGGGCTGAAGTGGTTAAAAAATGCATTTGTACGAAAATCTAAATTAATTAAGGTCAAATCTGTCAATTGAAGGCTTATGGTGTCTGTAGGATGTTCTAAGAAGATTCGACGGAGCAGCTAAACTGAGCTATGATTAAGCACTGTTTGATAGTGTGAAACGCGTCAGTTCTTCTGTGGCATGTACTTTTGATCATACTTTCTATGAATAAAGGCTAATTTTTGGAGTGCGGCTGTCCAGAATTTTTCTCATCCTCATTGCTATACGCATTGCCAGCATCTGTGGTTTCTAATCCAGAGGAGAGGTTCATTCCAATTTGATCTACCTGGAGCGGTGATATCCCTTTCCCTAAACTGTACGACGCCGCCATCGTACATTTCCGGTCCAATGCTCCGCGCACAAGCTATAGTAGAATTCTAATGTTGTTTGACTAGTAATAGTTATAATTATTAATTATTATTACTAGTCAAACAGCACTAGAATTCTTCTATAGCCTATGGGCCGAGCATTTGACCGTAAATGTCCACTCGCATCGATCGTATGTTTTTAGCTGCTTTGTCGAATCTTCATGTCGAAGCAGCGACCCCTAACAGCTTTTTTACTATTGTCTCTATAATGCCGAATCTTTTCTCTCTATGTCGAATAATCTTTGACTAAGGCCCCTTTCACACTGGGGCGGTTTGCAGGCGCTATTGCGCTAAAAATAGCGCCTGCAAACCGACCCGAAACAGCTGTTGCTGTGTCTTCAGTGTGAAAGCCCGAGGGCTTTCACACTGAAGCGGTGCGCTTGCAGGACGCTGGAAAATGTCCTGCAAGCCGCATCTTTGGCTCGCTATAGGAGCGGTATATTTACCGCTCCTATAGCGCCCGTTCCCATTGGAAACAATGGGGCAGCGCTCCGAACCCGCCCGCAAAACGCCGCTGCAGCGGCGGTTTGCGGGCGGTATTGACCCTTTTTCGGCCGCTCGCGGGGGGTAAGACCACCCCGCTAGCGGCTGAAATGCGCTGCTAAAACGCCGGTAAAGCGGCGCTAAATATATAAATATATATATATAGCGCCGCTTTACCGCCAGCGCTCCCACCGATCCAGTGTGAAAGTAGCCTAAGAGTTAGGTTAGGCACATTTGACTGCAGGTTCGATAGACACAGATCGCTATTGTCACCGTTATGTCCAATCTTCTATCTATCTATATCGAACTGTTGTCGCAAAGATACGAAAATATAATGGATACAAAAAATAAAGCATTTTTTTTATTTCAGATCTTTCGGATTTTGGATTCTGCGCTTTTGTTATCGTTTTGTTAATGCAGGTTTGAACATGCACTACAGACACAGATTTAGCCTTTGTGATACAACTTCAATTTAGTTTTAGTCATAGTCTTTAGTCAAATTTTAGTCTTTTGACTAAAATGTCATTTTAGTTTTTAGTCGTATTTTAGTCATCTGAATTGTTTTAGTTTTAGTCGTATTTTAGTCATCTGAATTGTTTTAGTCGTATTTTAGGCGCCTAAAATAGTATTAATTTAGAAAATATTTTAGTAGACTAAATTAACACGGATTAAACCCTCAGCATTTTTTAGTTTAACACATTGAGTACAATAAAATAAACATTCCCCAGTATACTATTAAATTCCTTATCCTTACACTTGCAGTTTGCAATTTTCAATGATGCCGTCTCCTGCTCTCTAAGTGCTTTTTCCCTGAACTTCCAAGTTTCACAGGAAAGAGTTAACAGTGGACAGTGCAGTCCCAAGCATGTCTGTTAGCTGGGAGAGGGGTGGAAGGAGGAGTGCCTTGCCCCCCTAGGCTATGGGGCTGTGTGTTTCTATTGATGTACACAGTGCAGGGAGACATGGCTTTAGTCCCGGCATGCAAAGGTGGCTCCATAGGATGTTGAAAAAGAAAAGAGACACCTTGAAACAGGAAACCTGGGGCAGCAGTCCTGGCACCAGCTTAAACTGGAACATAGAAAAGGGTGAATAAGCTGCATAGTCAGTAAGTGATTAAATCAGCTGCTGGAAGTATTTCAAAATATGAGGGTGTAATATCACTTTAAAGCTTTACTCCAGAAAAACAAGACTCTTACACTGGGGCTCCACAGCACTGCAAGTGTTAAATGCTCCTTTTGTGTAGTACACACTGCACTCTTTTCTGTGTGATGCTTTGTGGGCGGGCTGTTTGCGTCCTCACTTACAATGCAGGACTGAGGGTACTGCTATGTGACCGCACTCCACACTACTGTGGTTCCTTTTTTCTCCCAGTCCTCCTAAGACCCCAGGACCACAAGAATTGCTGTCAAGATGGCGAGTGGGTAGAGATCAGGAAACACCCATTCCCCATGTGCTCTGCTGACTGTGAACCTGGAAGTGCTCTGCTCTTCCAGGTCCGAGCTGTGGAAATTCTGGCTGAAATGCTGAGTTGACAGTGGATGGAACACAGCTCTGTGCTTGATTGGTTGGAGCTAGGGATGAACCGAACACCCCCCGTTTAGGTTCTCACCAGAATCTGCGAACAGACCTAAACTTTGCGTGAACTTTAGAACCCTATTAAAGTCTATGGGACTCGAACGTTTAATATCAAAAGTGCTAATTTTAAAGGCTAATATGCAAGTTATTGTCCTAAAAAGTGTTTGGGGACCTGGGTCCTGCCCCAGGGGACATGTATCAATGCAAAAAAAAACGTTTAAAAACTGACGTTTTTTCGGGAGCAGTGATTTTAATAATGCTTAAAGTGAAACAATAAAAGTGTAATATTCCTTTAAATTTCGTACCTGGTATGCCTGTAAAGGGGCGCATGTTTCCCATGCTTAGAACTGTCCCTGCACAAAGTGTCATTTCTGCAGGAAAAAAAGTCATTTAAAAGCACTCGCAGCTATAATTAATTGTCGGCTCCCGTAATACAGAGAACAGTCATTGAAAGTCATTGATAAAAAAAAAAAAAAAAAATATGCGTGGGGGGTTTCCGCCAAATTAAATTACCAGGCCCTTCAGGTTTGGTATGGATATTAAGGGAAACCCCCCGTCAAAAAAAAATAAAAATGATGTGGGGTTCCCCTCAAATATCCATACTAGACCCTTCAGGTCTAGTATGGATTTTAAGGGGAACTCCACGCCAAATTAAAAAAAAAAAAAGGTGTGGAGTTCCCCTCAAAAATCCATACCAGACCCTTTATCCGAGCACGCAACCTGGCAGGCCACAGGAAAAGAGGGGGGGGATGAGAGAACGCCCCCCCCTCCTGAACCGTACCAGGCCACATGCCCTCAACATTGGGAGGAGGCTTTAGGGGTCTGTGACATCATGTTGATGGGGACAAGGGCCTCATCCCCACAACCCTGGCTGTTGGTTGTGGGGGTCTGCGGGCGGGGGGCTTATCAGAATCTGGAAGCCCCCTTTAACAAGGGAACACCCAGATCCCCCCCCCCCTGTTTGAAATGGTAAGGGGGTTCAAAAGTACCCCTACCATTTCACAAAGAAAGTGTAAAAAAATGTTAAAAAACACACAGACACCATTGGGATAAGTCCTTTATTAAAAATAAAAAAAATAAAATAAAGATTCCAGTCGTGGTAATCCACTCTTGCTATCCAGCGATGGTTGATCTCTTCTCCGGGGTCCAGCAATGGGTGATCTCTCCCGATGGTCCAGCGCAGTGCATCCTGTCTCCATGGAGACACTGCGGGAATCCTGGCGCCTGACAGGTCTTAGCTGAGGAGGAAGGGGCCACCTGTCACCTGACCCCGCCCCCTCTGACGCAAAGGGAAACCCAGGCTTCCCCAGTGATGTACGGGTGACCTTGCCCCCCTCTGATGTAACGCAGGTTTCCGTTACATCAGAGGGGGGCGGGGTCACCCGTGCGTCACTGGGGAAGCCCGGGTTTCCCCTTGTGTCAGAGGGGGGCGGGGTCAGGTGACGGGTGGCCCCTTCCTCCTCACAAAATCAGTTTGATTTTTTCGGACGGATTTTGTCCGAAACTTGTGTTGCACACACACGGTCGGAAAATCCGAACATTCCGAACGAGGTGACGTACAAAACATACAATGGGAGTACGTAGAGGCCAGTATCAATGCGTACCCTGGGGGGGTACACGGCCCCACATGCAGACAGCGGGCTTTCGGGGCCATGCACCCGCACCTGCATGAATGTCAAATTGGGAGCATTGCATAGGAGACATACCCTCATATTAAGAAAACACATAATTTTGCTTAGTTCAGTCAAATTATGAGTGATGGCCTCAGTTCCGGGGTAAGGTCATCTAGCGCCCAGGGCAAAGATTCCCTGCTAGCACAACTATCCCGCCCCAAAAAAGAACCCTGTTAGCATACATCCTCACCCCTCAAACTTCCCTTCCAAGCACAAATCCTCCCCCTCTCCAAATCCCCCCTTCCCTCAAATGTCCCCTCCTAGCACAAATACCCCCCCAGTTATCCCTACCAGCATAAATCCTCATCCCTCCTAGCACAAATCCTCTCCCCCAACCCCCCCCCCAATTCCCCCTCTTAGCACAAATCCTCTTCCCCCAACACAAATCCCCCAAATCACCCCTCAAATTTCCCCTCCTAGCACAAATTTTATGGCTGTCACCCCCACATTCACCCTCCTAGAACAAATCCTCCCCCCCAATCCCCATTTCTAATAGCCCCAATATTTTCTGTCCTAGTACAAATCCTCCCATCACCTCTTCTAGCACAACCCCCCCCCCAAATGCCCCCTCCTAGCACAAATGCTCTTCTCCCCATTCCCACGGCACAAATCCCCTCTCCTGGCACAAATAGTCTTCCTCTCCATTCCCACAGCACAAATCCCCCCTCCTAGTACAAATTATACCCCCCCATTTCCACAGCACAAACCCCCCCCCCTAGTACAAATTATACCCCCCCTCCATTTCCACAGCTCAAATACCCCCTCCTAGCACAAAGTTGCCCCCCCCCCCCCCATTTCCACAGCACAAATCCCTCCTCCCTCCTCCTAGTAAAAATCCTTATGCTCCCAGGCCTCCCAGCAAATCCCCCCTCCTAGAACACATCTTACCTCTGCTGTCGCCCCCAAATTCTCCCTCCTAGCACAACCCCCCCCCCCCCCCAAATTTCTTTCCTAGCACAAAAATACCCCCATCATCCCTACAAGCACAAATCCTCCCCCCCCCCCAATCCCCATTTTTAATAGCCCCAATATTTCCTGTCCTAGTACAAATCCCCCCCCCCCCAATCACCACCTTCTAGCACAACCCCCCCCCCCCCAAAATACCCCCTCCTAGCACAAATCCTCTTCCCCCCATTCCCACAGCACAAATCCCCCCTCCTAGCACAAATGATACCCCCCCCCCCCATTTCCTCAGCACAAATCCTTCCTCCTAGTAAAAATCTTCATCCTCCCAGCACAAATCCCCCCTCCTAGAACACATCTTACCTCTGTCACCCCTAAACTCGTGCACCCTCTAATTTGAATATGACCCACCCCTTCCTGTGAAGGCCACACCCCTTGCTGTTTAATACCCACCCTGAAATTTTTGAGTGGGGACATTAGTTCTGAGGGCCTGGGGGGAGGGCAATGGATTCCCTTAATTTGCATATATTTCCTCTCACTTCCTGTTTGGCTATGGGACAGTAAGTGAAGGGAAATCTCTGCAATGGGACAGGGCTGGTAAAAAAAATAAACTGACAGGGGTTATAACCCTCCCTTACTCTTTCCAAAATGAAAAAAAAAGTGTTGCCTATAGTTCTACATTAAGCACAAATTTCTGATAATTTTATGGAGAGGACAAATGCGGCGTACACACGACCGGACTTTTTGACAGCATCGGACCTTTGCTTGCCAAAAATCCAACGGACTTTAGAAATAGAACATGTTTTAAATTTTCCCGCCGGAACTCCGCTGGACCCAGTTCCTAGCGGAAAACCCGTTCGTCTGTATGCTGGTCCGACAGACCAAATACGACTAAAGTGCATCTACAGCACCTGCCCGCGAGAATTTTTCCAGTGTGATCCTATCGCGCTGGTTCTCCGCGACAGGGTACTGTACATCTCACGCTGGCTGCAATAGGAAAAACACATTTTCCTATCGCAGCGAGCACTAGAGGGAATGCCCCTCCAAGGGCATACCAGGCCCTTAGGTCTGGTATGGATTTTAAGGGGAACCCCCTACACTGAAGAAACAGCGTGGGGGTCCCCCCAAAATCCATACCAGACCCTTATCCAAGCACGCAGCCCGGCCGGTCAGGAAAGGGGTGGGGACGAGCGAGCGCCCCCCCCCCCCGTCCTGAACCATACCAGGCCGCATTCCCTCAACATGGGGAGGGTGGATGCTTTGGGGAAGGGGGGAGCTCTGCACAGTTACAGTGTTAGACAGGTAAAGAATGCACATATACAATCACCGGCCACTTTATTAGGTACACCCTTTTTGTCTTCAAAACTGCCTTTATTCTCCGTGGCATAGATTCAACAAGGTGTTGGAAACATTCCTCAGAGATTTTGGTCCATATTGACATAATAGCATCACGCAGTTGCTGCAGATTTGTCGGCTGCACATCCATGATGCGAAACTCCCATTCCACCACATCCCAAAGGTGCTCTATTGGATGTAGATCTGGTGAGTGTGGAGGCCATTGGAGTACAGTGACTTCATTGTCATGTACAAGAAACAAGTGGTGAGATGATTGGAGCTTTGTGACATGGTGCATTACCCTGCTGGAAGGAGCCATCAGAAGATGGGTTCACTGTAGTTATAAAGGGATGGACATGGTCAGCAACAATACTCAGGTAGGCCGTGGCGTTTAAATTAGGGTTGTCCCGATACCACTTTTTTAAGACCGAGTACAAGTACTGATACTTTTTTCAAGTACTCGCCGATACCAATTACCAATACTTTTTTTAATGTCAAGTGACAGTTTTAAAAGCACAATACAGACTAACGATATCTTCTTTATATTTATGAAGAACCGTAACTGTAACTGGCAGTGGCACTGATGAGGAGGCCCTAATATGCAGCAGCGCTGATGAGCACTGATAGGTGGCACCAATATGTGGCACTGACTGATGGGCACTGATTTGCAGCACTGATAGGTGGCACTGACTGATGGACACTGATATGCGGCACTGATGGGTGGCACTGGTATGTGGCACTGGTATTAGGGTTGCCACCTGTCCGGTTTTGACCCGGACAGTCCGGGTTTTGACACATGTGCCCGGGTTTCTGCCTGCTAGAAACCCGGACACACATTCCACCTTCCTGTGGCCAGTGGCAGCCGAATCGCTGTCCCCGGCCGCAACGTCTAGAGGGGCTGCGCGCTGCGCGCATGATCCTGTGCCCGCTCTCACTGTCACACAGCGGTGCGCTGTGAGCCAGCGGGTGCCCTGTGATTGGTCGAATGGGCGATGTGCGGGGCGGCGCGGGTCGGGAGGCAGACTAACATGGGGGTCTGTGAATGGCCCTGCGGAGCTGCTGCTGGTCATGTATGGAGGCGGGGGCGGGGCCGGACTGTGGATTTGATCGCGCCTGCAGTGCTTGCTCCCGGAGTCCTGCTTCACAACGTGTGTCTCCTGAGGTCTCATCTGCTGTCAGCACCTCTGTGTCACTGTCACCCCCCTCCTCTGTAACACCCCCCCCCTCCTCTGTGTCACTGTCACCCCCCTCCTCTGTAACACCCCCCCTCCTCTGTGTCACTGTCACCCCCCTCCTCCGTGTCACCCCCTAACACCCCCCCTCTTCTGTAACACCCCCCCCCCTGCTCTGTAACACCCCCCCTCCTCTGTAACACCCCCCTCCTCTGTGTCACTGTCACCCCCCTCCTCCGTGTCACCCCCCTAACACCCCCCCCTCCTCTGTGTCACTGTCACCCCCCCCCCTCCTCCGTGTCACCCCCTAACACCCCCCCTCCTCTGTGTCACTGTCACCCCCTCCTCCGTGTCACCCCCTAACACCCCCCCTCCTCTGTAACACCCCCCCTGCTCTGTAACACCCCCCTCCTCTGTAACATCCCTCTCCTCTGTGTCACTGTCACCCCCCTCCTCCGTGTCACCCCCCTAACACCCCCTCCTCTGTGTCACTGTCACCCCCCTCCTCCGTGTCACCCCCCTAACACCCCCCCTCCTCTGTGTCACTGTCACCCCCCCCCCTCCTCCGTGTCACCCCCTAACACCCCCCCTGCTCTGTAACACCCCCCCTCCTCTGTGTCACTGTCACCCCCCTCCTCTGTACACCCCCCCCTCCTCTGTGTCACTGTCACCCCCCTCCTCCGTGTCACCCCCCTAACACCCCCCCCCTCCTCTGTGTCACTGTCACCCCCCCCTCCTCCGTGTCACCCCCTAACACCCCCTCCTCTGTAACACCCCCCTCCTCTGTAACACCCCCCCCTCTGTGTCACTGTCACCCCCCCCCCCCTCCTCCGTGTCACCCCCTAACACCCCCCCCCCTGCTCTGTAACACCCCCCCCTGCTCTGTAACACCCCCCTCCTCTGTGTCACTGTCACCCCCCTCCTCTGACACACCCCACCCTCCTCTGTGTCACTGTCACTCCCCTCCTCCGTTTCACCCCCCCCCCACCCCCCCCCCCTCTGTAACACCCCCCCTCCTCTGTGTCACTGTCACCCCCTCCTCTGTGTCACCCCCCTAACACCCCCCCTCCTCTGTAACACCCCCTCCTCTGTGTCACTGTCACCCCCCTCCTCCGTGTCACCCCCTAACACCACCCCCTCTGCTCTGTAACACCCCCCCTCCTCTGCAACACCCCCCCCCTCTGTGTCACTGTCACCCCCCTCCTCTGTAACACCCCCCCCTCCTCTGTAACACCCCCCTCCTCTGTGTCACTGTCACCCCCCTCCTCTGTAACCCCCCCCCCCCTCTGTGTCACCCCCCCTAACACCCCCCTCCTCTGTAACACCCCCCCTGCTCTGTAACACCCCCCTCCTCTGTGTAACACCCCCCCCCCTCCTCCTCTGTGTCACTGTCACCCCCCTCCTCCGTGACACCCCCCTCCTCTGTGTCACTGTCACCCCCCCTCCTCCGTGTCCCCCCTAACACCCCCCTGCTCTGTAACACCCCCCTGCTCTGTAACACCCCCCCTGCTCTGTAACACCCCCCTCCTCTCTCTGTAACACCCCCCTCCTCTGTAACACCCCCCCTCCTCTGTAACACCCCCCCTCCTCTGTAACACCCCCCCTCTGTGTCACCCCCCTCCTCTGTAACACCCCCCCTCCTCTGTAACACCCCCCCCTCTGTAACACCCCCCTCCTCTGTAACACCCCCCATCCTCTGTGTCACTGTCACCCCCCCCCCTCTGTGTCACTGTCCCCCCTCCTCTGTAACCCCCCCCTCCTCTGTGTCACCCCCCCTCTGTAACACCCCCCCTCCTCTGTGTAACACCCCCCCTCTGTGTCACCCCCCTCCTCTGTGTCACACCCCCTCCTCTGTGTCACCCTCAGTTCCTCTGTGTCACCCTCCCTTCCTCTGTGTTACCCTCCCTTCCTCTGTGTCACCCTCCCTTCCTCTGTGTCACCCCCCTCCTCTGTGTCACCCTCCCTTCCTCTGTTACCCTCCCTTCCTCTGTGTCACCCCCCTCCTCTGTGTCATCCCCCCTCCTCTGTGTCATCCCCCCCCTCCTCTGTGTCACCCCCCCCCTCCTCTGTGTCACCCCCCCCTCTGTGTCACCCTCCCTTCCTCTGTGTCACCCTCCCTTCCTCTGTGTCACCCTCCCTTCCTCTGTGTTACCCTCCCTTCCTCTGTGTCATCCCCCCCCCTCCTCTGTGTCATCCCCCCTCCTCTGTAACACCCCCCCCTCTGTAACACCCCCCCCCACCCCTCCTCCTCTGTAACACCCCTCCTCCTCTGTAAAACCCCTCCTCCTCTGTATCACCCCCCCTCCTCTGTAAAACCCCCCCCCTCCTCTGTATCACCCCCCCCCCTCTGTAACACCCCCTCCTCTGTAACACCCCCCCTCCTCTGTAACACCCCCCTCCTCTGTAACACCCCCCTCCTCTGTGTCACCCCCCCCCCTCCTCTGTCACCCCCCTCCTCTGTGTCAGCTCCCCCCTTCCTTTGTGTCAGCTCCCCCCTTCCTCTGTGTCAGGTCCCCCCTTCCTCTGTGTCAGCTCCCCCTCCTCTGTGTCAGCTCTCTCTCTCTCTCTCTCTCTCACACACACACACTCACACACACACACACTCTCTTTCTCTCAGCCTCTCGCTCACCCCGTCTCACCCTCTCATGCCCACCATCTCACCCCACCCCCACTCTCCCCCTCTCTCTCCTGCCTCCTCCCCCCTTTCCCTCACCCCCCTCACCGCCTCTCTCTCACCTCCTCCTCTTACCTTCCCCTTTCTCACCTCCCTCCCCCACCTCTTTCATTCCTCAGGGGATGGGGGCCCCATGAGTATAGCTGTATGGGGCCCCAATAATTACTAACAGCAGCCTTGTGAGTGAGTGCACCAGTTCAGATGTGTCCTGAATCCTGTGTCTTGCCGACACACTTCTCCCCAAGGCTCCCCACACAATGGAAGGAAGGAAAACAGCACTACAGTAGAGGAGCTCCACCCCCAAACTCCGGCTCCCACACTTCCTGGCTCGAAGCGGCTCTCGGTAAGGCAGTCCAATGGGGGTCTTTCGGGGGAGGGGACACTCATGGGTGGGTTCTCTGATCTAATCGAGGGGGGGGGACCGATATAAGGGAAGGGAGTCTGTGGGGAGGGAGGTGGCTGGTGTCCGTAGGGCAGTGGACGGTGTCAGTAGATGGTACCAGTAGTTGCCATCCACACTAAGCATGATGCATTATTGCTCTCCTCCAGGTCTTTAAAATCCTATATGGATCCGCACAAAAAATTTGACATGCGCCGCTAAAGTGTTCGGGTTTGACTTGAGGAAAAGGTGGCAACCCTAACTGGTATGTGGCACTGATATGTGACACTTATGGGTACTAATAGGTGGCACTTATGGGCAATAATAGGTGGAACTGTCTGGTAGGCAGTGGCACTGAAAATACTGCAGCACTAAAATAAAATTTATAAAAGAGTGAGCTGTACACTGCAACACCCATCTTGGTACACCCTGCACTCTGCCTCAATAAGCCTAGTCAGAATGCAGCAGCGGACATCTTGTTACACCCAGCCCATATAGTATATGGGCTGGGTGTAACAAGATGTCCGCTGCCACCTTGTGACGGCAGGCTACTGAGGCCGAGTGCAGGGTGTACCAAGATGGGTGTTGCAGTGTACAGCTCACTCTTTTATCAATTTTATTTTAGTACTGCATTATTTTCAGTAGTATATGGGCTGGGTGTAACAAGATATCCGCTGCCGCCTTGTGACTGCAGGCTACTGAGGCCGAGTGCAGGGTGTACCAAGATGGGCGTTGCAGTGTACATCCTCTGTCGGAGACTCGGGCTGTCACTTCTGTTAATGATTCTGATGGCCCGGGTCACCGATGCTGATGGATGGCTGTGGCTGCGGCTGCGACCCACACCCCTGCCCCATAAGCTTACCTTCCTCCTCTGCAGCCTGCAAGGACTCTCACCGTGCCAGGACCCATGCTCCGCCTTCTCCCACCCACTCCACACGCCCACTGACTTCCGGGGATGCAGGTATTGGGTGAAGAATCGGGAGCATTTGCTTGAGTACAAGTACAAGTCTATATATAGATATCTATATATATATAGATATAGATATATATAATGTTTGGGGGTTCTAAATAATTTTCTAGCAAAAAATACGGATTTTAACTTGTAAGCAACAAATGTCAGAAAAAGGCTTAGCCCCCGTACACACGGTCGGAAATTCCGACCACAAAATTCATCAGATTTTTTCCGACGGATTTTGTCCGACGCTGGTGTTGCATACACACGGTCGGACAAAGTTATTGGAAAATCCGATCATTCAGAACGTGGTGACGTTCGTTGCGTACGACGGAACTACGTAGAGGCTAGTAGCCAATAGCTTTGGTCTCGTAATTTGATCTGAGCATGCGTGGCACTTTGTCCGTCGGAATTCTCTACACACAATTGGAAAAGGTCCGATCGGATTTTGTTGTCGGAAAATTTGAGATCAGGATCTCAAATTTTTTCCATCCGAAATTCCGATGGAAAAAGTCAGATGGAGCCCACGCACGGGCGGATTTTCCGACAACATGGTCTGATCTGACATTTTCCGATCGTGTGTAGAGAATTTCCGACGGAAAAAATTTGAGATCCTGGGCATTAGGCATGAAAGGTTTAAAGGAATAAATAAATAACAATAGCTAGTTACCTTTTTAAGGGTTTTTTACTTGCATACAATCCTTCCATGCTTTCCATGCTTTGTGCTGTTTAGGAGGGGAGTGGGGAGTAATGTTTAACAGAATTTACCTTGTCTGTACTGTGTTTGCAGTTTTTTTTTATTATAAGCTTTAAAGTGGTATTACACCCGAAATCAAAAATGTATTATATTGCAGCTCACCAATCATTAGATGTAGTTCATTAGTAATGCATTACTTAGTATGCAGCACTTAACATGAAAAAACATGTCTGACTTTAGTTCAACTTTAAGACACATTTAAATACCTTTGTTAGTTCTATTTAATAATACATTTAATGATTTTTTTTTATGAATACATTACTGGAATAAATGGTGTTATTTATTTATTTATTTATTTTTTATTTTTTATATCTGCCTGTAGTTTAACTTTCTTAAAGCAAAACTTCATTCTCTTAATCAACATTGACTATACTTAATTCTTATGCTCCTAGCATTAGTGAATAGTAAAAAAAATTATATCATATTTGCTTGTTTCAAACTTTTTTTTTTCAGTTACTTGCTGGTTTCTGGCTTAGGCTAATGATGTCATACATCCCAGGAGGGGGAGAGGAGAGGATGAGCTTTCTCAGCTAAGCACATACTCTCCTGATTGCATGCCTGAGCTAAGGGCAGGTGGATTCCAGGAAATAAATTCTACATGAATCATCCACCCTTACTCAAGATGGCCATGGCCAGAAATGTGGGTGATTTCTTAACAAAATAAAGCACGGAGACAAGGATGGGGGAGTTTGCTTTAAATATTAAACATGAATTATATAGCATTTTTGGTTTGTGGTGTTAAGATGAAGTGTAGTTCCACTTTAAGTTTTAATAATCATTTGAGTCTAGGGTTGCCACCTGTCCGGGATTCAGCCGGACCAGGGGTGGACTGACCATTCGGCCACTCGGGCACTTCCCGAGGGCCCCAGGCCACTAGGGGGCCCCACCAGGGTTGCCAGCCTCAGTAAAACCAGGGACAGTATGTAAAAATCTGTGTTTTTTTTAAATCTGTTTCTGAAATATCCCTTACTGACATCCTTTTGGTCTAAAAATCCAGAGATTATAGCCGCCCCACCTTTCCAGTACCTTCTCAGCCAATAGAAACATGTATGTGTATACTGTGTGAACATGTATGTGTATACTGTGTGAACATGTATGTGTATACTGTTTGAACATGTATGTGTATACTGTGTGATTGTATACTGTGTGTGTGTATACTGTGTGGCCCCATAATCTCTGATTGTCTGGGGGCCCCATAATCTCCTATTGCCCGGGGGCCCCATGAGTTGTCAGTCCGCCCCTGACCCGGACAGTTACGGTTTTTGAATCATGTGTCTGGGTTTCAGTCCACCTGAAAACTGGACACAATATTCAGACAGCAATGTAGCTCAGAACAATTCCTGATAGGAGGGTAAGGGGGCACTATGCACTCCACATTACTGTTCTCTTTGGAGCGCCCAAAGGTGTTCCAGATCTTTTACAATCCTATAGAGCAGTGATGGTGAACCTTGGCACCCCAGATTTTTTGGAACTACATTTTCCATGATGCTCATGCACTCTGCAGTGTAGTTGAGCATCATGTTCGCCATCACTGCTATAGAGTATGCTAAAAAAAAAATGTTGTTTGCTGTGTGCCAATAAAGTGTTCGGGTTTGGCTTGAAGAAAAAGTGGCAACCCTATTTGAGTTCTGTGTGACGTTTTAAAATGGCATTGGGGTGTCAGTAGCTCCGATGGGTCTTGGGGGACAAGAGCGGCCCCCCCTCCCTCCTGAACCATACCAGGCCACATGCCCTCAACATTGGGAGGATGCTTTGGGGGTCTGTGACCCCTCAAAGCACCATGTCCCCATGTTGATGGGGACAAGGGCCTCGTCCCCACAACCCTGGCCATTGGTTGTGGGGGTCTGCAGGCGGGGGGCTTATCAGAATCTGAAAGCCCCCTTTAACAAGGGGACCCCCAGATCCCGGCCTCCCCCACTGTGTGAAATGGTAAGGGGGTACTTGTACCCCTACCATTTCACCAAAAAAGTGACAAAAATGTTAAAAATGACAGGAGACGGTCTTTGACAATTCCTTTATTAAATTCTTCTTTCTTCTGGTCTTCCTTCTTTATTCATCCTTCGGTTTCTTCATCTTCTTCTTCCATCTTCTTCCATCTTCTTCTTCCATCTTCTTCCATCTTCTTCCATCTTCTTCTTCCTCCGATCCGCTTCTTCTTGCTCTGGTCTTCTCGTCCGGCATCTTCTTCCACAGCGTCGGCGTCCCTTCTTCTGTGTCGGGCCACTCCGCGCAATGGGAGGCTCCCGCAGGGGTCTCCAAACCTTCTAAACAAAGGGCCAGTTCATTGCCCTTCAGGCTTTAGGGGGGCCGGACTGTGGCCAGCAGGAGTGGAATTTCTTTCTGGTATCAGCAGGAGTAAACATCACCACATTTGGTGTTGAGGGGAGGAATAGTGCTTCATTATTGGTATCATTGGGAGGAAAAGTGCCCCATGGTTGGTGTCAGTGGGAGGAATACTGCCCCATGGTTGGTGTCAGTGGGAGGAATACTGCCCCATGGTTGGAGTCAGTGGGAGGAATATGCCCCAATGTTGGTGTCATTGTAAGCAATAGTGGCCCGATGTCGGTGTCAGTACGAGAAATGGTGTCCCACTGTTGATATCAGTTGGTAAAATATAGGAGGAATAGTGCCCCAAGGGCCAGGTAAAGGCAAGCCAAGGGCCGTAGTTTTGATACCACTGACTTAGAGAGTATATACAGTATAGTCTATTAGTGGATAAAAGCTAAAGGAGGAAGCGATCCTGTGAGTGTGTCCAAACTCTGTAAGATAGGAAAAGAAGGGGAAAGAGAGGGGAGGCGCTAACTGAGAGTAGTATTAGGGTATCAGCGGTGTAGGCGGTGGAGCCTGCAGGATGGCGGATGCCACGGGATTGGTGACATTGTGATGAGCATGACTATCTCTTACATCTTGTAAGTGCTTTTAATCTTGTGCAATAAATGCTGATACTTTTCTTTTTTTTTTGGGGGGGGGGGGGGGGGGTTGTTTTTTTGATTGTTTTGTATTGTTTTTTATTTTACTTGTGTCTTTTTTCAACCTCACCTACTATGTAATTTAGTAATTTAATAAAAAGAGTTTAAACAAAAAAAAAAAAAATGCTGATACATTAATACTACACTCACATGGTGCCTCCCTTTTCTTTCCCCTTTTAAATCCAAGATCTGAAACAATCAGCTTTTTGCCTGCAGCAACAGTTCACTCTTATGCCCCGTACACACGAGCGGATTTTCAGTCGGAAAAAACTTGGATGTTTTTTCCGACCGAATTCCGCTCAAGCTTGGCTTGCATACACACGTCACACAAAAGTTCTATGAACTTTCGACCATCAAGAACGCGGTGACGTACAACACTACGACGAGCCGAGAAAATTAAGTTCAATGCTTCCGAGTAAGGATGAGCTAAGGCGTGTTCGCATGCTCCACGTGCAGAGCCCGCCGGGAAGTCGGCGCAGCACTGCGCTAATCACAGGCAGTGAAACATTGCAGCCGTGCATCGGGGGAAATGTCTCACTGCCTGTGATTAGCGCAGCGCTGCACCGACTTCCTGGCGGGCTCTGCACGTGGAGCATGCGAACACGCCTGAGCTTACCCTTACTTCCGAGCATGCATAGGAATTTTGCGCGTCGGAATTTGTACAGACGATCGGAATTTCAGATCGGAACTCTTTCCGATACAAGAAATTGAGAACCTGCTCTCAATCTTTTGCTGGCAGAAATGCCGCCAGCAAAAGTCCGATGGAGCATACACACGATCGCATTTTCCGACCAAAACACTGCATCAACCTTTTGCTGGCGGCATTTCCGATCGTGTGTACGCGGCATTAGATAAGCACCTGAACGACCGCAACATACAGGGATATACAAGAGAATACTGACATATAATCACACACATTGGGTTGGACTTGATGGACTTTTTTTAACCTCACCTACTATGAGAGCGATAACACCAAATTTATATATATATATATATATATATATATTGTAACCTGGGGGACAGGTAGCAGGTACAAAGCTCCCTGGGATGAGCTGTTTATTTAGGCACAGATACCAAATCCACTTGAGGTAGTGAAAACAGTGCTGGGTTTATTGGTTTTAAATACAAGTCCATACACAGGTGCTGCACAGTCTTCCAGAAAACATATCAAAACAGAAATAACAAAACAAAAGTCCTAGCCGTGTCTCGGCTCTAACTATACCATACACCGTCTCTAACTATCAGGCTGAGCAAGCCTACCGCTTGTCAGTTTCTGTAAAGAGTTTTAAGGGGTTTTACCAACCTTTTGGCTCCTCACAAACCATCCATGTTTGTGTGTCCCAGGCAGAGAGCAAAGGCTGTTTGCTCAGGTGAGCTTAAATTAGCCTGGAGAGGAGGACTAAGATCCGAACTGGATCTTGTATCAGAGACCTCTGAATGTGTATGAGAGGAGCCTGGGAGATGTATAAACCCCGAACAAGACTTCTCCTGGCTCTCTCTGGGACGCTCTGCTACATATCCTCCCCCCTTGTTTCAACCCCAGGGTTGGAACACCTGTGGCCCAACAGGAGTGAACACGGGACAGGGCATCTACATTTCCCATCTCCACACCTGGCCTGTGTTTTACGGTGAAGGAGTAATCCTGTAGAGCCAAAAACCACCGGTTCACCCGTCTATTAGTCTCCTTCTTTTGGGCCATCCATTTCAGGGGAGCATGGTCAGTTATTAAGTCAAACTGACGCCCTAACAAATAGTACCTGAGCGCATCCACGGCCCACTTTATGGCTAAACATTCCTTTTCAATGACTGCATACTTTTTCTCATGGTCATTGAGCTTTCTGCTTAGGTACACGACAGGGTGTTCTTCCCCATTGTATACCTGTGATAGTACCGCCCCGATACCAACATCAGACGCATCCGTCTGAACCAAAAACTCTCTGGAGAAATCGGGAGAGTACAGTACTGGCTGTGCACACAGAGCCTTCTTCAGGACCTGGAAAGACTCCTCTGCTACTGGGGACCATTTCACCATTACAGAATCTTTCCCTTTCGTAAGGTCTGTCAGAGGGGCAGCTATAGTTGCAAAATTTGGGATAAATCTTCTATAATACCCCGCAATACCAAGAAAGGCCCTGACCTGCTTCTTGTTTGCAGGGCGTGGCCATTCCTGGATGGCTGCTATTTTACTCACTTGAGGTTTTATGACACCACGGCCAATAGTATAGCCCAAATACTTGGCTTCCTCTAGACCAATGGCACATTTTTTTGGATTTGCCGTAAAACCTTCTTTGAAGAGGGAATCAAGAACAGCCTGGACACGAGGCAAGTGAGACTCCCAGTCAGTACTATGTACCACTATGTCATCTAGATAGGCTGCTGCATATCGTCGGTGGAGTTTTAGGGTCCTGTCCATGGCCCTCTGAAATGTCGCGGGGGCATTTTGCAACCCAAAAGGCATTTTTTTTATATTGGAAGGAACCGTCTGGGGTCACAAACGCAGTCTTCTCTTTGGCGCTACCAGTTAGGGGTATTTGCCAATACCCTTTTGTCAAGTCCAAAGTGGTAAGATAGCGAGCCTTGCCAAGTCGGTCTATAAGTTCGTCTACTCTGGGCATTGGGTATGTGTCAAACTTTGTCACCGCATTAAGCTTCCTGAAGTCGTTACAGAACCTCCACGTGCCATCCGGTTTTGGGACTAACACGATGGGGCTAGACCAGTCACTATTGGATTCCTCAATGACATCTAGCTCCAACATTTTTTTAACTTCCTTGCTGATGTCCTTTCTCCTCGCTTCAGGAATTCGGTAAGGTTTGAGCTTGACACGTACCCCAGGTTCAGTAACAATATCATGCTGAACTGCTGAAGTCGTGCCAGGTAACTCTGAAAACTTCTCTCTATTCCTTATCAGGAATTCTCTAGTGTCCTGTTTTTGGGAATATGAGAGGGTATCTGGAATCGTGACCTCGGGGATGAGAGGGGACTCAGTACCCGTAGGCGTTACTGGGAGAGGCCTCGCAGTTAACGCCATTCTATCCTTCCAGGGTTTTAACAGGTTTATATGGTAAACCTGTTCGGGCTTCCTTTTTCCTGGTTGATAAACCTTGTAGTTGACCTCCCCAACTCTCTCAATTACTTCAAAGGGACCCTGCCACTTAGCCAGGAACTTGCTCTCAACAGTGGGAACTAACACCAGGACCCTGTCACCAGGTGAGAAAACACGGAGTTGGGCCCCCCTGTTGTATATTCTGTGTTGGGCTGCCTGGGCCTGCAGTAAGTGTTCTTTTACCACTGGCATGATTGCTGCAATCCTCTCCTGCATTTGGGCAATATGCTCAATGACACTTTTATGGGGTGTCTGTTCTCCCTCCCAAGTTTCTTTGGCTATGTCTAAGAGTCCCCGAGGGTGTCTCCCATAAAGCAACTCAAATGGGGAGTACCCCGTAGAGGACTGGGGAACCTCCCTGATGGCAAACATCAAGTATGGTATCAGGAAGTCCCAGTTTTTCCCATCCTTGTCCACAACCTTTTTTAACATGCTTTTTAACGTCTTATTGAAGCGTTCCACTAAGCCATCCGTTTGAGGATGATACACTGAGGTTCGCAGCTGCGTCACCTTAAATAACTTGCAGAGCTCCCTAGTTATTCGCGACATAAACGGGGTGCCCTGGTCTGTAAGGATTTCTTTCGGGATGCCAACCCGACTGAACACCATAAACAGTTCTTTGGCAATGTTTTTAGCAGACGCGGCGCGTAAGGGAACTGCTTCAGGGTAGCGGGTAGCATAATCCATGATTACGAGGATATGCTGATGACCCCTGGCAGACTTGGGAAGTGGGCCCACAAGGTCCATGGCAATCCTCTCAAAGGGCACTTCAATGATAGGCAAAGGTACTAAAGGACTTCGGAAGTGGGATAGTGGGGCTGACATCTGACACACAGGACAGGATTGACAATAATTCTTAACATCTTTCTGTATCCCGGGCCAGTAAAACCTGCGCAACACCCTTTCAGTAGTTTTTTCAACCCCTAAATGGCCTCCTAGCAAGTGCCCATGGGCAAGTTCTAACACCAGCCGTCTGTATGGCTTAGGGACCACCAACTGTTCAACCACTTCATCATTCATTTTACATATACGATACAGTAAATCCTTATTGCTGTTGAAATAAGGAAAACAGGGCCTGTCCCCGGGTTCGACAGGTACATCATTAATCACTATTACATTTTCCCAGGCCCTGGAAAGGGTATGGTCTTTTCTCTGCTCAGTACCAAAATTTTCCTTATGCACATTAAGGTCATCAAACTCTAACATAGGCTCGGGGTCAGCAGACGGCTGTCCGGCTCTACTGGTAGTAGGGACTTCCTCAGGGTCCTCCAGCTCTCCTGCCATAACCGATAGAGGAAAACCCGGGGAGCCCTGAGAAGAGTCCCCTGAACCCACCTTGTCAGTAGTGGCCAGGAATTCTGGCTCTGCGACTGAGTCGGGTACTGCGACCGGGTTGGGATGATCCCACAGTTCCCAGAACTTAGGGAAGTCCCTACCAATGATGGCCTCATGCACCAAGTGGGGAACAAGTCCAACCGGATGGGTCACTGTACCTAAACCAGTTTTAAACTGAACAGTGGTTACAGGATACTCCCGGGTATTCCCATGTATACAGATCACAGCAACATTTTTAGCATGATAATTCACAGGTTCAATAATTTCAGCTGTAACCAAAGTCACTAGACTTCCAGAGTCCAGCAAGGCTGTAATAGGCTTATCATTCACAGTCATTTGGCACATTGGTTTTCTCATATTTGGCGTTGCAGTGCATGAAACCGCTGCAAACATAGACTGCCTTCTAATAGATAAATCACACTGCATTGGTTCATCTGTCAATGGACAATTTGCCGCCACATGTCCCATTTCTTGGCAACGAAAACACCTGACGTTTCCCCAGTTTGGTTTGCTGACAGGCACCGGCTTCCCTTGTTTGGGAGGCCAAGCTTCAGTCCTGGCACCAAAAATCCTCCCCCCTATTTCCTTGCCATGCTTACCACCCACTTCCCCTGGAACAGTCTTACCGGTTGCCTGGGGAGACCGTGGCTTTGGGCGGAAAGTCCGTGCGGCTGTAGGGGTGGTGACCAGGTTCTTTGCAGCAAAATACCTTTCAACAAGTTCCACCAGGTGGTTTGCCGAATTGGGGTCTCCTTGACTCACCCACTCCTGCAGGGGAATGGGTAGTGACCTCAGAAACTGGTCCATGACCACACGCTCCACTATTTGTGGCCCAGACAGGGACTCCGGCTGTAGCCATTTCCTCACCAGGTGAATTAGGTCGAACATCTGCGATCTTGGAGGCTTCTCGTCTTGGAAGGACCAGCTGTGGACCCGCTGTGCTCGAACTGCCAAAGTGACACCAAGTCGTGCCAGTATTTCCTGTTTGACCTTTTCATAGTCTGCTGCTTCTGCTGACTCCAAATCATAGTAGGCCTTCTGCGATTCCCCAGTAAGCAACGGGGCGACCAGTCCTGCCCACTGGGTTTTAGGCCAACCTTCCCTCTCAGCAGTCCGTTCAAACGTTAGCAGAAAGGCCTCTGGATCATCATCTGTAGTCATCTTGGACAAAAAGCGAGCCACATGGATGGCTGAGGGCTTGTCTCCAACATTATCAATGTTAGCAGGTGACCACTGTGCTATTGTCTCCACAACCTCAGACAAGGTTTTCCTATCTGCTTTTGCATCAGTGGCTAGCTGTTCAAACAGCCTCTGCGATTGCTCCTGTGCGATAGCATTAGCTTGCTGTTGTGCCGCATGGAGTGCAGCGTTTGTTTTCTGCTGTGCAGCGTTTGCTTGCTGTAGTGCAGCATTTGTTTTCTGCTGTTCAGCGGTTGCTTGCTGATGTGCAGCGTTTGCTTGCTGTTGTGCAGCGTTCGCTTGCTGTTGTGCAGCGTGGAGTGCAGCGTTTGTTTTCTGCAGTGCAGCGTTTGTTTGCTGTTGCGCAGCGTTGGATATCATCAACTGTTTTAGGATTTCCTCCATGTTTAGTCACTCTAGGTACTGGCCTTTTAAGTAGTAACTTACTACAGCTGCCCGCTGAAATCCACCATATGTAACCTGGGGGACAGGTAGCAGGTACAAAGCTCCCTGGGATGAGCTGTTTATTTAGGCACAGATACCAAATCCACTTGAGGTAGTGAAAACAGTGCTGGGTTTATTGGTTTTAAATACAAGTCCATACACAGGTGCTGCACAGTCTTCCAGAAAACATATCAAAACAGAAATAACAAAACAAAAGTCCTAGCCGTGTCTCGGCTCTAACTATACCATACACCGTCTCTAACTATCAGGCTGAGCAAGCCTACCGCTTGTCAGTTTCTGTAAAGAGTTTTAAGGGGTTTTACCAACCTTTTGGCTCCTCACAAACCATCCATGTTTGTGTGTCCCAGGCAGAGAGCAAAGGCTGTTTGCTCAGGTGAGCTTAAATTAGCCTGGAGAGGAGGACTAAGATCCGAACTGGATCTTGTATCAGAGACCTCTGAATGTGTATGAGAGGAGCCTGGGAGATGTATAAACCCCGAACAAGACTTCTCCTGGCTCTCTCTGGGACGCTCTGCTACAATATATATATATATATATATATATATAGTATAGTTTATATATATATACATTTATTTATAAAATTATATTTATATTTTTTAAAAAAAAATTTAATCATATATATATATATAAAACATTTATTTTAAAATTATATTTTATTTTTTAAATTTAACTTTTTTTTTTTCAATTAATGGGGGGTCTGGACTTGGTTAGTGGATACTGGATCTAGACCTTCCATAAGTATAATTTTATATATATATAATATATTCTTATACTCATGGAAGGTCTAGATCCAGTATCCACTAACCAAATCCAGACCCCCCATTAATTGAAAAAAAGGATTACATTTAAAAAATATAATTTTAAAATACATTTTATATATAATGTGTATATATAAATATATAAAATGTTAACACAATACAATGTTCAGCTTTTTATGTAAGTCGTTTGTTTTAGGATTAACAGTCTAATATAAAACTGATTTCACCCAATAAAATATGGCTTCTTCCACCTCCCATATAAAGTAACTGCCTAATCCTTCCTGTCATCCTTCCCATCTTTCAAAATCAATTTGAAATTTAAATGTTTTTTTTTTTTTTTTCTCTCCTTTAATACCAAAAAAAAAAAAAAAAACATTCCACAACATTAGAATTTAATGTACACTTCCCTGATATTCCAAACTCTCCGGGTGGCTTAATTCTAGTTAAATATATTTATTTTGTCAGGCAGTAAAAAAAAAAAAAGAAAAAAAAAAAATCCATAAAATTAGGACCGGTACACCCTGTGTACGAAACACGCCATTTTTATTGGATTCAATCTAACTCCGTCCAGCGGCTTGGGCTATTAAACAGCACGACTCAGCCACTCTTGTAGTGGTAAACGGATAAATAATCTATAATTATAGAGATACATGCTCCAACACTATTCTGTTGGAATGTATTTTAATGCGCCAGGCTCTACCTGATGACAGCTACAATCAAGACTGGCTGCAGGCAGCTGCTTAGCTCGGGGCCACACTCAATTATGTCGGACTGTATTAGTCCCTGGTGAAGCTGTCACCTTCCAGCTTGTGAAGTGATAGGAAGTGGATCCTGATGTCTCTACAGTCACTGGCACAGGGAAGGGAGCATGGGAGCTAATGTGGAAAAAAAACAGCATTAACACTTTTTTTTTATTTTTTTGCTTATAGAAAAACAAAATGAAGAGCGTGGCTCCATCGAAGAGCGGAACCTTTCCTTTCCAGTGACAGAACATCTGCAGGGAATAATAAACACTGATCTGATCTGTCTGCAAAGGTCAGTTATTAGCATATTCAGATGTGGAAGCCCGGGCACGTTAATCCGTGGGCCCATTGACGAGCGGTTGTCACGCTGGAACGGTTTGTGAGAGAAGACAAGGAAAGGATAAAGATAAGATAAAAAAAACCTTCTGTATGCAGCTGCCCCCCTCAGCCCCCCTAAGCCCCGTACACACGGTCGGAAATTCCGACCACAAAATCCGTCTGATTTTTTCCGACGGATTTTGTCCGACACTGGTGTTGCATACACACGCTCGGACAAAGTTGCCGGAAAATCCGATCATTCCGAACGTGATGGCGTTCGTTGCGTACGATGGAACTACGTAGAGGCTAGTAGCCAATAGCTTTGGTCTCGTAATTTGATCTGAGCATGCGTGGCACTTTGTCCGTCGGAATTCTCGACACACGATCGGAAAAAGTCAGATCGGATTTTGTTGTCGGAAAATTTTAGGTCCTGCTCTCAAATTTTTTCCGCTGGAAATTCCGACGGAAAAAGCCCGCTAGAGCCCACACACGGTCGTATTTTACGACAACATAATCCGATCGGACTTTTTCCATCAGAATATCCGACCGTGTGTACGGGGCATAATACTTACCTGAGCCTTCGGGGTAAGACCGCGCTATATATTAAGATTCCTCTCAACTCAACTCAGCCCAATCTCGATCCAGCGATGTTGCGCGAGAGACTCGGCTGTCTGGGACTCTCCCTCCTGAATGGCTGAGACACAGCAGCGGGTGCCATTGGCTTCTGCTGCTGTCAATCAAACTCAGTTAGCCAATGAGGAGAGAGAGGGGGCGGAGCCGGGCCACAGCTCCGTGTCTGAATGGAGGGAGGAGCCAGGAGAGCCGGAAAGGGACCCGAGAAGAGGAGGATCGGGGCTGCTCTGTGCACAACCACTGCACAGAGCAGGTAAGTATAACATGTTTGTTATTTTTAAATGAAAAAAATTAAAATGAGACTTTAGAATCACTTTAGCTCAAAAAAAAAAAAAAATACTTTTTGTTTTAGTTTTAGATAAAGCAGGGAAAATGTTGATCCTTTGTCAAGTTCTCATAGCTGTCTGTGCACTTATGGCGAGATTACCTCTCTATTTGTCCTGGCAACTATCATTTTTAGGATAGAAGGTGATGACGAAAACAACATTTGAAAGCTGCCAATGGAGCGGCAATAGAGGGGAAATCTAAAAGGGAATTTTCCCTCACTTATAATGTATGTCAAGGCAAAAAAAAAACAGAACATATTTCATACATTACTGGAAGACATGCACATTCCTCCATGTTTTATCCAGTTAAAATAACTGTGCATGTGCCAGAAAAATAGCCCGCTCCTAACTTCCTGTTTGAACTGACAACCCATGTCTTCTGAGCTCTAAAATCATAAGTAGACATGTGCAATTTGTCTCGTTTTTTTTTCGCTTTTCTTTTTTTTTTCGTTATTTTCGTTGATTCGTTATCGTATGAATGAACAAACGATTCGCTAAAAATTTTAACGAATAACGAATCGTTCGAATCGAACGAATCCAAAAACAACGAAAATCCGAAAAAAACAAATTAGAAACAACGAATCTACGAAAGAAGAAAATCCGAAAAACGGAAACAGGAACAACGAAAATCAAAATGAACGAAAAAATTCGTACATTCGTAACTTTTTTTTTTGTTGAATTGGTAATTTTCCATGTCCCTTACAATGGCGCTGCTTAACGTGCCTCGAATGGATTGAACGAAAAAATTCGTACATTCGTAACTTTTTTTTTTTTTTCGATTCGTAATTTTCCGTGTCTCTTACAATGGCGCTGCTTAACGTGCTTCGAATGGATTGAACGAAAAAAATCGTACATTCGTAACTTTTTTTTTTTTTTTTTTTTCGATTCTTAATTTTCCGTGTCTCTTACAATAAACACGAAACGAAAATAAACAAATTTTTTTGTTGTGCACATGTCTAATCATAAGCATCTTTATCCCTTTAGCCCTGTTTACTTCCTTTCTGATGGATTACAAAGGACATAACCCTTTCCTCATCTCCTCCCCATCTTCTCCCCCCATCTCCATAACCCCTTTATGTGCCTAGGATATTGTCAGCTCAGAGGATTTTCTTACTGAACAGATATAACAAAATGTTTTTAATGGTACATTTATTAGACCAAAAGAGGCAAATAAGATGAGTTCTTTAACAAATAGTAAAAAAAAAAGCTGCACTCCAGTAATCGTTCTTTCTACTGTATTTATTGGATAAACAGCAAAATGACTGCATACAAAATATCTCAACCCAAAACCAAACTTTCTTGACGCGTTTCACAAGGAGCAACCCAGGAGTGGTGAAACGCGTCAAGAATGTTCTTTTTTTGCATGAGATATTTTGTATGCAGTCATTTTGCTGACTGCTCAATAAATACAGTTAAAATACTGTAGTGTGCCTTTCATCTTTACAGTTTGTCACAGGTGTCAGAAACCATGAAATCAGACCGAGACAGATGTACAGTTAAATCACACTTGTTTAATAATAAAAGTAAATAGAACAAACTTAGTTAAAACATAGCCAGAGTTCAGGAACCGGATTGGATAGTCAGACAAGCCAAACGTCAGGGAGCCGGAGATGAGCGTAGTAAAACAGCAAGCAGGATCTGTCAGCCAAACAAGTCTTTTAACAGGAATGCAGGAGAGCATCTCTGTGATGTTGTCTAAGGCAAAGGCAGAGATCCTCTGGGCTGGACGGCTTAAGTAGGCAGGACTGACGAGCAGGATATCATCAACAGCTGAGTAACTGAGGAGAGATAGGAGCTGGCAATTAGCCAACAGCTGAGCGGCCAGCTCAGAGAAGGAAGGGCTGAGACCAGCCCTGACAACAGGCTACAGGAGTCTACACCCAGATTCTCCATGGATAGCATAAGGAGCGGGTCTTGGTTCTGAGAATCGGGGTACGTTTTTTACTATAATATGAGTTAGTTGTTAGGATTTTGTAAGGGCATTCCTTTCCGTATAGCATCTCTCATAGAAAAGAGCATAGGCGCATTGCTAACAGAAATACACGTGGACGCATTGCTCATAGGAATGCTCATGCACGCACACGTGTGCCCACACGCAGGAGTGTGCCCACAGTTTCTTATCAGATATTTAAGGAATGATGTTGCTCACTGTCAGTACTGACTGGTCTTCAGCTTTCCCCTTTGTCCTGACTATATCTGATTTCTGTTGATTGACCCGGCTTGTTACTGACCTGATTCTGGATTCAGCTTGTACCTCTGCCCCCCTGTTCCTGACTTTGGCTCTGTTCCTGACCACATTTCTGCCTACGCTTCTGTCCCTCATTGCCCGCCTGCTACTGACCTCGGCTACCTCTGTGACCTCGCTCCTGCTTCTAACTTCTGATTGTCTGCTTCGGCTGTCCTTCATAACTTCTCCAGTCATCGCAGTGTGTTCCTGCCTAAAGTCTGCTGAGAGCTTCGACAAGCCAAACTTCCAGAACCTGCAGTACATGCAGAGTGCCCCTTTTACCTTGGCTGGTCCGCCGTGCATCACATCTGCTCCTGGCCTGATGTCCTGCCTGACTTTTCCAGCCTGCATCTCCTGCTGCAAGTTCTGCTATCAACACCCACTGGCACCCGTGTTGCTCCTGTCCCTCGACACCATCTGTTCCACCTTCAGTGGAGCCTGGGCTGGAGATACAAGAGGCCAACCTCCTCAATTTAGTCTCCTACCAGGTTCGTGACAGGTTTACTTAAAATTTAAAGAAGATTTTATCTCACTTTCTGTTGTGTCTCTTATACAGGAAGTGAATGAAAATCTATTTAATGACGATACAGACAGCAAAAAAAGAAAGAAAGAAAGAAAAAGAAGCATTTTAACCAATTCTAACCATTCCCTACTCTAATGCCGCATACACACGAGCACACAAGATTTTTCAGACGGAATTCCGCTCAAGCTTGGCTTGCATACACACGGTCACACAAAAGTTTGCTGAACTTTCGACCGTCAAGAACACTACGACGAGTCGAGAAAATGAAGTTCCGAGCATGCATCAAATTATTCCCAAGCATGCGTAGGAATTTTGCACGTCGGAATTGGTACAGACGATCGGAATTTCCTTACTTTTTACGGCCGAAAAATTGAGAACCTGCTCTAAATCTTTTGCTGGCTGGAATTCCGCCAGCAAAAGTCCGATAGAGCATACACACAGTCGCATTTTCGACCAAAAGCTCTCATCGGACTTTTGCTGGCGGAATTTCCGTTGGTGTGTACAATGTCCGGTATGTCTTAAATGGTCTTTCCAGGCATGAGGATACTTTATAGCTGCCTAAAGTTGTTTCTATATAAACAAAACTTATGCAGAGGAAGTACAATATGCAAGCCGTGTTATACATCAAACTCTTTCATATATCACATTTTATACTTTTTTTTTTTTTTTTTTTGGGGGGATGAAAAAATCTGAGGTGGCACAAACTATTCTTGCTAACAACTCTTCTTGCCTGAGGGAATATATTTGATAAAAATTTCAAACAGAATACTGAACATCACATGAGGAACTTCTGTTAACAATGCACAAGTGGTGGAAACGTAGTGGCAGGGGGGATACATTAGCAGTGCCCCTTGCCAATAATTACCTGTTTGTCGCAATACAGTTATTGTTGTATGAAGATTAGAGCACAACACTTTGTGTGACAAATTTGTTTTTGGCTATTTGTCAAGCACCGTTTATAAAGAAAATCAACAAGATCTAGTTTTACCCATTTTTTTTTTTGCTAGGCTGTTGTTGTATATTTATTGGTTTGCGTCTGATTTTGGGTTAGAGCACATATAGAGAAAGGGAGGAGGAGTACCGGTAGGGTAGATATGCTCACTACAGGGGAACGTTCACCAAGTAGAAAGGAGCAACGTTCCGAAATTTGTTCTAGGTCTGTTCTGCAATCATGCAAAGTGCGTCAAATGGGATGAGCTCCTATCCATTGTCCTTTAAAGCTGGCAATCTATATAATAAAGTAATGCAAGAGTTACCGTATATACTCAAGTATAAGCTGACCTGAATATAAGCCGAAGCACCTAATTTTACCACAAAAAACTGGGAAAACGTAGTGACTCGAGTATAAGCCTAGGGTGGAAAATGCAGCAGCTACTGGGTAAACAATGCCCTGCAGCCTCACTGTGCCCATTTGCAGCCTCACTGTGCCCATCTGCAGCCTCACTGTGACCATCTGTAGCCTCACTGTGCCCACCTGTATCAGCGCCCATTTGCAGCCTCACTGTGCCCATTTGTAGCCTCACTCTGCCCATTTTCAGCCTCACTGTGCCCATCTGCAGCTTCACGGTGCCCATCTGCAGCCTCACTGTGCCCACCTATACCTTTGATAACCAAAACAGCGGGTGTCTCCCGCTGTGTCATGCAGTCTTAACTGTTCGGCGGCTGTCCACTGTAACAATGCCCCGCCTCCTCGTCGTCCGTGATAGACAGAACACTGATTCAGTTTTCCAGCATTGTATCAGTGTTCCGTCTATCATGGACGAGGAGGAGCCGGGACTTTGTTTCAGTTGACGACCACCGGACAGTATGACACAGCGGGAGACCCTCACTCAAGTATAAGTCGAGGGGGGCTTATTCAGCATAAAAAATTGTGCTGAAAAAGTCGGCTTATACTCAAGTATATACGGTAGGTCTATTATTTTGTGTATTCTTGGACCTCGGTCACCTTTGTCTCTTTCTTCCAGATCCAGCATAAAACTACTACAGGAATTTGCTTCTGTGCAGGAGTTCTGTAATAAAGACCGGTCACTGTTGTTCCCTCTCCTTGTACAGGGTGACTGGTCTTGTCTCCGCCCCTCTTGTAGTTTTCTACAGGAAGCCTGTAGTGGGTGGAGCTGCCTATGACTCACCCACAGCTCTGCTCTCTGCATAGACTATATGCAGACCAGTGATGATGTCACTGGGTTTGTAAAGGCATTTGGCGTAGACACAAAGTATGATTTAAATCCTTTGTGTCTGGAGATTAACTACATTTTTTAACTAAACTAACTCCCAGTAATGTCTCGGCTACTACCAGCGCAGACTACCGAACTGATCACTGGCACTCATACATCGCTATGCTCTTGGTGCTCTGGCAGCTACTGTTCCACTATCAGTGCCCCCCAAGCCAGAGCTGTATGAGGGGCCTTCCTCTTCAGATCAGGATCACCAACCAGGTACGTGACAATTAACAGTTGAAAATAAAGCAAAAGAAACTTGAAAGAAGAAAACAAATGCAGCCATCACACCAAGGACTAGTAATCTCCAATATATTATATTTTTGGCTTTCAGCTTAGATACACTTATGCCTCGTTTCCACTGAGTGGATCGGTTCGGGTTGGTTTAGTACGGTACGCTATTTTGAGTGTTTCCATTATGAAAGCGGCCCATACAACCAAACCATACCGCACCATTCATGGTCCTGCTTCAGATGTGGGGCCATAGAAAATGGTACGGTTAGGGCGGAGCTACTGGCATCACACGATACATTCCACTGATTGGCGGACAGAAAAAACGTCAATGCTCACGTCAAAGGCATTTTTTCTAAACCCCGTATGGCCCCTGGCGGTCCGACTTGCAGTGGAAATGCTCACCTGAATAGGTCGGATAATTCTAACCCTTCCAAACTCTACTGACCCGAACCGTTCCGCTTAGTGGAAACAAGGCATTAGATACTAGATCAGTGATGGCGAACCTTGGCACCCCAGATGTTTTGGAACTACATTTTCCATGATGCTCATGCACTCTGCAGTTGAGTATCATGGGAAATGAAGTTCCAAAACATCTGGGGTGCCAAGGTTCACCATCATTGTACTAGATCATTCCTCTGCTTGCAGTTCATACACCAATGAATTGTTATAAAACCCAACACCAAAACTTTTTTTTTTAAATTTTTGGGTTTTGTGGAAAAGAATTACGTGCCCTCTTAACTTTTTATTTACATTTTTGATGTGTCCTTAGAGACTTCAAGATTTGCATATTCCATATGACTCAGTTTGTGGAGGGAAAGAATTTTGACAAGCCATTGGTGCATAGCAGGACCTGGGGATGCTGAACAGCACCTACTTCTGCCAATTTGTAATTTTGATATATTTTTTTAAGTAGTGAAAAGTTATTTTTTTGTCTCTTATTCTTTAGACTAAACTAAGGCCAACACAGAAAACCCCCATCCATTGAAATATTAAGCTCTGCCCACCTTTGTCAACACTCGTTTCCAGATTGAGTATGTTCTCCAGACAAAATCTTTTATTTTTCCTTATTTTTGGTCCTTGTAGATGGGTTTGAATTTGGTCAATGGGGAATTTTCCCATAACTTCCTGTCCCGGCGACATAAAATAATTGATTTATATATTTAGTTACTTGATTATTATTTTGCTCTTACTCTTATCATCCTAAATTCTTCATAGGGAGCCATCTATTTTTTTTTCTGTTCTTTTTTTTTTTTTTCATTAGCAATATATTTTGCCAACTAATGTTAAAGGATAAAAATATCCCCACTTTTTAAGTGCAAGCATTTACGCTTTATACCAGTGGTCTCTAAGCTGTGGCACAAGGGCCAGATGTGGCCCTTTGTTTGCCTATATCTGGCCCTTGGGGCACTATTCCACCAACTGACACCAATGATGGAGCACCATTCCCCTACTGACACCACCAATGAGACACTATTCTTCTCATTGATTTCAACAATGGGGCACTATTCCTCACATTAAAAACAATGATGGGACACTGATGTTGGGGCATTTGCTACTCCCACTAGCTACAGTCCCCTAAAGCCTGAAAGAGTTTTAAACCTTTGTGGTTTTTCACCTCAAGGCATTCTATGCATCAAGGTGAAAAACCTCTTGCAGTGCATCAGCCCCCCCCACTGCCCCCCGTTTTACTTACCTGAACCCTCTGTTTCTCGCGCCGGGGATGAGCACACCAGCTCTAGCCAGTGTCTTGTGTCCTGATTGGCTAGATTGATAGCAGCGCAGCCATTGGCTCCTGCTGCTGTCAATCAAATCCAATGACGTGTGGGCCGGGGGCGAGTCCTACATTCGGCGTCTATGGATGCCGAATGCTGGACTCGGGAGGGCGCCCACAAGGAAACCCCCAGGGAGAGAGCTTCTCCTAGGGGGTTATATAATGCGGGGAGAAGCTGCTAGAGCCACCGGGGGACCCCAGAAGACGAATATCGGGGCCACACTGTGCAAAACGAACTTCACAGTGGAGGTAAAGAGGAGGTCCGGTTAAAACATTTTTTTCTTTAAAAGTCAGCAGCTACAAACACTGTAGTTGCTGACTTTTAATAAGCACACTTACCTGTCCAGGGTGCCCGTGATGTCGGCCGCCCGAGGCCGATTCGTCCATCGGATTGGGTCCCGGTGCCGCCATTCGAAGTAAGGGAAAAAGGCAGTGGAGCCTTGCGGCTTCACTGTCCGTTTCCTACTGCGCATGTGCGAGCCGCACAGCGCTTTGTGAATGGCCAGCTGTGTTCTGGGACACACACAGTTCCCAGAACACGCGAGGAGGAGAAGACTGAAGATCACCGCGGTGTAGGAAGTGGCAGATTAGGACGATCTGCCTAGCAACAGCCATTTCTGGTAAGTTAAAAAAAAAAAAAAATTCTATTTTGAAGGACAGTAGACTGGCCCTTTGCTTAGAAAGTTTGGAGACCCCTGCTTTATACTATATTTAAAGAGTATGTAAAGCTAAAACATGTTATAGTAGAGTAGGGAATAGTTGAGATCCCTGTCAGGTTGTTTTTTGTTCCAAAAGACATATCCAAGAATCTCCAGGACTTCAAAAGTTACTTGTTCAGTAAAATGGAGTGAACATAATTATTTAACAAGCTCTAGTGAGACTGCTCATGTAGAGCAAGGCTTCCCTTTGGTGGTTACTAAGAATGTGACTCAATATGTAGAGACACAATGTGCGAGCATGCAAACACGACGAAAAAGTACTAATTTTTTATGCAAGTTATTGCCATAAAAAGTGTATGGGGACCCGGGTACTGCTCCAGGGGACATGTATCAATCCAAAAAAACTTTTTTAAAAGAACAATTTTTTCAGGAGCAGTGATTTTAATAATGCTTAAATTGAAACAATAAAAATGAAATATTCCTTTAAATATTGTGCCTGGGGGTCCCCTTAGTCTGCCTGTAAAGAGGCGCATCTGTCTGATGTGTTTTACAGTGCCGTAGCAAAATTACATTTCTAAAGGAAAAAATGGAATTTAAAATTGTTGTAATGTAATGTATTGCCGACTCCTGGCAATATAGATAAAAAATCAGCGTGCCCCCCCCCCCCCCCTTTGGGTCTGGTATGGATATTAAGGGGAACTTCATTCCAAAATAAAATTTAAAAAAAACAGCGTCGGGTCCCCCCCAAAATCCATACCAGGCCCTTCGGGTCTGGTATGGATTTTAAGGGGAACTCCACGCCAAAATTGAAAAAGAAAATGGCATACCAGACCCTTATCCATGCAAGCAGGAAATGGGGGGGATGAGCGAGCACCCCCCCTCCTGTACCATACCAGACCGCTTGCCCTTAACATGGGGAGGGTGGGAGGGCCCCCCCCCCAAAGCACCTTGTCCCCACAACACCTGGCCTGATGGCCGTGGGGGTCTGCAAGCAGGAGGTTTATCAGAATCTGGAAGCCCCCTTAAACTTTAATGGCATCCCAGTCTTAGTCCGTAGGGTTCAATATTGAGTTGGCCCACCCTTTGCAGCTATAACAGCTTTAGTTTAGGCGATCAAATAAATGTTCTTAAAATTAAAACATTTCAAACAAAATTCTGCTAGTGTATAGTCAGGAGTCCTCATTGAAAGATTTACCCTCACCTTCTCTTCCTGGGACAACTGTTAACTTTTGGATTTCTCATCACTTTCTGTCCCAGTGGCAGTAGTTACTAAAGACAATAAGGGCTCATTCACACAGGGCATTTTTTTTTCCTCCCCATTGTTTTTGGCAGGAAAAAAAAAGCAGCTATAAAAATGCGTCCAAAATCAAGTTCTGCACATGCGTTTAGACGCATTCAGGCACGAAAAGTGGTTGAGCGTTCATGTACTCCATTGACCAGAATGTTAATTTAAATACAAAAATATGTGCGTTGTCCTTTTAAATGCTCACACTCCAGTACAAAAAATAAATATCAAATAATGTGCATGAGAGATATTATTTCATATCACAAACCAACCATAAATAAAGTGCATCAGTGTCAAATAAATATGTAAATTCATAGTGCATTAATATAAATATTAAATAATATAAATTATTAATGTAAAAAATATAAAATAATATAAAATAACCAAAAGTTCATGCCAAAAAAGTTAATATAACACCTCTAAATTAGTGTTGTGGCAAACCACTGCAAATCCTGTGCTCCCACACCTTCTAGTGCACATGCTTCTTATCATACATACCTCTAGATCAGTGGTCTCCAAACTGCGGCCCTGGGGTCACATGTGGCCCTTTGCTTGCCTTTATCTGGCCCTTGTGGAATTATTCTTGCCACTAACACCAACAATTGGGCATAATTCCTTCCACTGATACCAACAATGGGGCACTATTCCTCCCAATGACGCCAACTTTTTCTCCCCCTAATAGCAAAGATCAGGCTTTATTTACTCCAACTGGGCAATGTCCGGCCCCCCCAAAGTCTGAAGGACAGTAAACTGGCCCTTTTTTTAGAATGTTTGGAGACCCCCTGCTCTATAATATAGGAGGTCATACTAGCTTGTAATAAATAAATCGGTGTAATCGGTAGAATGTAGGACAGAGTGCAGAGGTCAGTAGTATGTAAGACAGAGTGCAGAGGTCAGTAGTATGTAAGGCAGAGTGTAGGGGTCAGTAGTATGTAAGGCAAAGTGCAGCGTTCAGTAGTATGTTAGGCAGAATGCAGAGGACAGTAGTATGTAAGGCAGAGTGCAGAGGTCAGTAGTATGTAAGGTAGAGTGCAGAGGTCAGTAGTATGTAAGGTAGAGTGCAGAGGTCAGTAGTTTGTAAGGCAAAGTGCAGAGTTCAGTAGTATGTAGGGCAGAGTGCAGCGGTCAGTAGTATATAAGGCAGAGTGCAGAGTTCAGTAGTATGTTAGGCAGAATGCAGAGGTCAGTAGTATATAAGGCAGAGTGCAGAGGTCAGTAGTATGTAAGGTAGAGTGCAGAGGTCAGTAGTATGTAAGACTGAGTGCAGAGTTTAGTAGTATGTAAAACATAGTGCAGAGTTCAGTAGTATGTAAGGCAGAGTGCAGAGTTCAGTAGTATGTAAGGCAGAGTGCAGAGGTCAGTAGTATTTTAGGCAGAATGCAGAGGTCAGTAGTATGTAAGGCAGAGTGCAGAGTTCAGTAGTATGTAAGGCAGAGTGCAGAGTTCATTAGTATGTAAGGCAGAGTGCAGAGGTCAGTAGTATTTTAGGCAGAATGCAGAGGTCAGTAGTATGTAAGGCAGAGTGCAGAGGTCAGTAGTATATAAGGCAGAGTGTCGAGTTCATTTGTATGTTATGCAGAGTGCAGGGGTCAGTAGTATGTAGGGCAGAGTGCAGAGGTCAGGAGTACCTAACACACCTCCCCATACAAACAAAAACGCTCCCCTTCTAGTGCAAACATGTATCACCCTATGCTAAGCCACAGCACAAATCCCCCCTCCCTCTGTAAAGTTTACTCACCAGTCCTCAGCTGCAGCAGCACCCAGCAGAGTAAAGGCAATCCTCCCCGATCTCCCCTCGTCCGTTTCACATGACATGTCAGACCTGAGGAGAAACCTAGGACGTCTCTATTGCCATTCGGATCTGAGGCCTGAGAGGCAGCAGGTAATGCCAGGAACTGGTGGCACAGCAGGGTCCCAATCTACCTGTCACAGGGCCACGATCGACCATGGCGATTGTCTGCGTGTTCTAAACTGATGAATTGTTCACTGATGGTTATACTTTCCAACACCTCATTAAATAATTCCATCTGTCCTTTACACAACAAGGGTTTGCAAGTCTTGGATGCATCAGCAAAGAGACTAACCTAAAAACTGTTAGTAATAACACAGGACAGAAAATCTTTCTTCTATTATTATTTGTATATATTTATTTCATTTCGGCATGTCACTGTAATAAAGTTGGTTCTGACTCCAGGGAGATTTCCTGTAAAGTACAGTTGCCTTGGGCAAGAAGAGATGGAGCCCTCAATAACTGATATGAAAGGTCGTTAATTAAGCACTTAACATTTCAAGGCAGTTATCACGGCTAGCCCACAGACTGAGCCGCCGCTCCGTCATCACCGATAGGCCACCTAGATGACTAACGTGAGTTGAGTTGAGTCTTTTGTACTTGAGGCGAGGAGCCCCGAGGCTGTGCTGATCTAGTGACCCTCCCAAATACACTCTCACTGCCATAAGGAACTGGATATCGGATGTGACAACGGTGCAGACACACCGAACACGGCAAAGGAATTTCATTTCCCCCTGAAGATCGGCAAAGGGAGAGGAAGCCAGAGCAGAGATGGCATGTCTTGACTTCGGCAAAACGAAAAAAACAAAACAAAAAAGCAAATAAAAATAAACAGCTGCGATTACCGCCAGATGAAAGGGAAGGAGAAGTCGACGGTGAATTTATAGAGACGTGATCCTCCCGACAAAGGAATATTTTGGTCTTTATTGTATTACCTAAGTCTTTAACCAGCTCAGCGCTGGAATTTTTATTCAGTTGATTACAGGTGACGTTCCGGTTGCATCAGGTTTCATTAAAAAAAAAGAAAAAGTTAGAATGGGTTTTGTCTAAACGCTGAATTCCAAAGGAGATATAAAATATACAAATGAATGTATTCATTAATAAATCATTTCATGTATTTTTTAAAAGCAACTGCTGAACTCCAGGATAAGCTAGCATTGTCTAAATCAGTGGTCTCCAAACTGAGGCCCTGGGGCCAGATGTGGCCCTTTGCTTGCCTTTATCTGGCCCTTGGACCACTATTGCTCCCACTGATATGAGACACTATTCTGCCATCTGACACCAAAAACAGGGCACCATTTCACCCACCGACACCAATAATGGGGGCACTAAGCTTCCCAAGGATCAGTAATGCATTCTCTGCAGTAAAGTGCCAGTAATGGGAGGAATAGTCCCCCATCATTGGTTTAATGGGAGGAAAGGTGCCCCATCATTGGTTTTATTGGGAGGAATAGTGCCACATCATTGGTTGTCATAAGAGGAATAATGCCTCATCATTAGTTTTAATTGGAGGAATAGTATCCCATCAATTAATTTAATGGGAGGAATGGTTTCCCGTCATTGGTTTTAATGGGAGGAATAGCACCCAAACATTGGTTTTAATGGGAGGAATGGTGTGCCATCATTGGTTATAATGGGAGAAATAGTGCCCCATCATTGGTTTTATTGGGAGGAAAAGTGCCCCATCGTTGGTTTTAATGCAAGCCGAGGAATACGGGCACAGCATTGGTTTTAATGCGAGGAATAGCGCCACATAATTGGTTTTAATGGGAGGAAAAGTGTCCCATCATTGGTTTTATTGGAAGGAATACTGGCACATTATTGTTTTTAATGGCAGGAAAAGTGCCCCATCATTGGTTTTATTGGGAGGAGTGGTGGCCCATCATTGGTTATAATGGGAGGAATAGTGCCCCATCATTGGTTTAATGGGAGGAAACGTGCCCCATCATTGGTTTTATTGGGAGGAATGGTGTCTCACCATTGGTGTCAATGGGAGGAATAGCGCACAATCATTGATTTTAATGGGAGGAATGGTGTCCCATCACTGGTTATAATTAGAGGAATAGTGCCCCATCATTGGTTTTATTGGGAGGAATGGTGTCTCACCATTGGTGTCAATGGGAGGAATAGCGCACAATCGTTGGTTTTAATGGGAGGAATGGTGTCCCATCACTGGTTATAATTAGAGGAATAGTGCCCCATCATTGGTTTTATTGGGAGGAAAAGTGCCCCATCATTGGTTTTAATGGGAGGAACACTGGCACAGCATTGGTTTTAATGGGAGTAAAAGTGTCCCATCATTAGTTTTATTGGGAGGAATAGTGCCCCATCATTGGTTTTAATGGGAGGAATAGTGCCTCATCCTTAGTTATAATGTGAGGAATAGTGCCCCATCATTGGTTTTACCGGAAGGAATAATGTCCCATCGTTCGTTTTAAGGGGAGGAATAGCGCCCCATAATTGGTTTTATTGGGATGAAAAATGCCCCATCATTGGTTTTAATGGGAGGAATACTGGCAAATTATTGGTTTTAATGGGAGGAAAGGTGCCCCATCATTGGTTTTATTGGGAGGAATAGTGCCCCATCATTGGTTGTCATAAGAGTAATAATGCCCCATCATTGGTTTTAATGGGAGGAATAGTATCCCATCAATTATTTTAATGAGAGGAATGGTATCCCATCATTGGTTTTAATGGGAGGAATAGCACCCCATCATTGGTTTTAATGGGAGGAATAGCACCCCATCATTGGTTTTAATGGGAGGAATGGTGTCCGATCATTGGTTATAATGGGAGGAATAGTGCCCCGTCATTGGTTGTCATAAGAGGAATAATGCCCCATCATTGGTTTTAATGGGAGGAACATTGGGTCTGATTAACTAAGATGAATGCGCTGCGTCGGTTCATACCATAATTGGCGCACCAGATAAATTATTAAGTGAGCGTATGAACCGGCGCACACATAAGTGCAACACATAATATACCGGCGCACCGCGATAATAGTATACCATTGATAATAGCGCACGCCGTTATCATTAACAGTCCATTCACACAGGGGCAACACGACTTCCAGCGCGACTTGGAGTGACTTACAACACGACTTGGAGCGACTTTACAACACGACTTGGGGCGACTTACAACAAGACTTGGGGCGACTTACAACACGACTTGGGGCGACTTACAACATGACTTTAAGTCGCCCCCAGGCCAGGCGACTCTAATTAAAAAAAAAACGGCACGGGTTCCCCTCCAAGAGCATACCAGGCCCTTCAGGGCTGGTATGGATATTAAGGGGAACCCAGCGACAAAAAAAATAAAAAAATGGCGTGGGGGTCCCCCTCAAAATCCATACCAGGCCCTTCAGGTCTGGCATGGATTTTAACGGGAACCCTGCGCCAAAAAAATAAATTACGTGGGGGTCCCCCTCAAAATCCATACCAGGCCCATCAGGTCAGGCATGGATTTAAGGGGACCCCCGTGCCAAAAAAAAATAAAATTACGTGGGGGTCCCCCTCAAAATCCATACCAGACCCTTATCCGAGTACGCAACCTGGCAGGCTGCAGGAAAAGAGGGGGGATGAGAGAGCGCCCCCCTCCTGAACCGTACCAGGCCACATGCCCTCAACATTGGGAGGATGCTTTGGGGTCCCCCCCAAAGCACCTTTTCCCCATGTTGATGAGGACAAGGGCCTCATCCCCACAACCCTGGCCGGTGGTTGTGGGGGTCTTATCGGAATCTGGAAGCCCCCTTTAACAAGGGGACCCCCAGATACGGGCCTCCCCCCTGTGTGAAATGGTAAGGCCTACCATTTCACCAAAAAAGTGACAAAAGTGTTAAAAATGACAGGAGACGGTCTTTGACAAGTTCTTTATTAAAGTCTTCTTTCATCTTCTTTCTTCTGGTCTTCTTCCTTCTTCCTTTCTTCATCCTTCGGTTTCTTCATCTTCTTCCTCCATCTTCTTCTTCCTCCATCTTCTTCTTCCCCATCTTCTTCTTCCTCCGATCTGCTTCTTCTTGCTCCGGTGTTCTTGTCCGGCATCTTCCTCTGCGGCGTCTCTTCTTCGTTCTCGGGCCGCTCCGCGCAATGAGAGGCTTCCGCTGTGAAACGCTTCTCTTCTTCTGACAGGTCTTATATAAAGGAGGCCGGGGCCACCCGGTGACCCCGCCCCCCTCTGACACACGGTTACATGCATCAGAGGGGGCCCTGGCCTCCGTTATATAAGACTTGTCACTTTTGTCACTTTTTTGGTGAAATGGTAGGGGTACTTTTGTACCCCCTTACCATTTCACACGGGGGGGGGGGGATCTGGGGGTCCCCTTGTTAAAGGGGGCTTCCAGATTTCGATAAGCCCCCCGCCCACAGACCCCCACAACCACCGGCCAGGGTTGTGGGGATGAGGCCCTTGTCCTTTATCAACATGGGGACAAGGTGCTTTGGGGGGGACCCCAAAGCATCCTCCCAATGTTGAGGGCATGTGGCCTGGTACGGTTCAGGAGGGGGGGCATTCTCTCGTCCCCCCTCTTTTCCTGCGGCCTGCCGGGTTGTGTGCTCATATAAGGGTCTGGTATGGATTTTGAGGGGGACCCCCACGCCATTTTTTTTTTGGCGCGGGGTTCCCCTTTAAATCCATGCCAGACCTAAAGGGCCTGGTATGGAATTTCGGGGGACCCCAACGCATTTTTTTTCCTTAATTTTTTATTTTCTTAATGCTAGCATGACCTGTGTGCAAATAGCCTTAAAACCCATAGAAGTGAACCAGCGCAAAAAAAAAAAAAAAAGTCAAGTTGAGAGGTGCGCCTGTTCAACTTATGCAAATGAACCTACGTGGCTTGACATTTACTAATATTTTGCCGGCGCAGTGAACCAGAGCACATGAATGGGCGCAAATGCCGCGTGCGCAGTACATAGATTGACCTAGCGCAGTTCCAAGTGTATTTGCAGGCGCAGCAAGCTTGCTCAGAGAAAGTTAATTTTCCGTTTTATTTTGGGCATATTTGTTACTTGGACAGTCATATCTATACTTCCTCACATCACCCACATCACCCCCATAAATTTGTAACTTCCAGCTTCTTTTAATTCTGAGTTGAAGAATGCTTGCGCTAGGTCTATAGCGGCACACAGATCGCGACTGCCCGTGCGCCGCAACTCACGGCGCAAATACTTTGTAAATCAGCCCCATTGTCTTATCATTGGTTATTAATGGGGGGGAATATTACCTCATCATAGATTATAACTAGAGGAATAGTGCCCCATCGTTGGTTTTATAGGGAGGAATACTGTCACAGCATTGGTTTTAATGGGAGGAAAAGTGTCCCATCATTGCTTTTATTGGGAGGAATAGTGCCACATCATTGGTTTTAATGTGAGGAATAGTGCCTCATCATTGGTTTTAATGTGAGGAATAGTGCCTCATCCTTAGTTATATTGGGAGGAATAGTGTCCTATCATTGGTTTTACCGTAAGGAATAGTGTCCCATCGTTGTTTTTAATGGGAGGAATAGCGCCCCATCATTGGTTTTATTGGGAGGAATAGTGCCCCATCATTGGTTGTCATAAGAGTAATAATGCCCTGTCATTGGTTTTAATGGGAGGAATAGTATCTCATCAATGATTTTAATGAGAGGAATGGTGTCCCATTATTGGTTTTAATGGGAGGAATGGTGCCCCATTATTGGTTTTAATGGGAGGAATAGTGCCCCCTCATTGGTTTTAATGGGAGGGATGGAGCCTCATCATTGGTTTTAATGGGAGGAATATTGTCTCGTCATTGATTTTAATGGGAGGAAAAGTACCCCATCATTGGTTTTAACTGGATGGATTGTGCATCATCATTGGTATTAACTGGATGGATTGTGCATCATCATTGGTTTTAATGGGAGGAATAGTGGCACATCATTGGTTTTAACTGGATGGATTGTGCATCATCATTGGTTTTAATGGGAGGAATAGTGGCCCATCATTGGTTTTAATGAGAGAAATAGTGCCTCATCATTCGTTTTAATAAGAGGAATAGTGCCCCATCATTGGTTTAATAAGAGGAATAATGCCTCATCACTGGTTTAATGAGAGGAATAGTGTCCCATCATTGGTTTAAATGAGAGGAATAGTGCCCCATCATTGGTTTTTAATAGGTGGAATAGTGCCTCCTCATTGGTTTTTATGAGACTAATAACACCCCATTATTGGTTTTAATGGGAGGAATAGTGCCTCATAATTGGTTTTAATGGGCGGAATAGTGCCCCATTGTTGATATCAATGAGAAGAACAGTGCCCCATTGGTGATGGCAGTAAGAGGAATAGGGCCCCAAGGGCCAGATAAAGGCAATCAAAGGGCCACTTGGAGACCACTGCACTATGCAACAGAGAAGAGAGGAAGAGGAGGTGTTCAGTAGTCTTGTCCTAGGGCATCAACGCTGCTACTCAAGAGATTCAGTACAGTACAAATTCAGATTCAGTGAGTGAGCCTTATTACCCTAGGGCTGAAAGCAGTGGCGGCTGGTGCTCAAAATTTTTGGGGGGGGCGCAAACAAACTCACTGTGCCATCAAACGCTGCCACTGTGCCCATTAAACGCTACCACTGTGCCCATTAAACGCTGCCACTGTGCCCATTAAACGCTGCCACTGTGCCCATTAAACGCTCCCACTGTGCCCATCAAACGCTCCCACTGTGCCCCCCCAAGTGCTGCCACTGTGCCCCAAGTGCTGCCACTGTGCCCCAAGTTCTGCCACTGTGCCCCAAGTGCTGCCATTGTGCCCCAAGTTCTGCCATTGTGCCCCAAGTGCTGCCACTGTGCCCCAAGTGCTGCCACTGTGCTCCAAACGCTGCCACTGTGCCCCTTCAGTGCTTCCACTGTACCCCTTAAGTGCTGCCACTGTGCCCCTTAAGTGCTGCCACTGTGCCCCCTGCCTGCCCTCTGCACTTACCTTGTCCCAGTGTGCAGCTGGTGACGGCGTCAGGCGACGAGCGGTGTCTCATCGTCGGATGTCTTCTTCTCCCACGCTCTTCCTGTCTTCTGCTATGATTGGATGCCTAGCGTCCAATCACAGCGCCTGTGACTTCAGCCAATCAGGTGACAGGTAACAGACCTGGCAACCTGATTGGCTGAGAGGCGGGTCTGTGTTAGGGAAGCGATGTATTCGCTTCCCTAACACAATACTGTGTAATCAGCGAACGCACAGCCGTGCGCCCGCTGTTTACACTTTTAGGGAAGCCTATTAGAGCACACCGCTCTAATAAGGTCCCCTATTAGAGCTTACAGCTCTAATAGGGGCGCTTCCAGCAACACCCCCCCACTGTAATTCAGATGCCCGGCGCCCGATCAGGGGCCAGACACCTGAATAGGGGGCGGCAGCGGTGACAATAGATAGATTCATGCAATGCATGAATCTATCTATTGGTGATAGAGCGGTGCAGGAGAGGGGGGGCAGCGCTCCTGCGCCCTCTATGCACGCACCGCCACTGGCTGAAAGTGTGTTACTGGGAGGCTCACCAGGTGAAAATAAAGGTGAAAAAATATCTGAAAAAATAAAACTAATGCAGCCACCCCATCTAAGGACTAGTAAGTTGCAATATATGACATTTTTGTTCTTTGGCTTCGATAAGCTTTAAGTCCCTTCGGATTTCCTACTCTTTGCCGTGCAAAGGGTTAACAGAAAGAACTGTACAGACTAAATTGTATAGCAATCAAAAGAAAGCCAAAGTGTTTATAGCAGCGAACCATCTTCTGGTGTTTGGGTCTGTGTCAAGCCACGGAAGTGGAAAATTAGAGCCATATTGAAGAAAGAAATGAACCATATCTAATATATCTCCGGCAATAAAATGGTTTCACTAGGACTGTAAAGCTCCAGCTTATATTAGGAGAAGGAAAATCAGCCTATATGTCAATTCCACATCACGGGACATGAAGTGTCCTCAAAAATTTATATTACTATTTAAAAGTGTTTCATTCTCGTGTTTTATTGTGATTGGATGTGCCCTTTTCTGTGTCTTTTGACTGGTATGAAAATGATTTGAACTTCTTTTTTAGCATTTATTTTACATCTATTACCTGTTCTATTACTTTTTATTATTTTATTGTGCTTGTGTAGAGGATTTTTGCTCAGTTTTCATTATAATGTTACATTAAGCCAATTTATTCGTGTATTATGGGCTGGATAATTGCACCTTTTTTCCGGGAACAATTTGCTTTTCATTATCCGACAAATCAACAGCGCTATATCCCTGAAAGAGAAAAAAAAAAATATGGTTAGTAAAGGAAAGCGTGTGTAAAGTTTTCAAGACCAGGGTCAAGACTGATTAATTATTTTATGCTTGGAAATAATGTAATTGGTGGTATAACGTTTTGTGTATCCAGCATTCATTTTTAGTGTGTTTAAGACCTTGTCTTGTTTTTCGAAGGTAGTGTGATGTCATTTCAACCTCTGCAGAGAAGAATACAATTAATTTCAAAGTAATTCATGATTATTTTTATTGCTAGCATTAAAAAGTTAGTCCACTCTTGACTGATTTGTTTTTCATTAGTAGTAGCCGAACTTCTAACTGGTACTTTGTCTTTTACCAGGGCTATTACAAGGCTAAATTATAACTGATAGCATTGATTTGGTTGAAGGTTTTTTGATTTCTTTAATCCAGGGGGTCTCCAAAATTTTCAGCACGAGGGCCACATCATAAATTTTTCAAATATTTGCGGACTGAAAAAACAAAATAAATACAATTTAAATGAATGCATGCGTTTTTCTTGGATTTTTTTAGTAATCGGCAGTTATATGATTCAGAACAAAAGAGAAAAAAAAAATAATAATAATAATAATAGACCCCCTTACATCAGACTCCCCTTTAATTTTAACATCAGGCATGAGTGCCCTCCTATTACATCAGGGTTCCTATCAGAGACCCCACTTATATCAGGGTCCCCTTCACAGTCCCCATTTACATCAGGGTCCCCATCAGGGTTCCCCTATATCAAGGGCCTCATTAGAGCCCCCCCTTACATCAGTGTTCCCATCAGAGACCCCCCTCTCCTACATTCTCTCCATCATACTCTCCATCAGAGTGCTCATATATCATGGTCCCAATTACAGCCCCCCCCCCACATCAGGGTCCACATAAGAGTCCCCCCTTACATCAGAGTGAGAAGTATGTCACCAGCACACCAAGGATCTCCACAACAGGTCACATTATAGTAACAAATGTGACAGTTTGGACCCCTTCATCAGGCATGTGACCAAATTACATCAGGGTCCCCAGCAGAGTTCCCACCACATTACCGTCTATCAGAGTCACCCTTTACATCTGGGTCCCCATCAGCAGCCCCCCCCCTCCACATCAGGATCCCTATCAGAGCCCCCCTTATATCAGTGTTCCCATCAGACTCTCCTTTTACATGAGGGTCCCCATCAGAGTCCCCCTTTAAACCGGTGTTCCCAGCAGAAAACCTCCTTACATCAAAGTCTCCATCAGACCCCACCCATCAGGGTCCCCCCATACACCAGGGTTCCCATCACAGCTCCTCTTATATCAGTGTTCCCATCAGAGACCCCCCCTCCTACATTAAGGTCCCCATCAGAGTCCTCATTTATCATGGTCCCAATTACAGTCCCCCTCCCCCCCATCAGGGTCCACACCAGAGTCCCCCTTTACATCAGAGTGAGAAGTATGTCACCAGCACACCAAGGATCTCCAGAACAGGTCACATTATAGTTACAAATGCAACATTTTGGAACTTTGCCGGACCCCTTCATCAAGCCTGTGACCAAATTACATCAGGGTCCCCAGCAGAGTTCCCACCACATTACCGTCTATCAGAGTCATCCTTTACATCAGGGTCCCCATCAGCACCCCCCCTCCATATCAGGATCCCTATCAGAGCCCCCCTTGTATCAGTGTTCCCATCAGACTCTCCTTTTACATGAGGGTCCCCATCAGAGTCCCCCTTTAAATCGGTGTTCCCATCAGAAAACCTCCTTACATTAAAGTCTCCATCAAACCCCTCACCCATCAGGGTCCCTCCATACACCAGGGTTCCCATCACAGCTCCCCTTATATCAGTGTTCCCATCAGAGACCCCCTCTCCTACATTAAGGTCCCCATCAGAGTCCTCATTTATCATGGTCCCAATTACAGTCCCCCTCCCCCCACATCAGGCTCCACACCAGAGTCCCCCTTTACATCAGAGTGAGAAGTATGTCACCAGTAGGGATGGGCCCGGTGTTCGATTCGAACCCACGTTCGAATCGAACATCGGGCGTTCGACCGCTCGTCGAGCCCAGAACTATTTGGGGCGTTCGCATCAAATTCGTGTGATGCGAACGGCCCACAATGCACTGCGCCAGTCGCAGTGCATTGCTGGCTGATGATTGGCCAAGCATGCACTGTGACCCCGCATGCTTGGCCAATCATAGAGCCAGCGGCGAGGAGAGCAATAATTGGCCACAGGCAGGATGCCTGTGGCCAATTATAGCTCAGAGGGTTTAGTACACGCCCCACATTATATAAGGCCGCCGCGCCGGCGGCCTCGTGTAGTGTGTTCCGGCGTTAGTGACATTATCTGCTGTGATCCATTCTGCAGTGCTGCTGACATTATCTGTGCTGTGATCAATTCTGGTGAGTGCTGCTGACTGCTGACATTATCTGCTGTGATTCTGGGGATTAGTGTGTGCGTGCTGTTAGTACAGCATTGCAGCATCACATTAAACCACCTTTACCCTTCTGGCCTGTTGTGTCATCTAAGGCAGCCATCTGCGGCTAATGAATTGCCGGTTTCCGTAACACAGAGAACAGTCATTCATTGAAAGTCATTGATAAAAAAAGTCATTGATAAAAAAAAACAAAAGGCAAAAAAAAGCGTGGCGGTCCCCCCAAATTCAATTACCAGGCCCTTCAGGTCTGCTATGGATATTAAGGGGAACCCTGCGTCAAATTTAAAAAAAAAATGACGTAGGGGTCCCCCTAAATATCCATACCAGACCCTTATCCAAGCATGCAACCTGGCAGGCCGCAGGAAAAGAGGGGGGACGAGAGCAGCCCCCCCTCCCTCCTGAACCGTACCAGGCCACATGCCCTCAACATTGGGAGGGTGCTTTGGGGGTCTGTGACCCCTCAAAGCACCTTGTTGCCATGTTGATGAGGACAAGGGCCTCTTCCCCACAACGCTGGCCATTGGTTGTGTGGGTCTGCGGGCAGGGGGCTTATCAGAATCTGGAAGCCCCCTTTAACAAGGGGAACCCAGATCCCGCCCCCCTGTGTGAAATGGTAAGGGGGTACAAAAGTACCCCTACCATTTCACCAAAAAAGTGACAAAAATGGTAAAAATGACAGGAGACGGTCTTTGACAATTCCTTTATTAAAATCTTCTTTCATCTTCTTTCTTCTGGTCTTCTTCCTTCTTCCTTTCTTCATCCTTCGGTTTCTTCATCTTCTCCTTCCGACATCTTCTTCCATCTTCTTCTTCTATCTTCTTCTTCCTCCGATCCGCTTCTTCTTGCTCTGGTCTTTTCGTCCGGCATCTTCTTCCATGGCGTCGGCGTCTCTTCTTGGGCCGCTCCGCGCAATGGTGACCTGGTGACCACGCCCCCTCTGACGCACGGGGACGTCATGGGGACTTCCCTATGGCTTTCCCCATGACGTCAGAGGGGGGCGGGTCACCAGGTCCTTACATTTTTGGGATATGTGTTAGAACAAGACATATTAATACCTTCTGTTCTAAGGTTGAATTACGAAAGTAAGGGGACATTTGAAAAGGTTGACACCCAAAATCAATCAACCTGGAAGACTGAAGATATACTGTATGTGCATGGAGTCATGGTTTTGCCATAGCTCCCAACTGTCCCAGTTTTTCGAGGGACTGTCCCTCATTTGGAACAATGTCCCTCTGTCTCTCATTCCTCCTCATTTGTCCCTCATCTTGGTTTGATCTATATAGATGTATATATCAAAAAGTGTTTTCCAGCACTAAACATTTCATCTGATTTCTAAATTGCTGCATTTGTAAATTCCAAAAGCCAATATAAAGGAATAGTAGTGGTTAAAAAAAAAGCACTTGCGGACTTAACTAATCTTGTTTTTTTTTTTTTTGTACAATTCTCCATTAAGGGGTGTGGCTAGGGGTGTGTCCTATGCCTGCATACTTTTGCTGATAGGTGTCCCTCATTCCCATCTCAAAAAGTTGGGAGGTATGGTTTTGCCCCCTGAAGGGGAGTTATGAAGGGCAGAAAGCAGCACTGAAATAAGAGCCCCTATTGCTTGGAACAAAATCTGAAGAGGAACCTTCCTTTTTGTGACTGAGCTGAAGACATCTGGAAAAAGTAAGTATAAAAAAATAAAATATTCACCAGGATGCAGGGGAGCACTGGGAGAGGTTAGCCTGGAGTTGGCTTTTAAAGCAGCTGAAAAACAATCTGATGTTAGAAACACAATTTAGTAAAGTTATGCATTCTTTAAAAAAAAATCCAAAAATATAGTCATGTCGCTAATCTAGCTGTGATGTCTGGAGGGACTTTACAAACCTTGGCATTGGATAGACAGGAATACAAACCCTTTGGCATATAAAACAGTTACCGAACTTCAACTCTGTACTTAGCTATTGGCGTGGAATTAAGATGGTACCTACAGTGCCTTGAAAAATTATTCATGCCCCTTGAAATTTTTCACATTTTGTCATGTTACAACCAAAAACGTAAATTTATTTTATTGGGATTTTATGTGATATATCAACACAATGTGGTACATAATTGTAAAGTGAAAGGAAAATGATAAATGGCTTTCACATTTTTTTACAAATAAATATCTGAAAAGTGTGTTGTGCATTTGTATTCAGCCCCCTTTACTCCGATACCCCTAACTAAAATCTAGTGGAAGTCTAGTGCCTTCAGAAGTCACCTAATTAGTAAATAGAGTTCACCTGTGGGTAATTTAATCTCAGTATAAATAGAGCTGTTCTGTGAAGCCCTCAGAGGTTTGTTAGAGAACCTTAGTAAACAAACAGCATCACGAAGGCCAAGGAACACACAAGACAGGTCAGGGATAAAGTTGTGGGGAAGTTATATGCAGGGTTATGTTATAAAAAAAATATACCAAGCTTTGAACATCTCATGGAGCCCTGTTCAACCCATCATCCAAAAATGGAGTATGGCACAACTTAAAAACCTAACAAGACATGGTCATCCACCTAAACCGACAGACTGGGCAAGGAGAGCATTAATCAGAGAAGCAGCCAAGAGGCCCATGGTAACTCTGGAGGAGCTGCAGAGAGCCACAGCTCAGGTGGGAGAATCTGTCCACAGGACAACTATTAGTCGTGCACTCCACAAATCTGGCCTTTATGGAAGAGTGGCAAGAAGAAAGTCATTGTTGAAAAAAGCCATAAGAAGTCCCATTTGCAGTTTGCGAGAAGCCATGTGGGGGACACAGCAAACATGTAGAAGAAGGTGCTCTGGTCAGATGAGACTAAAATTGAACTTTTTGGCCTAAAAAGCAAAATGCTATGTGCACACCACTCTGAACACATCACCCCCACTATAAAACATGGTGGTGGCCGCATCATGTTGTGGGGATGCTTTTCTTCAGCAGGAACATCAGAGTTGATGGGAAGATGGATGGAGCCAAATACAGGGCAATCTTAGAAAACAAAATGTTAGAGTCTGCAAAAGACTTGAGACTGAGATAGAGGTTCCCCTTCCAGCAGGAAAACGACCCTAAACATACAGCCAGAGCTACAATGGAATGGTTTAGATCAAAGCATATTCATGTGTTAGAATGGCCCAGTCAAAGTCCAGACCTAAATCCAATTGAGAATCTGTGGAAAGACTTGAAAATTGCTGTTCACAAACACTCTCCATCCAATCTGACAGATCTTGAGCTATTTTGCAAAGAAGAATGGGCAAAAATGTTACTCTCTAGATGTGCAAAGCTGGTAGAGACATCCCCAAAAAAGATTTGCAGCTGTAATTGCAGTGAAAGGTGGTTCTACAAAGTATTGATGTTAGTTAGGGGTATCAGTAAAGGGGGCTGAATACAAATGCACGCCACACTTTTCACATATTTATTTGTAAAAAAAAATTGAAAACCATTTATCATTTTCCTTCCACTTCACAATTATGTGCCACTTTGTGTTGGTCATAACATAAAATCCCAATAAAATAAATTTACGTTTTTGGTTGTAACATGACAAAATGTGGAAAATGTCAAGAGATATGAATATCTTTTCAAGGCACAGTAATTGACTGCAATGATAAACTGGCTAATTTCTGCATTTGGAGTGCTAAACAATGGCAACGCTTCTCATAATAGATATCTATGTTTAGAACCAATGCTCTTCTAGTATGGCTTATATTTTATCTCAACAGTTGTTAAAGGCTGGGGCTGTGCCGCAATTGCATCTGTACAGCTCCACCTGGCTGTATTGGAACCATTGCCCATTTTTACCGCCCCTCTGCTAGAGCACTAAAACAGGGAGCATCTGATCAAGAACCTTCATGGCATAGTAACCAAGTACTATTTTAAATAAATTTAACATATTAAACTAGCTTTTTAACCACTTGCCTACCAGGCACGAACACCTCCTTCCTGACCAAGCCATTTTTCAGCTTTCAGCGCTGTCGCATTTTGAATGACAATTGCGCGGCCATGCAAGGATGTACCCAAATAAATTTTTTATCATTTTTTCCCCACAAATAGAGCTTTATTTTGGTGGTATTTGATCACCTCTGCGGTTTTTATTTCTTGCGCTATTAAAGGGACAAGTTTGAAAAAACGCCATATTTTTTACTTTTTATTCTAATAAATATCCGAATTTTTTTTTTAAACAAATTTTTTCCTCAGTTTAGACCGATACGTATTCTTCTACATATTTTTGGTAAAAAAAAAATCGCAATAAGCGTCTATTGATTGGTTTGCGCAAAATAGGGGATAGATTTATAGCATTTTTATTATTATTTTTTTTTTACTAGTAATGGCGGCTATTTGCGATTTTTATCGTGACTGCGACATTGCGGCGGACATATCGGACACTTTTGACACATTTTTGGGACCATTCACATTTATACAGCGATCCGTGCTATAAAAATGCATTGATTACTGTATAAATGAGACTGGCAGGGAAGGGGTTAACACTAGGGGGCGCTGCAGGGGTTAATATGTTCCCTATATGAGTGATTCTAACTGTGGGGGGAGGGGACTGACTGGGGGAGGGGACCGATCGGTGTCCCTATGTACAAGGGACACACCATCGGTCTCCTCTCCTCTGACAGGACGTGGATTTGTGTGTTTACACACACAGATCCATGTCCTGCTCAGTTACCGGGCAATCGCGGGTGCCTGGCGGACATCGCGGCCGCCGGGCACGCGCATCGGGTCCCCAGCTACGCGGCGGGCACGCGTGCGTGCCTCCCGCGGCGCACGCGCGCCCCCTAGTGGCCAAAATGCGAGCGCCGTCATATGACGGCGGCCCGCCACGAGAGCTGCACCGCTCCGCCGTCATTTGACAGTGGGCGGTCAGCTACAGGTTAAAGTACAGCTTATAAGACATTTTAGTGAGATTTTAGTGATTGATTATACTTTAATGCTGCTCCAGCTACCATTTTGTCCTGAAATGGGTTTTAACACCAAACTTTGCGCTATGCATTACATCAATTTTTCATAATAAACAGTATACCGGTATGTGTCAGCACATACATTTAGCTTCTGTTGATGAAGCCTTTTCCTTAGCAGTGTTTTTTTTTTTTTTTTTTCTTTTTCTGGAGCATGAGGATTTCGGTAACAATAAATGAAATCGCTAACAAGCCTTCCACAATGCAAAAAAACAACATTCTTGAAGTTGGTTTAACTGAAGCAATCTGGAGTTTAGAGGCTCTGCTTCCATGACTTATCTCCAGTGAGGAAGATGGAAGCTGACAACTCAGTGCAATGCTTTGTCAAAAATATACATCTGCATGAAGAGAGTAGAGTTAAAAATTTAATCTGCAAAGCTATTTAGAGAGCGTATAGGCCTTGACAGGCCTCCCAAATGTATTAAGAGAACAAGAACAGTAACGTTAAGGAAAAAAAAAATGCTTCTGCAGCAAGCTGAATGAAACTAAGTCCTCGTGGCAGAATCAGTTTGCCAAATGACTTTAAAATTGCACTTTGTCTTGGTGGATTTCCTAAATAGATTTCCTTTATAAAATTAAAAAAAAAAAAATATCTAACAGAAAATTAAAGTTGTGCTATTCTTGTTGTATCGTTAAACTAACAGGAAAAAAGATGTCAACAAGGGCAATATTTCCTCCTTTGAATTAATTGGTGGGTAAAGTAGGCATATATTGTCATATCCATGGTGGAACCCACAAGCTATAAGAAGAGGAGCAAAATTTTCAGGTCAGAATTGTCCCTTTGGTTAACTCCTACATTACAGGTAGAAGGGTAATGCCGCATACACACGATCGGAAATTCAGCCAGCAAAAGACCGATGAGAGCTTTTGGTCGGAAAATTCTACCGTGTGTATGCTCTATCTGACTTTTGCTGACCGAATTCCCGCCAGCAAAAGATTGAGAGCAGGTTCTCAATTTTTCGATCGGAAAAAAAGTTCAGATGGGAAACTCCGATCGTCTGTAGCAATTCCGGCACGCAAAATTCCTACGCATGCTCAGAAACAATTTGACGCATGCTCGGAAGCATTGAACTTAATTTCCTTGGCTCGTCGTAATGTTGTACGCCACCGCGTTCTTGACGGTCAAAAGTTCAGCAAACTTTTGTGTGTATGCAAGCCAAGCTTGAGGGGAATTCCGTCGGAAAAACCACGTTTTTTCCGATGGAAAATCCACTCGTGTGTGTGCATTAGTGCCCTCTAAAGCTGTTTTTCACAACACTTTTACCCTAGAGGAACTCTTCCTAAAACCATTTCATTGGTGGTCAGTGGGAAAAATGTCCCCTTTTTTTACAGTGGTGATCAGACGATTGATGTCTGCCAAATAGCTTTATCCCTGGTACTATGCAGGCACCTTCAAATGGGAGGTTAATCAGCCATGGTCAATGGAACCCCTATCAATATCTGAAGGAACCCTTGGGTTCCACAAAACCCTGTTTGAATATGGCTGCTCTAAAAGATACAAGTTAGGTAAACAAAAATTAATTCAAAGTTCAATATTCAGCCAAAGGTTTGTGAACACCTGACCACAACGCTTGTTGGACATCCTATACCAAGGATATTTAAAACCTATTATGTCAGTGTTCCATCTGATTGATGCCACCAAGGGCTTGATAGCCATGTCAAACAATAATGGGGACAGTGGGCATTCCTATCGGGTGCCCCTGTCCATGCAGAACATAGATGACAGTTTGCCAGCTTTCCTTATAGCCATTACAGTCATAGAGCAATTTGACCCAGGATATAAAGACTGTCCCAAACCTAAATCTAAACAGGATGGCCCACAAGTATTGTCATTCTACAATGTCAAATGCTTTAGCAGCATCTAAAGACAGTAGCGCCCTCTCACTCCTGTTATCTGCCTCAGATTGGATGTTGACAAATAACCTACGGAGCTTAAAGTAAAGGCAGAATGTTTCATATCCTAATGTATTCTATTTATTAAGATGAAAAAAAAAAACCTTCTGTGTGAAGCAGCCCCCTCAGCCCCCTAATACTTACCTGAGATCCATCTCGATCCAGCGATTTGCACTAGTACCTCGGCCGTCCAGGTCTCTCCCTCCTGATTGGCGCCATTGGCTCCCACTGCTGTCAATCAAAGTCAGTTAGCCAATCACAAGAGAGAGGGAGCGGGGCTGAACTGTGGCTGAACTATGTTTGAATGGACAAACAGAGCTGCAGCTCGGGTGCCCCCATAGCAAGCGGCTTGCTTTGGGGGCATTCGGCAGGAGGGGTGGGGCCAAGAGAGCCGGTGTCTTGCCGAGAAAGTTCCCCGGTGGATAAGGACCCCCCTGTACTGCGCATGCGCTGCGCTTGCGCAGTATGGACGACTAAGGAGCCGCTGAAAGTCTCCGAAGATGAACAGCTGATCGTCCACTGTACACGGCGCCTGTGGACATAGAGTTAGAATAATAATATGCCGAGCGTGCCGAGGCCGTGCCTGAAGCGTGGCGAGCGAAGCGAGCCCGCAAGGGGCCCTGTTACAGGTGCTGTGTACAGCTGACTCACTGTGTTCAGCTTCGGCTATTTTCGGCGGCTCCGTTGTGGTTCGTACTGCGCAAGCGCTGCGCCAGCGCAGTACATGGGGGTCCTTATCCGCCGGGGGGAACTTTCTCGGCAGAACACCGGAGAGGGACCCGAGAAGAGGAGGTACTGGGCTGCTCTGTGCAAAACCATTACACAGAGCAGGTAAGTGAAGCATGTTTGTTATTTTTAAAGAAAAAAGAGACTTTAGTATCACTTTAATGGCTGTAGACTTCTGGGGTATAAAGCTGGATTAATCAGGGTGTATGATGAAGGAGATGACCTTATTAAAGCGGTGTTCTGTCCAAAAAAATAATAATTAAAAGCCAGAAGCTACACATACTGCAGCTGCTGGCTTTTAACAATAGGACACTTACCTGTTCTGGAGTCCCGTGATGTCGGGACGCAGCTGATGTTTCCATCAGCTGTCTGGTGCTGCCACCGCCATTACGGGTAAGGGTACCCGGCAGTGTAGCTGTACGGCTTCACGCCAGGAACCCTACTACGCATGCGCATGGCCCTGCTACTCTCTCCTACTGGCCCGGCAACAGGGAGAGGAGGAGGGAGCCCCACAGTGATGTCACGGGCTGTGGCCCGGACTCCGGGAAGTGGGAACCGGATACCTGTCAAAGAGTCTCCCTTCCCCCGAAATGTGCCAATTGTGGCACCGAAGGGGAAGATTAGACAAATAAGAGGAAATTCCACTTTTGGGTGGAACTCCGCTTTAAGTCTAATGCCGCATACACACGGTCGGAATTTCCGATGGAAACAGTCCGATGGGAGCTTTTCATCGGATTTTCCGACCGTGTGTATGCCCATCGGTCTTTTTCTGTCGGAATTTCCGACGGACTTTGGAGAACCTGTTCTTAATTTTTCCAACGGAAAACCTTTCTATCGGATTTTCCGATCGTGTGTATGTAATTCCGACATGCTCAGAAGCATTAAACTTCCCTTTTATAGTGCAGTCGAACGTTTTTAAGGCGTGGTGTTATTGACCGTCGGAATTTGTTGTGACCGTGTGTAGGCAAGACAGTTTGAGCGAAATTCCGTTCGAATTTCGACAGGAAAACCATCAGAGCTTTTTCAGACAAGAATTCCGACCGTGTGTACGCGGCATTAGTGCTAAGACTTTGGCCAGGATGTTGATATCACATTATAGGAGTGAAATAGGCCTGTACGAGCTTGGGTCTGTGAGGTCTTGTATGATACTGGCTTTGGTCATCGACTGAGGTAGGCATCTAGTTATTGGGGATTCAAGTATGCGCCTATCTTGTTCTTACAGGGTAGGCAGTTGCATATTGTGTAAATAGTCATGTAGGGATTTCAGTGAGCATGCAAAATAAAACCAAAGAAATTCCCAACTTGCCCTTCCATGTGCTCCTTGCCATAAAGGCCAGTTATAGGTGAGGGCAGTGGCTATTTGTACCACAAGTCATATGCAGTCCTGCAATACAGATATATTTCTGGCTTGTGAGAGACAACATCATGATCAGTGAGATGTTCCTGCAGGTATACTTTAGGAATACAAAAAAAAAATAATCCTTGCTTTACCGGATTGGAGGAGTCACGGGGAGACGGGGAGGAGCCGTGTGATAATAGGGTGGGGGTAGAGCAGAGGCACATCAGTTAGAGGCAGAAATTGTGGTGGAGCGTCCCTCCCTCCCACCCTAATGGTTTGGCTGTGGTGAAGAATTCGGAGTCTGCAGCTGGGTCCTTCACGATGGGTATACAACATGAGGTATTTGAGAAAACAGTGGGACCCATCTCAGGTGTGGAGTCCTACCGGTTGGTCTGTTTCAGTCTAGACTACCAGGTAGTAAGGTGGTAGGGGTCTGTGGTCAGTTAGCGAGTCCTCGAGATGGTATTTGGCGGCTGGGGACAGAACCTAACTTATGCCCCGTACACACGGTCAGAAACTCCGACCACAAAATCTGTCTGATTTTTTCCGAAGGATTTTGTCCGACACTGGTGCTGCATACACACAGTCGGACAAAGTTGTCGGAAAATCCGATCATCCTGAACGTGGTGACGTTCGTTGCGTACGACGGGACTACGTAGAGGCTAGTAGCCAATAGCTTTGATCTTGTAATGTGATCTGAGCATGCGTGGCACTTTGTCCGTCGGAATTCGCTACACACGATCGGAAAAAGTCCGATAGGACTTTGTTGTCGGAAAATTTGAGAGCAGGATCTCAAACTTTTTCCGTCGGAAATTCAGACGGAAAAAGTCAGATGGAGCCTACACATGGTCGGAATTCCGACAACATGGTCCGATAGGACATTTTCCGTCGGAAAATCCGACCGTGTGTACGTGCATTAGAAGTACCACAGATTCCAAAGTTGGGAAGATGGGGTCGTCAGGGACCGGCAACCAGTTATTCGGTTTAGAGCTGGAGTATTTAAAATTGTTTATATTTTATTTTGGTTGTGAGGTAATAAAGGCCGAACGGGCCATTTAAATCCAATACAGTGTCAGTGTCCTTATTTAGTAATAAGTGGGAGAGGTAGGTACAATTTTGAGTGGGGGTAGTAAGTTATCTGAACTACCCTAGTCAAGTACAGGACACAGACATCTTATTCATATGCCTTGAGTTCTAGGCTCATACCTTCAGGTGATTGGACACTGGCAAGTTTTTAAAGACTTACCCATCTGGGGAACCTCCCCTATAACCCAACCTCACTCCAGGGGCGGACTGACAACTCATGGGGCCCCCGGGCAATAGGAGATTATGGGGCCCCCAGGCAATCAGAGATTATGGGGCCACACAGTATACACACACACAGTATATACAAACACAGTATACCCAGACATGTTTCTATTGGCTGAGAAGGTACTGGAGAGGTGGGACAGCTATAATCTTGGGATTTTTGGACCAAAAGGATGTCGGTAAGGGACATTTCAGAGACAGATGCAAAAAAAACACAGATTTTTACATACTGTCCCTGGTTTTACTGAGGCTGGCAACCCTGATGGGGCCCGGGGCCCAGGGCCCTCGCGCAGTGCCCGAGTGGCTGAATGGTCAGTCCACCCCTGCCTCACTTCATAAGTCCTCAGTTTTTCGATAGTGTCTGTAGCTGATGGATCCTTCCTCTTTTCAAAAAATAGCTTCACTTGTTAAATATGTTCCTTTATTATTTTCTCAAGAATTCTTCAATCAACCTCACTGTCTTCTAATGCAAAAGCAGCGTTCCCGAATTGGTGCAACCTCAGACAAAATCTTGGGAGCCAAATCCAGATCCCACTTGGTGGGGATAGCCTGTAATAATTTTATTTTTAACAAAAGGGTCAACAACAGACTTTTTAACTAACGAACGCTTAAAAACTCAACAGGATCGACCTTTCCTCCTTCAGGATAATTTTTGAATCTTCATTCCAGTTTCTCCTAGTTCTTTATTGATTGTAAATGTTTTTCTATATTTAATACCAGTGGCGTCGCTAGGGGATGGCTTTTGGGGCTATAGCCCTGAATCTGGGGCCCATAGCCCTGAGTCTCTGCAGGGGACCCCAAGGAGAGGGGAGGCTCTCTGGGGGACCCTGATGTAAGTGGGGGGCTCTCTGGGGACCCTGATGTAAGTAGGGGGCTCTCTGGGGAGCCTGATGCAGGAGGGAGGCTTTCTGGGAACCCCGATTTTAAGGTTGAGGCTCTCTGGGGACCTTGATTTAAGGGGGAGGCTCTCTGGGGCCCTGATTTAAGGGGGAGACTCTCTGGGGACCCTAATGTAAGGGGGGCTCTCTGGGAACCCTGATGTAAGTGGGGGGCTCTCTGGGGACCCTAATGTAAGGGGGGTTCTCTGGGAACCCTGATGTAAGTGGGGGCTCTCTTAGGACCCTGATGTAAGGGGGGGCTCTCTTAGGACCCTGATGTAAGGGGGGGCTCTCTGGGGACCCTGATGTAAGAGGGGGGCTATCTGGGCATAAATACACACCCACACACGTATATTACTGTATATACATGTGTATGCCCGCCCAAGTGTATGACTTTATTTACTACGCTGCTATGGGCTCTAGCCCCAGATCTTTTGTAGACCTAGCAACACCCCTGTTTAATACTATAAATTACTTTATACAAAGAACAAAAAAAGGATTTATTGTTGTTCTTAGGGCTCATTTACACCGTTATAATCATAATGCGTGGCAACGCATGTTACAAGCACCATAGTGCCATTCACTTTGAATGATACCCCAAAGCACTTAGGCAACACACTGTTTTAATTTTAACAGGTTTTGGGGGTGTCGGCAGCCCATTACTCTCAATGAAATGTCTTAAACAAAAATGCATGTTAACACACGACATGACGCATATGCGTTAGCAATGTGCTAAAATGTAAATGACTCCTTCGTATCTTCACTGAGGAATTATAGTAAAAATAGTGAGAAGTGTAAATAAAGCCACCCACTAAAATCTCATATAAGCTTCTTGTTATTTTAACCGCTTGCCGACCGCCCGCCGTCAAGCAGAATGTCTCCCCTGCGCGAATCGCCGCACCTGTACGTTGGCCGCTTTAAAGTATATAGGGGTTGCGCGTGCGCCACGTTACTGAGGAGCTGATGAGCGTGCCCGGTGGCCGCATTGTCCGTTGGGCACCTGCAATTGCTCTTGACAGAGCCAGAACGAGGATCTGTGTGTGTAAACACACAAATCCACATTATAAATGGGGCCGCGCCGCCACAGTGTTCAATATGCGTCCCCATTGACTTAAATGAAAACCATAGAAGTTCAGGCTATACAGGAATTACATAACGCCTCCCAGTCGCCTGTCAAATACGAAAAGCGACAGAGTGTACGAGCCCTTAGTGCTTTATAAATATGCTCCTCTGGGTTTCTATATCTTTATATCTACTTTAACTTTATAGTCTATGAAACAAATTTTTCGAACATATTTTTTTTTGGAGTGGGACTTTTTTTTTTTTTTGCATGAACACGTCTTGTCAATATGATCAATAGCTCACTGAAGCGTGTACAATCAGCTCTTCTAAACCCATCGTTCTCCTCTTAGTTAGCAGCTGCTCAGAGACGAAAAACAGGTGCAGATCTAGACCCAGCCAGATATAAAAACACTTGCAATTAAAAGAGCAAAAAAAAAAAGCAAAAAAAAAAAAGGTCCAATAATGGAAAGCATATCAAATCTCTGTCCACTGGGGCTACCATGCTGGCCTCCAAAACGCAGTCACCTGACATCTTAGGGATGCTAATGTGAATTATGCAAGCTTTACAAACCGCGGCTGCATAATCAGCTGGCAGGCGTGATACGGATGCCTTCTCTGGGTCATTTTTTTTTTTTGTTGGATTGGAAAGTCTAAAGTCTGGCAAAATGTTCTTGAACAGGAAAGTAGCGGGATAACAGAAGGTGTGCACCCAACAGTCTGGGTGAATTCGAAGGACTCATTAAAAATTCAAGAGGGTTTGACAGCTTTCTGCTGACTGTGCCATCTTATCTCAGCCAACTAACCGCCGTAGATCTCTTCTCCATGTCACTGCGTTTCAGAAGTCACAGCAAGGACTTAAAGTGATTGTAAACCCTCACATACCATACCCAGTGAGGTGACTGGCCTCAGGTGATACACAGAGATGGAACAAATCTTCCTACATAAGTTGCACCTGTTTATCTGCAGCCATCTCTTGTCTACAGCCCTTCAAAGATCGGAATTTATAAAGCTTGTCTGAGCTGTCAGAAGAAAAAGGGGAGCGCAGAGCTGAAATTACACACTGCAGAGCTCAGTGAGGAGAGCTCTGACAGCTGATTGGAGGGCAGAGACACCCAACTCCCTTTCACACAGCACTTAAACCCCATACACACTAGAAATGTGCGATTCGTTTCGAAAGTATCGAAAATTTGTACGAATTTCCGGAAATTCGTACAATCCTCTGATTGGAGGGAATTAACACCCAAGATTGTAAGCTCTAAGGAACAGGGCCCTCTGATTCCTACTGTATTAAAGTATATTGTATTTGTACTGTCTACCCTTAAGTTGTAAAGCGCTACGTAAACTGTTGGCGCTATATAAATCCTGTATAATAATATTAATAACTCCCTTTGCGTTTCAATTTGTACGCAATCAGGCAGGCCCTTGTACGACATGATTTTAGTAAATATGAAGACAAAAATCTGCAGAAAATCGAATAGTGTGTAATGACATGGGCGCCGTCAAAAAATTTGTTTTGTTCCATTTTGTTTCGTACAAAAAAAAAATTTGTATTTGTAATTCATGTACGAAATTCAATTCGGATTCGTACGAAATACGACCTTTTGTTAGATTCGTAAACTTTTCGCTAAAATAGCGAAAGTTCGTTATGATGAATTTATCATTATGAGGGGCTCTCACCATCCCTGTGCTGCGTTCCCAGGTCTGTACACCTGCTGTGTCCATTATGAGGGGCTCCCACCATCCCTGTGCTGAGTTCCCGGGTCTGAGTGTACACCCGCTGTGACCATTATGAGGGGTTCCCACCATCCCTGTGCTGTGCTGACTTCCTCTGATTGGTGAACAAAACACCAGTCTTGTTTCTGTTAATTTGGACCCGAAATTCCGAAATTCGTTAACGAAATTTCGTATTTCGTATGAAATTCGTAAGCATAGAAATTCCTATAGGGTTCCCACCATCCCTGTGCTGAGTTCCCGGGTCTGTACACCCGCTGTGCCCATTATGAGGGGCTCTCACCATCCCTGTGCTGCGTTCCCAGGTCTGTACACCTGCTGTGTCCATTATGAGGGGCTCCCACCATCCCTGTGCTGTTCTGACTTAATCTGATTGGTGAACAAAACACCAGTCTTGTTTCTGTTAATTTGGACCCGAAATTCCGAAATTCGTTAACGAAATTTCGTATTTTGTATGAAATTCGTAAGCATAGAAAGTCCCATAGGGTTCCCACCATCCCTGTGCTGAGTTCCCAGGTCTGTACACCTGCTGTGCCCATTATGAGGGGTTCCCACCATCCCTGTGCTGAGTTCCTGGGTCTGCGTGTACACCCGCTGTGCCCATTATGAGGGGTTCCCACCATCCCTGTGCTGAGTTCCCAGGTCTGTACACCTGCTGTGCCCATTATGAGGGGTTCCCACTATCCCTGTGCTAAGTTCCCGGGTCTGTACACCCGCTGTGCCCATTATGAGGGGTTCCCACCATCCCTGTGCTGAGTTCCCAGGTCTGTACACCTGCTGTGCCCATTATGAGGGGTTCCCACCATCCCTGTGCTGAGTTCCTGGGTCTGCGTGTACACCCGCTGTGCCCATTATGAGAGGTTCCCACCATCCCTGTGCTGAGTTCCCAGGTCTGTACACCTGCTGTGCCCATTATGAGGGGTTCCCACCATCCCTGTGCTGAGTTTCCAGGTCTGCACACCCACTGTGTGCCCATTATGAGGGGTTCCCACCATCCCTGTGCTGAGTTCCCAGGTCTGTACACCTCCTGTGCCCATTATGAGGGGTTCCCACCATCCCTGTGCTGAGTTCCCAGGTCTGTACACCCGCTGTGTCCATTATGAGGGGTTCCCACCATCCCTGTGCTGAGTTCCCAGGTCTGTACACCGGCTGTGCCCATTATGAGGGGTTCCCCCATCCCTGTGCTGAGATCCCAGGTCTGTAAACCCGCTGTGCCCATTATGAGGGGTTCCCACCATCCCTGTGCTGAGTTCCCAGGTCTGTACACCGGCTGTGCCCATTATGAGGGGTTCCCACCATCCCTGTGCTGAGTTCCTGGGGTTTTAACTTTTAGGTTTGTTAACTTTTTGTAACAATTACGAATTTTTGTTATGAATTTGGATCCAAAATTAGTAAACAAAATTTTGTAATTTGGTACGGAATTCGTATGCATAAAAATTAGTATTTCGGATTCGTACGGATGTACGAATTTCCGGAAATTCGTACGAAACGAATCGCACATGTCTAGTGTGTGTGGGGTTTAAGTGCTGTGTAAAGAGGGGGTTGGGTGTCTCTTCCCTCCAATCAGCTGTCAGAGCTCTCCTCACTGAGCTCTGCAGTGTGTAATTTCAGCTCTGCGCCCCCCTTTTTTTTTCCTGACAGCTCAGACAAGCTTTATAAATTCCGGACTTTGAGGGGATGTAGAAAAGAGATGGCAGCAGATAAACAGGTGCAACTTATGTAGGAAGATTTGTTTCATCTCTGTGTATCACCTGAGGCCAGTCACCTCACTGGGTATGGTATGTGAGGGTTTACAATCACTTTAAGTCCTTGCTGTGACTTCTGAAACGCAGTGACATGGAGAAGAGATCTCTGGTGGTTAGTCTGCAGAAAATCTAATAGTGTGTATGGGGCCTTAGCCTAATAGTGTGTATGGGGCCTTAGCCTAATAGTGTGTATGGGGCCTTAGTCTAATAGTGTGTATGGGGCCTTAGCCTAATAGTGTGTATGGGGCCTTAGCCTAATAGTGTGTATGGGGCCTTAGTCTAATAGTGTGTATGGGGCCTTAGCCTAATAGTGTGTATGGGGCCTTAGTCTAATAGTGTGTATGGGGCCTTAGCCTAATAGTGTGTATGGGGCCTTAGCCTAATAGTGTGTATGGGGCCTTAGTCTAATAGTGTGTATGGGGCCTTAGTCTAATAGTGTGTATGGGGCCTTAGCCTAATAGTGTGTATGGGGCCTTAGCCTAATAGTGTGTATGGGGCCTTAGCCTAATAGTGTGTATGGGGCCTTAGCCTAATAGTGTGTATGGGGCCTTAGCCTAATAGTGTGTATGGGGCCTTAGTCTAATAGTGTGTATGTAGGAACAGAGGCGCCTCTGGGTGCAGACTGTATGACAGTTTTAATAAATTGTGCAAAAGACAAAGGTAAAAAACACTCACATTAGGTAGGTGAGTGTTGAGCAAAAGAGTGTCCTGTATGGTTGGAGTCAAGAGCTGGGGCTGGATTTCTGCAGGGGCTTCATGTCCACAAGTAGAGGCTGATGTCTTCCTGGCCGTCCGTGGTGGATGGGGTGCCAAAACGAGGCTTGGGACTCAAGCTTGCGATCCAGACGAGCAGCGATGACGTCACAACATGCAACGCGTTTCCTGAGCTGGCTGGGCCGTGGGTCATGTGACGGCCGCGCTCTTTTATCAAGCTAGTCAAATAGTACACTCAGTCTAAACTATATAGGGGAGTGGGCAGGATGGGGGAGTGGTGTGGGGCGGGACTACACCGGCTATTGACGGTCTGATTGCGCTGAAGGGCTGTCATTTAACGAGGGGGAGGCGGCAGCGGGGAGCATGAAGTTGATAGTGCTGGAGACAATACTGTTTGAAAAGACTAAATATAGCGCCGCTTTACCGCCAGCGCCCCCACCGCTCCAGTGTGAAAGCAGCCTTAGTGTCAGGAAGACTTGTTAGAAGTGCAGATAGTAGAGGAACAAGAAATGACACTCAGGGGTTGATTTACTAAAGGCAAATAGACTGTGCACTTTGCAAAAGCAGTTGCACACTGCAAGGGCAGTTGCTCCACTAGTTAGTAAATGAGGTAATGATTTGCAAAGAATATCCAATCACATGCAAGGGAAGGCAAGGCTTGCACGTGATTGGATGATGGAAGTCAGCAGAGCTTCTGCTCATTTACTAAGCTCTGGAGCAACTGCTCTTGCAGAATGCAACTGCACTTTACAAAGTGCACAGTCTATTTGCCTTTAGTAAATCAACCACTAAGTGTCATTTCTTGTTTCTCTACTAAGTTTTTTTGCCTGCACGAAAATGCTAGAATCTCATGCCCAGGTGCAGGAGGCCTTTAATAGCTCATTCATTGCACGGGCTCTTCCACATGGATGGCAGTAAAAACAGCCATGGTTTTACCGCCGCGCACCTAAGTTCTAACATTACAGCCAGACAAGGCTGTGCAGATGCCGCGGCCTGGATACTTTGCTCCCTGTCGTGGTAAGTTTAACTGTAGAGATTAAAGAGGAAGTAAAGCCTCTGTAAAAAAAAAAAAAGACACCCTGCAAGGCAAAGGCATAATGAGCTAGTATGCATAGCATACTAGCTCATTATGAAAAACTTACCTGAAAACGAAGCCCCCGTAGCGGTCCTTATCTTCAATCTTCTTCGCCGCCATGCAGGGCCGGAGTGACTTCCGGGTCTCGCCGCTCCAGCGCTATCATTCGCTGGAGCGGCGATGACGTCACTCCCGCGCATGCGCACGAGATCGGCATATTGCCGTGAGAGCGGCATACTCAGTGCGCCCTCAGTGCATGCGCCGTAGACAGCGATGCCTTTTCGTTTCTAAATATCTCCTAAACCATGTAGGTTTAGGAGATATTTATTGGACCTACAGGTAAGCCTTAATCTAGGCTTACCTGTAGGCCAAAGTCATGTGGAAGGGTTTACTTCCACTTTAACAGGTTAACAGTTTTTCACAAATGTAAGCCTCACGGTGGCGGTGTGGTGTTTGCATAAAAATGACAAATAACCCACGCTACCAACAATAGTGAAAGACAAAAATAAATATATTGACTAGCACCAGCCCCAGTGAGGTGTTTGGCTCTACAGCATTGGGGATTGACCATGCCTATTTTCATCTGTGTTTAGGGTCAGCCCAATACTGGGATGATGCAAGCAATCAATGGGGGTTATTTACTAAAGGCAAATCCACTTTGCACCACAAGTGCAAACTACAAGTGCAAAGCGCACTTGAAATTGCACTAAAAGTGCACTTGGAAGTGCAGTTGCTGTAGATCCGAGGGGGACATGCAAGGAAAATAAAAAAAACAGCATTTTAGCTTGCACATGATTGGATAATAAAATCAGCAGAGCTTCCCCTCACTTCAGATCTACTCCTCAGATTTACAGCGACTGCACTTCCAAGTGTACTTTCAGTGTAATTTCAAGTGCACTTTGCACTTGTAGTTTGCACTTGTAGTGCAAAGTGGATTTGTCTTCCATAAATAACCCCCAATGTCTTCTAAAGATGCAGATCATTGAAGAATAGACATAGGATTTATTTCCCCCTGGCCATTTGTGGGCATTGATGGGAATCCTGAAACTGCTTTCTTTTTTGGCCGGCTGCCATGCCTATATCAGTAATCTAGGATGGAAAAGGACCTGGGGGTCCTAGAAGATGATAGGCTCAGCAATGGCATGCAATGCCAAGCTGCTGCTAACAAAGCAAACAGAATATTGGCATGCATTAACCACCTGAGATCCACGCTATAGCCGAATGACAGCTACATCGCGGATCTAACTTGCCGGGACTACGTCTATTGACGTTGTCCCGTTCACGAGCGGCCTGCGCACCCCCTGAAGGGCGCGCGCGGCGCGCTCTGTGATCAGCGAGTCTGTGAGACTCGCTGGATCACAGATCCGAGTAAGGGGTCGTTCCCGACCCCTTACCACATGCTTAACTGTCAGCCAATGACAGCTGATCATGTGATAACAACAGAGCCGGTAATCGGCTTTTTTTCCTCCTCACGCTGTCAGCGCGAGGAGAGAAAAAAAAAAAAGCCGATCACCAGCGGCAGTGAGAGGGACATCAGTCCCGATCACTGCAATGTGCCCAAGGTCCATGGTGCCCACCTGTGCCCTATACAAGTGCCGCTTACCAGTGCCCACCAGCTCCACCTGTCAGTGCCCACCAGCTTCACCTGTCAGTGCCCACAGTGCCATCTGTCAGTGCCCACAGTGCCATCTGTCAGTGCCCACAGTGCCACCTGTCAGTGCCCACAGTGCCAGTGCCCACAATGTGCCTTTACAGTGCTGCACATCAGTGTCCCCTACCAGTGCCCATCAGTGCCACCTATCAGTACCACCTATCAGTGCCACCTATTAGTGCCATCTATCAGTGCCCATCAGTGCCATCTATCAGTGCCATCTACCAGTGCCCATCAGTGCCATCTATCAGTGCCATCTATCAGTGCCCTTCCGTGCCACCCATCCGTGCCCATCAGTGCCATCTTATCTGTGCCCACCAGTACCGACTTATCTGTCCCCATCAGTGCCACCTTATCTGTGCCCACCAGTGCAGCCTATCAGTGCCCACCAGTGCCGCCTCTTCAGCGCATATCAATGAAGCAGAAAAATTACCTCTTTGCAAAATTTTATAACAAATTATTAAATATGATTTTTTTTTTTTTTAATTTTCCATCTTTTTTTGTTTGTTTAGCAAAAAATAAAAACCCCAGCTGTGATTAAATACCACCAAAAGAAAGCTCTATTTGTGGGAAAAAAATGATAAAAATTTGATTTGGGTACAGTGTTGTATGACCGCGCAATTGTGATTCAAAGTGATTCAGCGCCGAAAGCTGAAAATTGGTCTGGGCAGGAGGGAGGTTTAAGTGCCCAGTAAGCAAGTGGTTAAAAAGGGGATTAATTCCAGAGATAAAACGATAGTTCTCCTGCTCTACAAGACTCTGGTCCGGCCGCACCTAGAGTATGCTGTCCTGTTCTGGGCACCAGTCCTCAGGAAGGATGTACTGGAAATGGAGCGAGTACAAAGAAGGGCAATAAAGCTAATAAATGGTCTGGAGGATATTAGTTATGAGGAAAGGTTACGAGCACTGAACGTATTCTCCCTGGAGAAGAGATCCTTGAGAGGGGATATGATTTCAATATACAAATACCATACTGGTGACCCCACAATAGGGATAAAACTTTTTTTTGCAGAAGGGAGTTTAACAAGACTCGTGGCCACTCATTAAAATTAGAAGAAAAGAGGTTTAACCTTAAACTACGTAGAGGGTTCTTTACTGTAAGAGCGGCAAGCATGTGGAATTCCCTTCCACAGGCGGTGGTCTCAGGGGGGGGCATTGATAGTTTCAAAAAACTATTAGATAAGCGCCGGAACGACCGCAACATACAGGGATATACAATGTAATACTGACATATAATCACACACATAGATTGGACTTGATGGACTTGTGTCTTTTTTCAACCTCACCTACTATGTAAGTATACCATCATATGCCATTCATGCTCCCAATAGCAACCTATAACTTACCTGTACCCTTTGAGGGATTGCATATTGTAAAATCCTTGCATATTGTCAAATGCACCTTAGAGCAGCCCATGAACCCCTGAGGAAGCATTCAATGCGAAACGCTTTGGAATTAGGCACTTTGGAGGAAGATACACCTAATATCTATTGCTATATTATTGAAAGGGAGGGGGGTGCTTCATTATCATGGGGCTGGTGTTTGTCAATATGGTTTGCCGATTTCATGTTTTAACTGCTTCCCGACCGCCACTGGCCCTTTAATTGCCTGGCTGTGGGTCGCGCGCGTCGCCAGCGGCGCGCTCGCGACCCGGTCGGAGCTCCGTGACCCCGGCCGCTGGACCAGCGGACCCAATCGCCGCTGGTGTCCTGTGATCGGGTCACAGAGCTGAAGAACGGGGAGAGGTCTGTGTAAACAAACCTCTCCCCGCGCTTCTTACTCTGCCTGTCATTGATCGGCTGTTCCCTGTCATCGGGAAAGCCGATCAATGATGTCAGACGTCAGCCCCGCCCCCTAATGTAAAAAAACACACACACGTCACAGCCCATAACCCCTCCCCTCTTTCACTGCCAGTGTCATTTATACAGGAATCAATGCATTTAAATAGCATTGATTGCTGTATAAATGACAATGGTCCCAAAAATGTGTCAAAAATGTCCGATGTGTCCGCCATAATGTCGCAGTCACAATAAAAAAATCGCTGATCGCCGCCATTACTAGTAAAAAAAAAAATATTAATAAAAAATGCTATAAAACTATCCCCTATTTTGTAAACGCTATAACTTTTGGGCAAACCAATCAATAATCGCTAATTGTGATTTTTTTTACCAAAAATATGTAGAAGAATACATATCGGCCTAAACTGAGGGTAAAAACATTTTTTTATATATTTTTTGGGATATTTATTATAGCAAAAAGCAAAAAATATTGAATTTTTTTCAATATTGTCGCTATATTTTTGTTTATAGCTCAAAAAATAAAAACCGCAGGGGCGATCAAATACCACCAAAAGAAAGCTCTATTTGTGGGAAAAAAAGGATGCCAATTTTGTTTGGGAGCCATGTCGCACGACCGCGCAATTGTCAGTTAAAGCGACGAAGTGCCGAATCGCAAAAAGGGGCCTGGTCCTTTGGCTGCCAATTGGTCCGGGGCTGAAGTGGTTAAGGGGGATTTTTACCCCAAACTCCTTTTCATGAATTTTTTAATAAATGTGATTTTTTTTAAACAATGTAGTTGGCTGAGTAGCGGTACCCCCGTAGGGGCTGCTGAGAATTGTGGTTTGTCTGTCACCCTGCCTAGCCCTGCATTCACTTTCAGGCACTCCGAGACATAAAGCACTCAGTCAACTTAGTTTTTTTGTTTTATTGAGGGGTATAACTTGGATGGGGATGGGAGATATGGAATGCCCCACATAGTTACATAGTTAGTCAGGTTTAAAAAAAGACACAAGTCCATCCAGTTCAACCACAAAATAAAATAATATCATACAATCCCATATACCCCATTCTATACCCACAGTTGATCCAGTGGAAGGCGAAAAACCCCAGAAGAGCATGATCCAATTTGCTAAAGCAGGGGAAAAAATTCCTTCCTGATCCCCCGAGAGGCAATCGGGTTTTCCCCGGATCAACTTTACCTATAAATGTCAGTACCCAGTTATATTATGTACATTTAGGAAATAATCCAGACCTTTCTTAAAGCAATCTACTGAGCTGGACAGAACCACCTCTGCAGGGAGTCTATTCCACATTTTCACAGCTCTTACTGTGAAGAAACCTTTCTGTATTTGGAGATGAAATCTCTTTTCCTCTAGACGTAAAGAGTGCCCCCTTGTCCTCTTTGTTGACTGTAAAGTGAATAACTCAACACCAAGTTCACTATATGGAGCCCTTATATATTTGTACATGTTGATCATATCCCCCCTTAACCACTTGACCACTGGGCACTTAAACACCCTTAATAACCAGACCAATTTTCAGCTTTCGGTGCTCTCACATTTTGAATGACAATTACTCAGTCATACAGCACTGTACCCATATGAAATTTTTGTCATTTTTTTCACACAAATAGAGCTTTCTTTTGGTGGTATTTAATCACCGTTGGGTTTTTTATTTTTTGCGCTATAAAAGAAAAAAGACTGAAAATTCGGTAAAAAAATGAAATTTTCTTCGTTTCTGTTATAAAATTTAGCAAATTTGTAATTTTTCTTGATAAATTTTGGCCAAAATTTATACTGCTACATATCTTTGGTAAAAATAAGTACAAATTGGGGTATATTATTTGGTCTTTGTGAAAGTTATAGAGTCCACAAGCTATGGTGCCAATATCTGAAAATTGATCACACCTGAAGTACTGACGGCCTATCTCATTTCTTGAGTCCCTAACATGCCAGAAAAGTACAAATACCCCCCAAATGACCCCTTTTTGGAAAGAAGACATTCCAAGGTATTTAGAAAGAGGCATGGTGAGTTTTTTGAAGTTGTAATTTTTTCCCACAATTCTTTGCAAAATCAAGATTTTTTTATCTTTTTTATTTTTTTCACAAAATTGTCATATTAGCAGATTATTTCTCACACACAGCATATGTATACCACAAATTACACCCCAAAACACATTCTGCTATTACTCCCGAGTACGGCGATACCACGTGTGTGAGACTTTTACACAGCGTGGCCACATACAGAGGCCCAACATGCAGGGAGCACCTTCAGGCGTTCTGGAGCACCCAGGACAATTCTGACATTTCTCTCCTACATGTAAAAATCATCATTTATTTGCTAAAAAATTACATAGAACCCCAAAACATTATATATGTTTTTTTTGCAAAGACCCTAGAGAATACAATGGCGGTCGTTGCAACTTTTTATCTAGCACGGTACTTGCGCAGCAATTTTTTGAATGCATTTTTTTTGGGAAAAAAAAGTTGTGCTTTACAAAAAACAAAACTAAATTTAGCCCAATGTTTTTGCATAATGTGAAAGATGAAGTTACTCCAAGTAAATAGATACCCAACATGTCACCCTTCAAAATTGCAGACGCTCGTGGAATGGCGCCAAACTTCGCTACTTAAAAATCCCCATAGGCGGCGCTTTAAAATTTTTTACTGGTTACATGTTTTGAGTTACAGAGGAGGTCTAGGGCCAAAATTATTGTTCTCGCTCCAACGTTCGCAGCGATACCTCACATGTGTGGTTTGAACACCGTTTTCATATGTGGGTGGGACTTGCGTATGCGTTCGCTTCTGCATGCGAGCACACGAGGACAGGGGTGCTTTAAATTTTTTATTTTTTTTTATTGTTCATTTTACTTTATTTATTTTAGTTTGACACTTTTTTCCCCCCCAAAAAAATTTTTGATCACTTTTATTCCTATTACAAGGAATGTAAACATCCCTTGTAATAGGAATATGACATGACAGGTCCTCTTTACAGTGAGATGTGGGGTCAATAAGACCCCACATCTCACCTCTAGGCTGGAAAGCCTGAAATAAAATAAAAAAACGATCCTGGCTTCGATCGTAGCGAGTATTGCATGGTATCGCAGGGAGTCGCATGGTATCGCAGGGTATTGCAGGGTATAGCATGGTATGGCAGAGTATCGCATGGTATCGCAGAATATCGCAGGGTATTGCATGGTATGGCAGAGTATCGCAGGGTATCACAGGGTATGGCAGGGTATGGCAGAGTATCGCTGGGTATGGCAGAGTATCGCAGGGTATGGCAGAGTATCGCAGGGTATTGCAGAGTATTGTAGAATATCGCAAGGGGATCGCAGGGTATCGCATGGTATGACAGAGTATCGCAGGGTATGGCAGAGTATCGCAGGGTATGGCAGAGTATCGCAGGGTATGGCAGAGTATCGCAGGGTATGGCAGGGTATGGCAGAGTATCGCAGGGTATGGCAGAGTATCGCAGGGTATGGCAGAGTATCGCAGGGTATGGCAGAGTATCCCAGGGTATGGCAGAGTATGGCAGAGTATCGCAGGGTATGGCAGAGTATCGCAGGGTATGGCAGAGTATCGCAGGGTATCGCAGGGTATGGCAGAGTATCGCAGGGTATCGCAGGGTATCGCAGGGTATGGCAGGGTATCGCAGGGTATGGCAGAGTATCGCAGGGTATGGCAGAGTATCGCAGGGTATGGCAGAGTATCGCAGGGCAGGGTATGGCAGGGGTATGGCAGAGTATCGTAAGAGGCAGACTATTGTGTGATTGGCCACAGCTAATCACATTGTTCAGATGGGCTGTGATTGGCCCTGTCTGTACCATGTGGTGACTGTGACATTGGCCACAGCGATCACATGGTACTGGCAGTGTGGCTGTACAGTGATCTGTCATCTGCCGTTTCCTTGTGCATGGTGGTCATATGACAGTGCTCCCGCCCAGCCGTCATTTTATAATAGACTGGGCGGGAAGGGGTTAAAGCAGATCTTCACTGCATCTAAACACCACAAACCAAAAACACTATTTAATTCATTTTTATTATTCAAAGAAAATTCACCCATCCATCCATGTCTCCATGCTTTATTTTGTTGAGAAATCACTTTGAAAAAACACCCCCCTAGCATTTCTGGACATGGCCATGTTGAGTAAGGGCAGATGATTCATGTAGCATCTACTTCCTGGAATCCTTCTGCCCTTAGCTCAACCAAGCCTGCAGGAGGGTGTGCTGAGAAAATTCCTCCCCTCCTGAAGACTACTAGGATGTATGACATCATTTGCCTAGGCAAGAAACCAGGAAGTAACTGAAGAAATGTAAAGAAAAGTTTAAAACAAGTAAATATGATATTCTTTTTCTATCTATTTACTAATGCTGGCATCACGATTAAAAATAATCAATGTTGATTGGGAGAGTGAAGTTCCATTTTAAGCCTGTCAGCCAATGTTGAAGGATTGCGTCTTGAAATGAACAAAAAACCATCACAAACAAAGATACTGCAAGGTTACGTAGTTCAGTTCGTGTTGCCGTGGTATTTTTTTGATATACGTTTTCTTCCTGCTGGCCCCTTTAAACATTTGCATTGACTTTGTTGTAGTTGAAGAGAGCCCCTACGGTGGGAGCCCAGAAAAGTGACAGGTGGAATTAGACAGCTGATGTGATTCTATTACTGTCTAGCCTGAGATAAGCAGGTGTACTGCTACTGGATGATAGCATGTCAGATGTGAGAGATGGAACTGTTCACAGGACCTCTCTGTCTGCAACATGTCTGTGGAGGATCCGTGTATACCGGATGATGCTCCTCTCTAGCAGGTTGCTGATTTTGAAGATGAAATGATACACCTAATGTACTGTTTCAGCAACACATTTTGCTAAGAGACCTTCTCACTTAACAGTCAGTTTGAAAAACGACAAGGTGCATCCATAGCTCCAGAACAGAAGCAGGTGAGAATCGGCATTAAAGGGCCAGGTCACCAAAAAATATTTACATTTTCTTGCATGCCTTGGATACTCTACACATTTTTTTAGTAGAGTAGGGAAAACTAGAACCCAAAAACCACAAACAGCTTTTACTGCTGTCGGTATCCTTGTTGGTAGATTTTCCCCATCTTCCAGTTTGGTAAAGCCATTGTCACTGTAAATTAAATTAAATTAAATCTACTCAAAACTAAAAGGTTTTTGCTGAACTTGCACTTTAAATTTGAAACTTAGGTTAGGTATGGACTATCTTACATAGTTACACTGGTCCTGTTTGGACAATGTAAGTAAATATGTATCATACCTGGCCGAAGCCTGTAGAAGTTGGAAATCACTGAAGTAGGCACTGCTACTCCAGTGACTTCCAGCTTCCAAGGGTTTTGGCCAGGTATGGCACACCCTTACTTACATTGTCCAAGCTGGACCTTTGTAAATATGTAAGATAGTTCGTACCTAAACTTCAAATTTAAATTAACGCTAAAAATGAACTTCTCTTATTTGCACCCTCTGTTCAATATTGCTCTAGAATATCATTGTTGACAATATTTTGTTATATCTGTTTGTGGGCAGTTTGAAATAGTTAGTTAGATACTGTCCCGGCCAGGAGGGTAGGAGTTTATGCCTTTCCCGGTTCTTTGGTCTTTTTGGCGAGTTCTTCTCTGGGTCTGGCCCACTGGTCCTGTGTCATAAAAAAAGGGACAGTGGTCTGATACAGAGGAGGTTTGGGGTTTCCCCCTATGAAAGCCCCAGAAAGAAGGTTTCCCCTTGCAAATGAGAGAAAGATTAACACCCACGATAAGCAGAAGGACGCCATGTATCAGCATTAGAATCAGTGGTGGCCGGTGCATTGAGGGCGCACGGGCGCTGCCCCCCCCCTATCCCTGCCGCCGCCCTCCCTATCCATGCGCCTGGCCCCTTTCAGAGAGGGTTTACATTGTCGCAGGGGAATGAAAGTTAACTGGAGAACAGTCATGCCGTGTACACACGATCGGAAATTCCGCCAGCAAAAGTCCGATGAGAGCTTTTGGTCGGGAAATGCAACCGCGTGCATGCTCCATCGGACTTTTGCTGGTGGAATTCCAGCCAGCAAATGATTGAGAGCGGGTTCTCAATTTTACGGTCGGAAAAAGTTTTGATCGGAAATTCCGATCGTCTGTACAAATTCCTACGCATGCTCGGAAACAATTTGACACATGCTCGGAAGCAATGAACTTAATTTTCACGAATGCCGTCACCACATCTAATGCCTCATACAGATGATCGGACATTCCGACAAAAAAATCCTGGATTTATTTCCGACGGATGTTGACTCAAACTTGTCTTGAATACACACGGTCACACAAATGTAGTCGGAAATTCCGATCGGCAAGAACACGGTGACGTACAATACATACGACGGGCCGAGAAAAATGAAGTTTAATAGCCAGTGCGGCTCTTCTGCTTGATTCCGAGCATGCAAGGAATTTTGTGCGTCGGAATTGTATACACACGATTGGTATTTACGACAACGGATTTTGTTGTCGGAAAATTTGAGATCCAGCTTTCAAATTTTTGTTGTCGGAAATTCCGACAACAAATGTCCGATGGAGCCTACACACGGTCGGAATTTCTGACAACAAGCTCACATCGAACATTTGTTGTTGTGTGTGTGACATAAGACTAATAAACTGCAAAATGTTACATTTTGTATCTTGGGTTTAGGGTCTTTACTAAAGTAAGGAGAACCTATTTTTTGTTGCTTGTGTGTAAGGCCGGGTTCAGACTGCTGCGATGCGGGAGATCGGATATGATTCGCACCGCACTGCAGTGCAAATCATATGCGATCTCTGTGCGATGCGATTTCAGCCATACAGATAGTATGGCTGAATTTGCATCGCATTCGGCCCAAACTCGCACAGGACCCTTTTTTTTGGTCCACAGCAGAATTGGATCGCATGGGTGTTCTCACCATGCGATCCGATTCCTGTCCGAGTTTGCAGATCGCACTGCGATATGCGAACTGATATGGGGGTGTCATTAACATTTCACTGACACTCCCAGCAGCTCGCATAGGGCAGTGTGAACTGCCGGCGGGAGACATGCGGTGCGGGAACCCGCAGTAGATTCGCAGTGTTCCCGCACCGCAGCAGTGTGAATGGAGCCTTAGAAGAAGTTATTTTGATTTTGTAGGGAATTGGTTGACACATTGGAGAAAGTGAGACCCTCTGAAATGGTTCTAACTGAAGACCAACCATCTGCATCTATAACTGCTATCATCGCTTGTACCTGTAACTGCTTTCCTCATTGATTATGGCAGTTCATCATCCAGTAAATTAACATTATCTTATCTACCTGTTTGTGTTGGGTTTTTCATTGCTGCACATGCCTGAAGGCTTAATCAAAAAACCTGCATAATTCATAGAGCCGAGGTTAACCCACAAACCATCAATGCTGATATGAAAGCACTCTGGCTGTCATCAGGGTGGGTGTAAAGCAGATGTCAAGGTATCAGAATAAAGACATGGTTTAGTATACAAAACCCCAGTACACACATTAAAATCCTTCACTTAGGAAATTGAACTGAGAAAGTTCCAAAAGGGTCATTTCGGAAATCAGATCATGACCCTTTTGGAACTTTCTCAGTTCAATTTTCTAAGTGAAGGATTTCAATAGAACCCAAGTTCTATTGAACCCTAGTTTTTCTCCGAAGGGTTCCTTGAGCAATAAACAAACTCAGCCAATCAGACAAGTAAACAATGACAACATTCATCTTTTTTAACCATTTGTACGTGGGGGATACTTCTCAATGACCTAAAATGTAAGGAGCATTCTTCCCACTCACAATCCCGCCAATGTGCCATCAGCTGTAGCTATAGTAGTTATTGTAGTAAGCACAACATCCAATTAAATTGTGTTGAGCTAAACTGCAAAAATACATAGAAAGAATTAAAACAAAAATCAAAATAGTAGTCCAATTCAGTGATAACAGTCTACACCATGAATTATTCAAAACTCCAAGTCAGTGATAACAGATCGTTTGAATAGTGTATCTCACTCCAAAAGAGATCTCCGCCACCATATGGTCAAAAATGAAGGCTTGAGGGGAGGGGTGGCATGGTGCAGTAGGTAGAAAACAATAATGCCGCGTACACGCGAGCGGTTTTGCCGTCCGAATAAACTGTGAAGGTTTCTCCAACGGAATTCCGCTCAATTGGTCTTGACTACACACGGTCACACCAAAGTCCGACCGTCTAGAATTCGGTGACGTACAACACGCACGACGGGACTAGAAAAAGGAAGAGCAATAGCCAGTAGCCAATAGCTTCCGTCTTGTACTTGCTTCAGAGCATGCATCGTTTTTGGTATGTCGGAACAGCATACAGACGAGCTTATTTAATCATTGCTGTTTAGAGGTCACATGATGTTTCCCGGGTCTTTGCAGTCCTCAGGGAAAGTTCTGAGGGAGGAGTTTCTAATACTCTTCTGATGTATGAATCTGTGTCTGCACAGCGTTGATTGGTGCTATGCAGGTCACATGACATAAAAAAAGGTTTTCAGAATAGAGAATTAAAATAAATAGTTAAGCAACAAAGTGTTTTAAAACGTTATACAAATCTATATTTCAAAGCAAGCAGAATAATATGGTGTAGGTGGAGTTTAAGTTGACTGACAATAGCTTTCACCTTGTTCACAAAGAGATCTGTAGGAGGTTCAGGCCGCGTCTCGCTCCTTCTGCCTGTGTCTATGGCAGGGGCGGATCCAGAGTCTAATCTCGGGCGGGGCACTGCCAAAATATTTGCGGGCAATTTGTCGGGGCAATGGCTGGTGTTGGCGCTTCAATCATTACGGCACCATGGTTAATATGGTGTCAGGATGATTGAAGCGCATTATTTCTATTAATACATTGTAATATAAAATGAAATATAATGCAGAATCAGTGGGAGCCCTGAGCGTGTCACTTGCCACGTCACCTGTCACCAGATGCAGATTGTCACTTGCCAGTGGCCAGTGACAGTGTCCCTGTTGTTCCAGAGTGGGGGGGGGGGGGCAGTGAGAGATGATGTCATCTTTCTGCTGCCTGCGCCTGCACAGTAATGGCAGTCTTATTTTAGATGCAGAAATGCGGCGATGCAGGGGGGGCGTTGAGAGACAGTGGCTTCTCCAGCTTTCACATTTAGGGAGGAACAGGGACAAAAGTAAGGGGGGCATCTATAAAATATATACACACACACACATAAATACACAGTGTCTTGAAAAAGTATTGTTGGTTGCAGCCAGGTGGAGGGGAGGAAAGAGTGGGAGCAGCCAGGTGGAAGGGAAGACAGAGTGGGAGCAGCCAGGTGGAAGGGAGGAGAGGGTGAGAGCAGCCAGGTGGAAGGGAGCATAGGGTGGGAGGAGCCAGGTGGAAGGGAGCATAGGGTGGGAGCAGTCAGGTGGAAGGGAGCATAGGGTGGGAGCAGTCAGGTGGAAGGGAGCATAGGGTGGGAGCAGTCAGGTGGAAGGGAGCATAGGGTGGGAGCAGCCAGGTGGAAGGGAGCATAGGGTGGGAGGAGCCAGGTGGAAGGGAGCATAGGGTGGGAGCAGTCAGGTGGAAGGGAGCATAGGGTGGGAGCAGCCAGGTGGAAGGGAGCATAGGGTGGGAGCAGGCAGGTGGAAGGGAGCATAGGGTGGGAGCAGCCAGGTGGAAGGGAGCATAGGGTGGGAGCAGTCAGGTGGAAGGGAGGACAGAGTGGGAGCAGCCAGTGATAAGGTCCTGTACCTCCTATGGAAGCCTGCATCCCCACCTCCCCTCATCCTCCCACCTGGAGGTAAGTTCTTACCTTGGGGGATATATAGTAGAATCAGATCACTGGCACTTTCTTTGTGACTCCCTCCACCTGACAGCCTTATGGCCCCTCTTCTCCTATCACGGACCTCCTCTCCCCTTCTCTTGCTCGGCATGTTGGGGGCTGCAGTGCACTCTCAGGGAATCGTCCTGGGCCTGCTGGTATCTGGGACTACATGCCCCATAATGCTATTGGTATTAGTTTCCCAGCCATTGGCCTAAATGTAGCCAATAGGAGCGAGCATTGCCAGGTGAATGAAAGCTGCTCGCCTCAAGTAAGAGAAGGAGGGTTGGAAATCCCCCGCAGCTGCGGCTCTGCCTGTGTCCCTTCACAGAGCCTGTCAGTTTCAGCGCCGCTGCCCTGTGTCCTGATGGGCGGTTGGCATCAGCACAGCCTACTCACTATTTTCTCGGGGGGGGGGGGGGGGGGGGGGGGGCCAAGTGACCCGGGGCCCCCCCCCCCTGGATCCGCCCCTGGTCTATGGTGTGCATGTGAAAGCCTCCATCAATCAACATTTTATATTACACCCCATAGTAATTAGCAATAAGAGGAAATGGAGGAGGAGGGAGGGAATGGGAGTGTCATTTACCACTGTGTATACGCCTACATGTGTGACTCTATAGTCGTGAATAAGTAAAAGGAGTAAATAAATAGCTTCGAATGGAAGTGAAACTGGAGCATGCTCAGTAGATGTCAGCAGCTGTTCTTAACAGTCTCAGGCTGCAGCGGGGACAAAGACAAGGAGGGAGGGACAGTGAACAGCAAGATCAACCAGGATTTTTTCAGTCTACAGAAAACATATGCTCTAGCGGATGAGTGAGTGTGCACACAATTTAATATAGCATTGGCTGACAGGTTTTGATGATTTGGGAAGAATAAAAATTGTTTAGAAATAAGGATTGAAAAAAATGTTAAATTATTATTTTTTTTTAGTTATTCATTCGATTGCCTCATAATTCATTCAGCTAGCAACTTGTTTTCCCAGTTCCTTATAATGAGCAAACAGTTCAAAGTACTCCAAAATTGGATAAAAAACTCCAAACTCCAAATTAGATAGAAAAAATATTTAAAATGTAAATAATATCAGGGTATATGCTCTAGGTGTTTCTTTTTTCACTAAAGTACAACTATGGAATTTCATTAATTATAAGCGTACCCGCCCTTTCAGTTTTCTCAAAGCTGGCCCTACATGGATTGACATTTGGAGGAGCAGGAACCGTCCCAATTTAGATCCATTGTACGGGACACAGAGGATGGGTCCTGGATGGCTGCTACGTGTCACCAATATTTGGGTTATGGTCCTTTTAAGGGAAATGTTTGGAGGACTCAAGGGTCTCACCTGTACAGGGTGAGTTATTCTAGGACAGTCAGGCATAAGGAGAGGACCGACTTTCAGTCCTCTCTGCATTGATAATGGCTTATTTGGGACCCAGAATTTTGGGGGTTTAGAGTGATATTCGGGTGGGAAAGAACCACCCCTGACTGCGAGGACTTCCTGCAGGGTTAAGCAGCCTCAAGGAAGCAGCACATAAGACAGGACGCTTCCAGTGCTGGGTGTGGTGGAGTAGGAGTTTGAGAGAGAGAGAGACCTGTCTGAGGGCTACACATGTGCTAGAATCTGGCAAACAGATTTGGACTATGTTAACCTTGGGGTAAATCCTGTATATGAATTTTAAGTTTCTTATATTTGTGCTGAAGTTTAGCAGACTTTTGTGTTATGTTTTCGGGAAAATTAGTCAGCTCTGTGTTGCTGCTAAAAGTGCCGTTTTGTTTTGAAAGAAAAACAAGCACCTTTATGTATAATACAAACGGCTGCACGTGGTCCTAAGGTGCTATAACCATTAACTTTACACCATGTATTGCCATTCCTGTTCACGAGAAGCTGATCTATTAATCAACTTTTACAGAGTATGGTCCTGCTGAAAATTTTTTATTTGATCAGCGCTTTCAGCAAATCGCCTGCAACACTGATCAATGTATTCTGACGTTGGGGGAGTCCTGCTGTCAGAATAAAATGAATGTGTGGATGGGGAAATTGGCTCAGTTTTTATTGTTCAGCTATGCATGGGCACCTTTAGTTCCCCTGCAAAGTCCCACAAATACCAACTGATCCTGCTAGTGAAATTCACCTAATGCAGCTTCCTGTGATGGTGTGTCAACAATGCTGCACTGCTCCTGACTTCAGAGCAGAGTTGCCACTCTCATGTAGGCTGCGTCACTATTAACAATGTCTTTGCTGAATCACAACCATGTAGCATGTCAATCAGCACCTAGCCATATCTAGTCCCGCTCACAGCTTTCTGGATTGAGAGCACTGCACCAGTTTTTGAAACCCTCCCACTATGAGATGCAGTGTTGGGGGGGGGGGGGGTGAGATTGTTGGCATACATTGTATGTGTATTTTGTGCAACAACTACATCAATATCAGTATTTAGTAGATATATATTTTTCAGTCAGTAAATGGCAGTGTTTATAAGTTTGTAGTTGCATCCATGGTATGCTCTTTGTCTTTTCTCTGTAATAACATTTCCTGTTTCCTGCCTGCAGTTAAGCAGCAAAGCCCATGTGGACTGTGTAATATCAGTTCTATGGGGCTACATACAGAAGTTGTAGCAGAGACACAAATTAAGGAGGATTTGGCTCAGTCAGGAAAGATAAAGGTAGATTTTGATTTAGTTTATGAGGCTTTTGCATCACATAGTAAAAGGATTGGATAATTATTTAGACTGCCATACAGGAGCCTTTTGTTGGCTACAGTAGAACATATCCTAAAGGTTGGGTATCAGTTCCTTACAGGTTTTCAGTGATAGCATTGCACATACAGTATCTCACAAAAGTGATTACACCCCTCACATTTTTGTAAATATTTTATTATATCTTTTCATGTGACAACACTGAAGAAATTACACTTTGCTACAATTTAAAGTAGTGAGTGTACAGCTTGTATAACAGTGTAACTTTGCTGTTACCTCAAAATAACTCAACAATGTCTAAACCGCTGGCAACAAAAGTGAGTACACCCCTAAGTGAAAATGTCCAAATTAGGCCCAAAGTGTCAATATTTGGTGTGGCCACCATTATTTTCCAGCACTGCTTTAACCCTCTTGGGCATGGAGTTCACCAGAGCTTCACAGTTTGCCACTGGAGTCCTCTTCCACTCCTCCATGACATCATGGAGCTGGTGGATGTTAGAGACCTTGCGCTCCTCCACCTTCCATTTGAGGATGCCTCACAGATGCTCAATAGGGTTTAGGTCTGGAGAAATGCTTGGTCAGCACATTCCCTTTACCCTCTGCTTCTTTAGCAAGGCAGTGGTCATCTTGGAGGTGAGTTTGGGGTCGTTATCATGTTGGAATACTGCCCTGCGGCCCAGTCTCTGAAGAGAGGGGATCATGCTCTGCTTCAGTATGTTACAGTACATGTTGGCATTCATGGTTCTCTCAATGAACTGTAGCTCCCTAGTGTCGGCAGCACTAATGCAGTCTCAGACCGTGACACTACCTCCACCATGCTTGACTGTAGGCAAGACACACTTATCTTTGTACTCCTCATCTGGTTGCCACCACACAAGCTTTCACATCATCTGAACCAAATCTGTTTATCTTGGTCTCATCAGACCACAGGACATGGTTCCAGTAATCAATGCCCTTAGTCTGCTTGTCTTCACCAAACAGTTTGCGGGCTTTCTTGTGCATCATCTTTAGAATAGGCTTCCTTCTGGGACGACAGCCATGCAGACCAATTCGATGTAGTATGCGGCGTATGGTCTGAGCACTGACAGGCTGACCCCCCACCCCTTCAACCTCTGCAGCAATGCTGGCAGCACTCATACGTCTATTTCCCAAAGACAACCTCTGGATATGACGCTGAGCACGACCATGGCAAGGCCTGTTTTGAGTGGAACCTGTCCTGTTAAACCACTGTATGGTCTTGGCCATTGTGCTGCAGCTCAGTTTCAGGGTCTTGGCAATCTTCTTATAGCCTATGCCATCTTTATGTAGAGCAACAATTTTTATTTCTTTAGTTCTTTGCCATGAGATGCCATGTTGAACTTCCAGTGACCAGGATGAGAGAGTGAGAGCGAGAACACCAAATTTAACACACCTTCTCCCCATTTATACCTGAGACCTTGTAAAACCAATAAGTCACATGACACTGGGGAGGGAAATTTTGACATTTTTAGTTAGTGGTGTACTCAGTTTTGTTGCCAGCAGTAGTCATTAATGGTTGTGTGTTGAGTTATTTTGAGGTGACAGCAAATTTACACTGTTATACAAGTTGTACACTAACTACTTTACATTGTAGCAAAGTGTCATTTATTCAGGGCTGTCACATGAAAAGATATAATAAAATATTTACAAAAATGTGAGGGGTGTACTCACTTTTGTGAGATACTGAATGTGAAAAGGAACAATGTTATATTCAATTAAATACTCAAGAAGCCAGGTGACTGGACACATGCCTTCCTACAACCTATATGGATGTAATTGGTGTCACATTGCTCCCAGAAATAACTAATAGAAGCAGACGTGATGGTATAAAGCTTTGCTGCATGATGCCTCTTAACAGAGATACTGATGATTCTGTCTGTAATGTGCTCTTCAACAAAAATGTAAGCTTGCAAAATGAGGGCTCCTCTGGTGCAGGTTCTCAGACTGTAGTCCCAAAAATGTGAGACATATGACATGACTTAGGACATTGCAAAATCCAGTCACTAGTAGACAACACTCCTTAATATATCAATGGTATTGAACACTGTGCACCGTGCTGTTGTCAAATGTTTGTCAACTAAATTTAAAGGCCAGCTCTGAGCTGCTGTTAAATTTACTGGAGGGGCTGTTGGGAATATGCCCAGGTCTCCCTTTGCTAATACAGAGGCTGCCAGTCAAAAGCACAGCTCCATGCACACCGATTACACAGGCTCAGTCTAGGCCTAGGGGATGTCTTTTTAGAATTTATTGCTATATAGAACGATGAACATTAAGGCTATGGGGGTACCTCATCCTTATTAAAACTTTACATACATAGAGAACCAACATGATGGATTATTGCGGTACCAGAGAGGGACTTATTCACAAATTAATTAAGAATAAGTTTATTATAACAAAATTATACACAAGAAAACACATAGTAAAACATCCAATACATTTGTGAGGTTCAATACAGTAGTTACACATATATATATATATAATCACAGAGATGGTTGACGCGTTTCACTTATTAGCATCTTCAGTACCGATTACTCCGTGATATGCAACAACAGAACCTCATACTAAAAACCTGGAGGAGAAACAAATGCCACTGAGGATAGTTTCATGTCAGAACAGGTATGGGGTGCACATATCTCATGTAAGAAATTTATCATAATAATCAAGATATGAACAAACTATAATTAGTTTAACCTATAAACTTACACAAGATAGCTTCACCTACTCCACCTGAACAAGAATCGATATGTCCATGTCAAAAAATAGGGGAAACAAGGGGGGTGGATGAGCAGATGCGAAGATGCCAATTCAATCGTAGCCCCTAGGTGAGAGCAATAACCAGTAAGATATTCCAAGATAATTTCAAGTTTATATTAATATGACATTGAAAGTCCCTTATACTGGCCTCTATAAGACTCTCTAAGGTGGCTCAATATATTTAACTAGCAGTAGAATTTATTGCTGTTAACAGAAGCAGGAGTAGGGTTCAGGGGTTTAGCATAGTCCAAAATGATCAATAGGAGGACAAACGTCTAGCACAAATCTTTATAGATTGCAGACATACAAGAAAGTCCTACAGTAGGTCTTACTTACAGTACAATGTCCCATAAACTGACTGCCACCCAGCTTCCACAGGTAGTTCCTCAGTGAGGGAGATAAAAGATCCTTCTCCAGACCAGGACTTCAGAACTGTGTTATCCAGCAAAAATCCCCAGGCCCTAAGCTCAGCACCTGCTGAGGCCCAAGCTATATTTCTTCAGCACACTCTAGCTGCCTTCCAGTGGCAGCAGCCCCATGAGAACTGTAACCCTTCTAGCAGAGGAAGAACACATTTATCACCGCCCCACCCAACTTCTGGATGCCCCATTCCAGGGATTGGCTGAGGCATGATAGACATTTATAACTGGATATTTTACTCTCCCTGCCCTATATTTTGGAAGCTTCTCCCAAAAGAAAGAAGGAAAAACCAAACACCCAGCTTAGAAACCCATGACCAGACAAAAACACTAAATCACTGACCCCCCTCACTGCATGGTTTAATTGCTGGTTTGACTAGAAGGGAAATTAATGAGTAGTGATGGACGAACATCTAACGGGACGGTTCGCGGAACGCTATGTTCGCTAACCGTAGGTTCACGGCGGGTCCCATTAATTTTTTTTTTTCAAAAAGCTTTTATTAGAGATAACAGGATTCACAGAAAGAAAAGAATGACATCATCCAACATTATAGGAAACATAATAAAGGGTTCACCATAAGTCATCGAACATACATTTTCAGCAACGTGTTTATCATGGAACCATAAGTATAACTTAGATATATACCAGATGAAAGAGTTTCAATGGAGAACCACCAACTTGAGGGGAGTGTCAACAAAAGGAGAAAAACCAAAACAAGAGGGAGAGAAAAGGAGAGAAAAACATTTTTTTTTTTTAAAAAGGGAGGGAGAGAGAAGTGTGATCAATCTTGGAGTCTGAGAATAATCCAAGGATTCCATTTTGCATCAAATGCAGGAATAGTATCATGTAGGGTGTGAAAGATTTTTTCAGCAAGCATCATGTGATCTATGCGCGTCATAATTTGTACAAAAGGGACCACTGGGGTTTTCCAATGAAGGGCTATTGGATCAGCCTAACCATGGGCTTGGGGGTGTCAGGAGGAGATTGGAATAGAAGGCAGTGCTGTTGCAATAATTTGATCAACGTACTGGCTAGTTTGGTAATCAAACTAAAGACTTCTGTCCATGTTGATTGGACTGTGGGACAGTCCCAAAATAAATGACTAAAAGTGCCTTGCAAGTTACAGCCTCTGAAACACTCAGGGGCGGTGAGGGGGTAGATCCTATGTAGGCGAGCTGGAGTATAGTACCATCTAGTAGTAAGTTTAATGGCCGTATCCCTGATTGTCAGAGATTTGGTGCATTTACACAGATTACTCCAGCCTTTCTCCCAGTCTAAATCATCTTCACCTAGTCCCAGTTCCTGTTCCCAATCGGTTCTATATTTCAAGGTATGCGTCTCATTCACTGACTGTAAGAATTTAGGTGGGATTCATTTTAATGGCAGGCGAACATTAAAAACCTCCAGGTCATATTTGCAGCCACAAAATACTTACTAGCTGTGCACACATAGTCCCACAACATGGACACTGACATACCAGAAGTATTAAGCGAAATTGCGATCGACAACGACAAGCATTCTTTTTTTATCTGTGAAATTTCGTCAATTCAGGAGCGCATGAAGGCCGTGGAGGAGAGGCAAGGCCAGGCTATGAAGGGGGTGCAGGAGATGATCCTGCTATAAGAAAAGTTGCCATCATTTTTTTTTTAAGTTATTGTAGCGGGTATCCCAAATTTAGGGGTAACCTGAGCAATAGTGGGCTCGGGTCTTCTAATTGTTTGGACTCTGCCTTGCTGCTTTTCACCTGGCGTGCAGTTCCCCTTAGGTGTATAGGTGGTGCTGACACTTGTACCCGGAGTTGAACCACAGGTGATGGAGTGGCTATTGGGTGTCCTCTCTGGGCAGCCATGCAGTGGGCGTGGTCTACCCACTGTGCATGCCAGAAGAGGGTACAAAAGGTGCAGACGCCATTGTTCTGGGCACGAATACCCGGGGGCCTGTACCCGGAGGAGTGTATCCCCTCGAGGGGGGATACGAGCATTGACTGTGGGGTCTCGGGCACCTTCAGCCAGAGGCTACGGAGTTCCAGGTAGGCCCAGTACCTTTAAATGGGTCTACAAAGCCAGAAAGGAAACCCAGGGAGCCCAGGTGAGGGCGACCGCTCTGACTAAGGGGAAGCCAGGGGAGGATCGGTCCCATAACAGGAGGCGAGAAATAAAGATTGCTGTCTCGGGAGAGGCCTGGTGACCTGTCAGAGGGAAGGATTCCTTGCTCCGCAGACTGCCTTTGCGGAGTGCTGCTAGCCTGCTACCTAAGGAGGGATCTCCTTGACTTTGTCCTTGGAGGGGACTAAGTCACTGTTCGAGCTACATGTCGGCTGCTAGTGCCATTGGGTGACTGAGACCTGTTTCCCGATTGGCCAAAGAGTCAGGTGATCCTATTGGATGCCTAGCGCTTTGTCAGAAGAGGAGACACATGGCGGAGGAAGCTTGATCTGACACGGGAGCGGCCACTGCCCACACTCCAGGAGAGGAGGAGAAGACACCACAGCCCCGCCACATGAGTGGGTTAGTGACGGACCGCCCATTCAGGGGGGTTGCTGTCAGTGCCATGCCACCCAACGCGGGGGGGATCTGTCTCAGTGCTGCACCGCCGGCGGGTGTTGCTTGTTTGCATCCCCCCAAAAGAAGAACCCACCAGCTGCCATCCCCATAGCATCTTGTAGCAATCATAATTGCAGGAGTGTGTAAAATGAGTTATTACCACAGTGAAACCCTTTGTTAAATCAACTAGTGATTGAGGCTGGGTTTACACTATTGCGAATTGGATGCCGGTTTCACTGCATCCAATTCACATGACAGGAGCCTGTGACTGGCTCTCAACGGAGCCGGTTCACACATCTCCAGGGCAGCCACAGAGCGAATTGCACAGGAGTCCTGTGCGTCTCCTGGTCCATTTCAGGTCCGAATTTAGTAAAAAATTTGGACCGAAATTGGACCTAAAACGGTGAACAGGGACGCACTGGACAACTGCTGTGAGCCGCTCCACGCGGAGATATGAACCCAGCCTAAAGTTGAATTCCAGGAATTAGATAAAATTTACCTTTGCAGTAGGGCCCTCCTGCACTGCAAAGGCTAAATCATTTTTAGTAGGGATGAGCCGAACATCTCCCTGGTTGGTTCGTACCAGAACTTGCGAACAGGCAAAAAATTTGGACGAACACGCAAACACTGTTAAAGTCTATGGGACACGAACATGAAAAATCAAAAGTGCTAATTTTAAAGGCTTATATGAAAGTTATTGTCATAAAAAGTGTTTGGGGACCCGGGTCCTGCCCCATGGGACATGTATCAATGCAAAAAAAAGTTTTAAAAACGCCTGTTTTTTCAGGAGCAGTGATTTTAATAATTCTTAAAGTGAAACAAGAAAAATGAAATATTCCTTTAAATATTGTGCCTAGGGGGTGTCTATAGTATGCCTGTAAAGTGGCACAGTTTTCCAATGTTTAGAACAGTACCGCAGCAAAATTACATTTCTAAAGGAAAAAAAAAGTAATTTAAAACTGATCACGGCTGTAATGAATTGTCGGGTCTCGGCAATATAGATAAAAGTCATACCTTTGGGTCTGGTATGAATATTAAGGGGAACCCTGAACCAAAATGTAAAAAAAAAATAGCGTGGGTGTCCCCCCAAAATCCATACATGGCCCTTCAGTTCTGGTATGTATATTAAGGGGAACCTTGCACCAATTTTCTTTTTTTTAAATGTTGTAGGGGTCCCCCCAAAATCCATAACAGACCCTTATCTGAGCACACAACCTGGCAGGCCGCAGAAAAAGAGGGGGGATGAGAGAGCGCCCCCCCCTCCTGAACCGTACAAGGCCACATGCCCTCAACATGGGGAGGATGCTTTGGAGTCGCCCCCAAAACATCTTGTCCCCATGTTGATGGGGACAAGGGCCTCATCCCCACAACCTTTGCCAGTGGTTGTGGGGGTCTGTGGGCGGGGGGCTTATCGGAATCTGTAAGCCCCCTTTAACAAGGGGACCCCCAGATCCCGGTCCCCCCAATGTGATGAATTGGTAATGGGTACACTGTACCCCTACCAATTCACAAAAAAGTGTCAAAAATAGTAAAAAATTACAGGAGACACTTTGGATCAAGTCCTTTATTAAAAAAAATAAAATTAAAAAAAAGTTGCACAATGTAAATCCATCTCACGCCGCCCGACGAACCGGACAAAAAAAAAAAAAACATGGGCGGCTCCCGCACACTGCACGCTTCTCGCTTTGACAGCTGTTATATAGCTGAGAGCAGGGCCACCCGGTGATGTAAACGGGTGATCCCGCCCCCCCCCCTGAAGCCATGTGAGCTAAAGAGCCTGGTGTGGATTTTGGGGGGACCCCATGCAATTTTATTTTTACATTTTGGTTCGGGGTTCCCCTTAATATTCATACCAGACACAAAGGGCCTGGTAATGGACTTGGGGGGGGGGGGGGCATGCCATTTTTTTCAATGAGTTTTATCTATATTGCCGAGACCTGACAATTCATTACAGCCGCGATCAGTTCCAAATTACTTTTTTCCTTTTTTTTAGAAATGTCATTTTGCTGTGGTATTGTTATAAACATGGGAAAACTGTGCCACTTTACAGGCATACTATAGACACCCCCCAGGCACAATATTTAAAGGAATATTTTTTTTTTTTATTGTTTCACTTTTTCAGTTTTTAAAATTTCAGTTTTTTAAACTTTTTTTTGCATTGATACATGTCCCCTGGGGCAGGACCCAGGTCCCCAAACACTTTTTATGACAATAACTTGCATATAAGCCTTTAAAATGAGCACGTTTGGTTTTTCATGTTAGTGTCCCATAGACTTTAACAGGGTTCGCGCTGCTTTCGAATTTGCGGCAAACAGCATAATGTTCGTTGTTCGCCGAATGTCTGAACAACCAAAGTTCGGCCCGAACTTATGCTCGGGCCGAACCATTCGCCCATCCCTACTTTTTAGTATAAGGATGACAGAATAAGGTAAATTACTTACCCTATCTGTCACTCCACTGGTGTTCTCTTCTACACCAGGCTCTGGGCTGTAGGCCGTTTTCTGGCATCATTGTGTGCAGTACCGGGCTATGAACTCAGGATAGTACATGAAGAGGCAAGCATGCGACCAGGCCCCAAAGCATCTTAGTGAGGTGGCCAGTTGGACAGCTGAAGGGACCCTGCTGGAGTCAAGAATAAGGTAAGTACTACACATTTATTCGTGCACCCCTAGACTAGAGGAACAAATGCTCTTCTTCTCCAAAAAATGTTCCATACACATCCACGACCTAATAGACTGTAATTTATTATTCACAAAATTGTTTCTTAATGTGTTTTTATGCCTCTTGTTACACCCTTCACCCAGAACCTCTCCTTTTGCCCCTCAGTTACGTTTGTTTGGAATGAGCAGTGCACGTTAGTTGGGGTCATGTGCACTGCTCTATGCACATTACAAATCTCATAGTCCATCTTAGGAGGGAGAAAGAAAAGACCATAGAGAATGAATGTAGCTATCCTCTAACAGGAAGTCAGATAACAACAGCAAGTGCCAGGTGTGGAGTAGATTTTTGTCTAATTCCTGGAGTCCAGGTATATATGTTTTTCTAGTAATTAATCAGTAGCGATTATAGTAGACAATCCCCTGTGTAGCTCTAGCTTAATAAGGTGTCTGCTAACAAATGGTTAATTATGTTAGTAGTAAGAGATTAAAATTGCCTGGCCCTAAAGGTTGTGGTTGGCATGTTTTAAAAAATACTGCAGCAAATTATACATTTTTTTGGCAAACTAAACTTATCCTTTAAACTTCTAGTTTTGGTTGGCTTGACCCTTTAATTCTGAGACGCCCAAGTGATTTAATTACGGGGCATGGTGTTTACTCCAAACCCTGACGATCTGTACTCTACGATGAAGAGAACATTTCTTTCCAAACGCAATATTGATTACAAACGCCGGGAAAAGAAAAATCACTTTTTAATACATCGGGGATAGTTTAAGCCACCTTAAATCAGTCAACCGGCAATACATCTGAAATGTTAATTAAGTAACTTTTTTCTCTCCTCACCTCTGCTTTGCTGGCTTTAGTAAAAGCCAGGCTGCCAATGTTAAGTCTCCACAGGTACCTTTAATTCTGTTTGATGTTAGTGATCTAGGTTTGCCAAATAACATTCACAGTAGATTCACCTGAAAGATCAATAACAGCTTGTTCAAAGCTAGATTGGCTTCATAGAGTCCAGGATTTTATTAATTTATAGAAACTTCCTAAGACCTTCACTACAAAAGAAAAAAGCGATCTTGAATCTGTTCACAATGCATGCTTAAGAGACAGAAAGCCAAAAAAAAATACAGTGTCTTCATTGAAGGCATTGTTCTCACCGCTTCTGCTGTGGGGCTGAGAATGTGACCACTAAAAATGGATGATTGGAGCACTACGGTGTCTTAGTAGCACGGTGGTCTTTTAACACGGTGCTCCTAATTCCTAATTCCCACCAGGTCTCTCTCTGCCGCTAGCTTGTATATTCTTCTTGTGCTTGTGTGGGTACTCTCAAGCAGTTCCATTTTACTCTCTAAAACATACAGGGAAGTTAAAAGAAAGAGAACATCACAGAGATATGTGTTTCTACTGCTGACTTCTTTCTGAAAATTCTAGTTGCCTGGTTGTCAGGCAATTTCTCTGGCTTCTGGTTGACTTGAGTAACAATAAATAAAGGCATATAACAAAAAAAGTTAGCAATTGCATTTAATGAGAAGGGTCCTTTGTGCTGATGCTGACTATACTACTTGAAATCGTCCAACCTCTGCTCCCCACACAGCGGTAATCTTCCAGTGCTGCAGGGTTTAATATAGCCACTAGACATATCATAGGCCCTCATCAAGAGTACCAACTATGCCTGCCCTTTTTGCCTCCTCCTCCATTCAAAGAAGTTGTATAGCACTTTCCATCAATGAAAAGTGCTCAACACAGGTGCAAACCCCATGCACATAGTGAACTTGGAGGTATTTAAACCTTGCGCTGCAAGGCAAGACTGCTACCCACTTAGGATCACTGTGCTATCAATGCAAAGTTAAAGGTACCACGCAAAGAGCATTTTTCAAAAGGCCTCTTCGGTAATTTGCCTGTGATTTTTAGCTACCATATATACTCGAGTATAAGCTGACCCAAATATAAGCCGAGGCACCTAATTTTACCACAAAAAACTGGGAAAACACATTGACTCGTGTATAAGCCTAGGGTGAGAAATGCGCAGCTACTGGAAGTGGAAAAGAGGGTCAACAATGCCCATTTGTAGCCTCACTGTGCCCATTTGCATGCCTCACTGTGCCCATTTGCAGCCATAGGTCCCCTGAACTTCAAACTTGGTAGTTGAGGGTTACTCGATGACCCCTAGCTACAGCCAAAAATTTGGGGTCTCTGGGCCCAAAGGGTCCCGAAATGACATTGCTGAAGGTGGACACAGTTGACCGACTTTGGGGTGCTTTATCTCGGGGCCACTTGGTGCTAGGAACCCCAAATATGTTGTAGTGTTGGTTCCACTGGGTTTGCATACCAAATTTGGGATTCCTAGCACCATTACATTTTCCGAACCGACTTTGGGGCCCCGTATCTCGGGGCCACTTAATGCTAAGGACCGCAAAGTCGAGATACGGGGCCGCAAAGTTGGGTCGGAAAATGACATTTTTTGCTGCAGAAAGGTGCTTGACTCGAGTATAAGCCGAGGGGGGCACTTTCAGCACAAAAAAAAAGTGCTGAAAAACTCGGCTTATACTCAAGTACAGTGGTGTGAAAAAGTGTTTGCCCCCTTCCTCATTTCCTGTTCCTTTGCATGTTTGTCACACTTAAGTGTTTCGGAACATCAAACCAATTTAAACAATAGTCAAGGACAACACAAGTAAACACAAAATGCAATTTGTAAATGAAGGTGTTTATTATTAAAGGTGAAAAAAAATCCAAACCATCATGGCCCTGTGTGAAAAAGTGATTGCCCCCTAAACCTAATAACTGGTTGGGCCACCCTTAGCAGCAACAACTGCAACCAAGCGTTTGCGATAACGTGCAATGAGGCTTTTACAGCGTCCTGGAGGAATTTTGGCCCACTCATCTTTGCAGAATTGTCCTAATTCAGTTACATTAGAGGGTTTTCGAGCATGAACGGCCTTTTTAAGGTCATACCACAACATCTCAATAGGATTCAGGTCAGGACTTTGGCTAGGCCACTCCAAAGTCTTCATTTTGTTTTTCTTCAGCCATTCGGTGGTGGACTTGCTGGTGTGTTTTAGGATCATTGTCCTGCTGCAGAACCCAAGTTCGTTTCAGCTTCAGTACACGAACAGATGGTCGGACATTCTCCTTCAGGATCTCTTGGTAGACAGCAGAATTCATAGTTCCTTTTATCACGGCAAGTCTTCCAGGTCCTGAAGCAGCAAAACAGCCCCAGAACATCACACTACCACCACCATATTTTACTGTTGGTATAATGTTCTTTTTCTGAAATGCAGTGTTCCTTCTACGCCAGATATACTTGGACACACACCTTCCAAAGAGTTCCACTTTTGTCTCATCGGTCCACAGAATGTTGTCCCAAAAGTCTTGGGGATCATCAAGATGTGTTGTGAAGAAATTTAAAAGACGAGCTTTGATGTTCTGTTTGCTCAGCAGTGGTTTTCTCCTTGGAACTCTGCCATGCAGGCCATTTTTGCCCAGTCTTTTCCTGATGGTGGAGGCATAAACGCTGACCTTAACTGAGGCAAGTGAGGCCTGCAGTTCCTTGGATGTTGTTGTGGGGTCTTTTGTGACCTCTTGAATGAGTCGTCGCTGCGCTCTTGGGGTAATTTTGGGCGGCCGGCCACTCCTGGGAAGGTTCACCACTGTTCCATGTCTTTGCCATTTGTGGATAATGGCTCTCACTGTGGTTCGCTGGATTCCCAAAGCTTTGGAAATGGCTTTATAACCCTTTCCAGACTGATAGATCTCAATTACTTTCTTTCTCAATTGTTCCTGAATTTCTTTGGGTCTCGGCATGATGTGTAGCTTTTAAGGATCTTCTGGTGGACCTTACTGTGTCAAGCAGCTCCTATTTAAGTGATGCCTTGATTGTGAACAGGTGTGGCAATAATCAGGCCTGGGTGTGGCTAGAGAAATTGAACTCAGGTGTGGACAACCACAGTTATAGTATGTTTTAACAAGGGGGGCAATCACTTTTTCACACAGGGCCATGATGGTTTGGATTTTTTTTCACCTTTAATAATAAACACCTTCATTTACATATTGCATTTTGTGTTTACTTGTGTTGTCCTTGACTATTGTTTAAATTGGTTTGATGTTCCGAAACACTTAAGTGTGACAAACATGCAAAGGAACAGGAAATGAGGAAGGGGGCAAACACTTTTTCACACCACTGTATATATGGTATATTCCTGAAATAAATAAATACTGCCATTGTCTGCTTGGTATTTTAGCCAAGCTCCCAGAAAGATGGAAGAATGCCAAAGAGGAGAGGCTACTTATGATGTTTCCTAAGTGTGGGGATGGTTGTTTGACTTCTCAGATGGCTGGCACCCTTCAAACTACTGTATGCTCTCTCCCTTGTTAGCAGTTCAGTAATGTGCTATTACTGTAAGTGCAAGACTTGGTATCTGTATGACTGCCTCAACCATTGGGAGATCCAGGTGCTACAAGGGCAATAATTCACTTGTAGACCCTCCAACACAATGTTTTTAATAGGGTGCATAAAACTCTCCTCCTAAACATCTCCTAATGCACTCTTTAACGAGTCTGTTTAATTATCAGGTGGTTTTATAAATAGAAAAAATTGGTGTATATCGCTCTGACATTTATCTAGTAGCAGCCAGCACAACACTAATGCCCCATACACACGGTCGGAAATTCCGACCACAAAATTCGTCGGATTTTTTCCGATGGATTTTATCCGACACTGGTGTTGCATACACGCGGTTGGACAAAGTTGTCGGAAAATCCGATCATTCTAAATGTGGTGACGTTCATTGCGTACGACGGAACTACGTAGAGGCTAGTACCCAATAGCTTTGGTCTCGTAATTTGATTTGAGCATGAGTGGCACTTTGTCCGTCGGAATTCTCTACACGCGATCAGAAAAAGTCCGATCGGACTTTGTTGTCGGAAAATTTGAGTGTGTACGGGGCATAAGACAAGTGCAAATCAAGGAATAAGTAAAAAGTGAAATTATGTGCAGCGCTCAAAACATGGAACACCCAAACTAAAGTCCCGTCGAGCCCTGCTGATGTCATTGCGTTACCCACAAACTTAAATTTTAAGCGCTTGATCCACTTTCTAAATGTGAGTGTTTCCAATTTTCTTTTAATAAATTTTAAGTTTAGATGGATTCACACTATGTGGAGTATTTTCTTTTTTGGTCATGCTATTTTGAACATTTGAGAGGATTTGGTCTGACAAGTTGGCTGCTTCTTAAGACCGCTTCTTGGTGACATCTCTTGACCAATTGGATTGCCTTACAACTTGATCTGGAACTCAGACGTGGAGGTCCTATATTTTGGTGGTTGCACCATAAGCCTTGTTGACTCACTGAGCATATGCCCATTTGAGTCCTCTGACTCCGGTAAGCCTCCTCACTAACCGGTGGTGGTTCCATTGTCTGTGTCCTCACCAGCGTTGGTCATCTTACTTTAAAAAAGTAATTAGTTAAGTTAAAAATTACTTCTCCCAAAAAGTAATTGCGTTAGTAACTCAGTTACTACATTGGAAAAGTAATTAGTTACGCAGCAAAGTAACTGACTTTTTTAAAAATATTCTATACGTGTAACTAAGGGGTCTAGTATTACTGTAACCAAGGGGCGCATTTATTATTATTGTTATATATCGTGTAACCAAGGGGCTGCTCTATTATTACTCTAACCAAGGGGCAGATCTGTTATAGCGTGTAAGCAAGGGGCGGGTCTACTATTATATCGTATAAGGGGCGGATGGCTACAGAAGAGGGCGAATGTTAAATTGGCAGAGCTGGGCAGAGCTCGATATATAACAATAATAATAATAAACAATAATAATAAATGCGCCCCTTGGTTACAGTAATACTAGACCCGCCCCTAGTTACACGATAGACGCCCCTTGCAGAGTAGCACGAGGATCGGGAACGTGCGGCATCGCCTCGTACAATTACATGTTAACTGCGCCTGCAAGGTGTAGAGTTCACTCAGAGCTGTTTAGGTTCGGCAATTTTCGTAAGCTCCGTAGTCCTTCGTACTGCGCAAGCACTGCGCCTGCGCAGTACAGGGGGTCCTTATCTGGCAGGGTAACTTTTTCGGCAGGACACCGGAATTACACTACTGCCATCTAGTGGCGGTAGAAGTAATTGAGGTAACGCCGCCCAAGTAATGGGAACTGAGTTACCATGAGGGGAAAAGTAATCAGTTAGATTACTCGTTACCCTCTAAAGTAACTGCGTTAAGTAACTCCGTTTATTTTAACTCAGTTACTTACATCACTGGTCCTCACCTCAACATTGATGTCACGTGGAATCCCACTTCTATTTACACAACACATTTTCACCGTTTATTTAAAGACTGCTATGTTTATGTTTTAAAACAACTTTTGTATCAGGTGGTTTTAGTCAATGGTAAAAGGAAGCCCATGAACTTTGCAATCTGTATTATCTGGAGATGGTCATATTGAAGCGCCTGCTTGTGATGTCTAGCCTAAAGATATTGCATAGCTCCCAACTGTCCCTGATTTTGAGGGACTGTAGCTCATTCAGAACAAAGTCCCTCTGTACCTCTTTCCTCCTCATTTGTCCCCCATTTTAGTCTGATCTATATAGTTGTATATAAAATGCACTACTTATCTTTCAAAAAGTGTTTCACAGTGATAAACCTTTCATCCAATTTCTAAATTGCTGCTTTGTAAATTCCAGAAGCCAATATAAAGGAATAGTAGTGGTATAAAAGCACTTGTGGGTTTAACCAATCATTTTTTTTGTACAATTCTCCTTTAAGGGGTAGCGTGATTGGGGGGGGGGGGGTGTCCTATGCCTACATGCTTTTGCTAATTGTTGTCCCTCATTCCCTTCTCAGAAAGTTGGAAGATATGATATTGGGTTCACTGCACTAAGTTCTCCCAGCCCTTATCTCTCTTTCATATCTTATCTGAAGGGTAGGGATGAGCCGAACACCCCCCCCCCCCCGTTCGGCTCGCACCAGAAGTCCGTGCGAGCTTTAGAACCCTATTAGTTTTAATGGATGCGAACGTTCAAAATCAAAAGTGCTAATTTTAAAGGCTAATATGCATGTTAATGTCATAAAAAGTGTTTTTGGGGACCTGGGTCCTGCCCCAGGGGACATGTATCAATGCAAAATTTTTTTTTTTAAAACGGCCGTTTTTTCAGGAGCAGTGATTTTAATAATGCTTAAATTGAAACAATAAAAGTATAATATTCCTTTAAATTTCGTACCTGGGGGGTGTCTATAGTATGCATGTAAAGGGGCGCATGTTTGCTGTGCTTAGAACTGTCCCTGCAAAAAGTGTCATTTTTGCAATAAAAAAAGCTATTTAAAATCATTCGTGGCTAATGTGAATTGACGGCTCCCGTAATACAGAGAACAGTCATTCATTGAAAGTCATTCATAAAAAAAAAGTCATTGATAAAAATAAAAAAAATGAAAAAAAAAAAAATGCGTGGGGGTCCCCCCAAATTCAATAACCAGGCCCTTCAGGTCTGGGATGGATATTAACCACTTCAGCCCCGGACCAATTTGCAGCTAAAGGACCAGGCCCCTTTTTGCAATTCGGCACTGCGTCGCTTTAACTAACAATTGCGCGGTCATGCGACGTGGCTCCAAAACAAAATTGGCGTCCTTTTTTTCCCACAAATAGAGCTTTCTTTTGGTGGTATTTGATCGCCCCTGCGGTTTTTATTTTTTGCGCTATAAACAAAAATAGAGCGACAATTTTGAAAAAAATGCAATATTTTTTACTTTTTGCTATAATAAATATCCCCAAAAAATATATAAAAAAAAAACATTTTTTTTCCTCAGTTTAGGCCGATACGTATTCTTCTACATATTTTTGGTAAAAAAAATCGCAATTAGCGATTATTGATTAGTTTGCGCAAAAGTTATAGCGTTTACAAAATAGGGGATAGTTTTATAGCATTTTTATTAATATTTTTTTTTTTTATTAGTAATGGCGGCGATCAGCGATTTTTATTGTGACTGCGACATTTTGGCGGACACATCGGACATTTTTGACACATTTTTGGGACATTTGTCATTTATACAGCAATCAGTGCTATTTAAATAGCACTGATTCCTATGTAAATGACAGTTGTAGTTAGGGGGTTAACCACTAGGGGGCGGGGAGGAGTCAGTGTGACGTGTTGTGTTTTTTTTACAGTAGGGGGGCGTGGCTGTACGTGTGACGTCATTGATCGGCGTTCCCGATGACAGGGAACCGCCGATCACTGACAGTCAGTGTAGGAAGCGCGGGAGAGGTTTGTTTACATAGACCTCTCCCCGTTCTTCCGCTCCGTAACCCGATCGCGGGATACCAGCGGCGATCGGGTCCGCTGGTCCCGCGGCCGGGGTCACGGAGCTCCCGACCGGGTCGCGAGCGCGCCGCTAGCGGCGCGTGCGCGACCCACGGGCAGGCACATGCACGATCACGTACAGGTACGTGATTCTGCCTGCCCGAGCCATTCTGCTGACGTATATATGCAGTGGCCGGTCGGGAAGCGGTTAAGGGGAACCCTTGAGGTCTGGGATGGATTTTAAGGGGAACCCTAGCCCAAAAAAATGGCGTGGGGTCCCCCTCAAAATCCATACCAGACCCTTATCCGAGCACGCAACCTGGCAGGCCGCAGGAAAAGAGGGGGGGACGAGAGCGGCCCCCCCTCCCGACTGAACCGTACCAGGCCACATGCCCTCAACATTGGGAGGATGCTTTGGGGGTCTAAGACCCCCAAAGCACCTTGTCCCCATGTTGATGAGGACAAGGGCCTCTTCCCCACAACCCTGGCCATTGGTTGTGGGGGTCTGCGGGCGGGGGGCTTATCGGAATCTGGAAGCCCCCTTTAACAAGGGGACCCCCAGATCCCGCCCCCCCCCCTGTGTGAAATGGTAAGGGGGTACAAAAGTACCCCTACCATTTCACCAAAAAAGTGTAAAAAATTGTAAAAATGACAGGAGACGTTCTTTGACAATTCCTTTATTAAAATCTTCTTTCTTTCTTCATCCTTCGGTTTCTTCATCTTCTCCTTCCGTCATCTTCTTCCATCTTCTTATTCCATTTTCTTCTTCCTCCGATCCGCTTCTTCTTGCGCTGGTCTTCTCGTCCTTCTCGTCTGGCATCTTCTTCCATGGCGTCGCCATCTGTTCTTCTGTCGGGCCGCTCCTCGCAATGGGAGGCTCCCGCTGTGTGAGGCTTCGCTCCGTCTGACAGGTCTTTTATAACGGAGGGCACCTGGTGACCCCGCCCCCCTCTGACGTCATGGGGAAAGCCATAGGGAAATGACATCCCCGTGCGTCAGAGGGGGCGGGGTCACCAGGTGCCCTCCATTATAAAAGACCTGTCAGACGCAGCAAAGCCTCACACAGCGGGAGCCTCTCATTGCGAGGAGTGGCCCAAGAAGAGACACCGACACCGATGCCGACGCCATGGAAGAAGATGTCGGACGAGAAGGACGAGAAGACCAGCGCAAGAAGAAGCGGATCGGAGGAAGAAGAAAATGGAAGAAGAAGATGGAAGAAGATGACGGAAGGAGAAGATGAAGAAACCGAAGGATGAAGAAAGAAGAAAGAAGATTTTAATAATGGAATTGTCAAAGACCGTCTCCTGTCATTTTTACCATTTTTGACACTTTTTTGGTGAAATGGTAGGGGTACTTTTGTACCCCCTTACCATTTCACACAGGGGGGGGGATCTGGGGGTCCCCTTGTTAAAGGGGGCTTCCAGATTCCGATAAGCCCCCCACCCGCAGACCCCCACAACCAATGGCCAGGGTTGTGGGGAAGAGGCCCTTGTCCTCATCAACATGGGGACAAGGTGCTTTGGGTGTCTTAGACCCCCAAACAATCCTCCCAATGTTGAGGGCATGCGGCCTGGTACGGTTCAGGCGGGAGGGGGGGCCGCTCTCGTCCCCCCCTCTTTTCCTGCGGCCTGCCAGGTTGCGTGCTCGGATAAGGGTCTGGTATGGATTTTGAGGGGGACCCCACGCCATTTTTTTTGGCTCGGGTTCCCCTTAAAATCCATCCCAGACCTCAAGGGTCTGGTATGGATTTTGAGGGGGACCCTACGCTATTTTTTTTTTTGGCTGGGGTTCCCCTTAATATCCATCCCAGACCTGAAGGGCCTGGTTATTGAATTTGGGGGGACCCCCACGCTTTTTTTTTTTTGTTTTTTATCAATGAATGACAGTTCTCTGTGTTACAGGAGCCATCAATTCATTAGCCGCGAGTGCTTTTAAATAGCTTTTTTCCTGCAAAAATTACACTTTTTGCAGGGAAAGTTCTAAGCACAGGAAACCTGCCCCCCTTCACAGGCCACCTATAGACACCCCCCAGATGTGATACTGCAATGCTGTACTAACAGCACGCACACACAAATCCCCAGAAATAAAGCACATATTGTCAGCAGTCAGCAACACACTGACACGCTGACACTGAAACATAATATGCAAGGCCGCCGCCGCAGTGGCCTCTTATACCGTGGGGCGTGTACTAAAGCCCCTGAGCTATAATTGGCTACAGGCATCCTGCCTGTAGCCAATTATGGCTCTCCTCGCTGCCGGCGCTATTATTGGCCAAGCATGCGGGGTCACAGTGCATGCTTGGCCAATCATCAGCCAGCATTGCACTGCGACTAGCGCAATGCATTGCGGGCCGCTCGCATCACACGAATTTGATGCGAGCAGCCCAAATAGTTCTGGGCTCGCCGAGCGGGCGAACGCCCGATGTTCGATTCGAACATGGGTTCGAATCGAACACCGGGCCCATCCCTACTGAAGGGATTATAAAAGCAAGGATGTCATGTAACACACAGAAACAATCTCAAATACCAAGCAGGTCAAACCAAAAAATAGCAATCCCTCATCCAATAAATGATTGGCAGCACCAAGCTGCAGTTTTTGGAGAAAAGACCATAGCTATGTTAAATACCTATACTTTAAAAGCTTGCTAGTTCAGGGCTCGACAAACCCCATGAGCCAGGTTGCAATGGCGCCTAGGCTGCCGCACAAATGCTGTACGCAACCCCCCGCGCTATGTGTCCTCCGGACTCTGCTTGCCTATCTGCCGGGTAGAGGGGAGGGAAGAGAGCGGGCACTCATCTGCTCTCTTCCCCTTCTTGTTGTTGGCCCAGAACTGATGTGTGGCCAGGGACAGAATGTAGTGCAGTGCAATGTGCATTGCATTACATTCAATGGAGCACATAGGAGACATGTAGGGTTTTTTAGACCCTGGATATCTCATTAAAGAGAACCTGTCACCAAAAAAAAAAAAAAATGTAGTAAAAAAAACCCTTTTTTTTTTTAAAAAATGTAGAGTTATGCCCCGTACACACGGTCCGATTTTCCGACGGAAAATGTCCTATCGGACCATGTTGTCAGAAATTCCGACCATGTGTGGGCTCCATCGGACTTTTTCCATCGGAATTTCGACGGAAAAAGTTTGAGATCCTATCGGACTTTTTCTGATCGTGTGTAGCGAATTCCGACGGACAAAGTGCCACGCATGCTCAGATCACATTACAAGACCAAAGCTATTGGCTACTAGCCTCTACGTAGTCCCGTCGTACGCAACGAACGTCACCACGTTCAGGATGATCGGATTTTCCAACAACTTTGTCCGACCGTGTGTATGCAACACCAGTGTCGGACAAAATCCGTCGGAAAAAATCCGACGGATTTTGTGGTCGGAATTTCCGACCATGTGTACGGGGCATCACACCCAAGCACATACAATCCCGCCATTTCACAGACGCACGCAAAAAGGTTTGACATGTTGGGTATCTATTTACTTTAACTTTTTACATTTTATCAAAAATTGGGTAATTTATTGTGCTATCGTTTTAATTTTTCCCATTGTGTTTGTATTCTAAGGTGTGTAATAGTTAGATGGATCTCCACCAAGGTAGACGCAAGCGCCAACTTTTTTCCTCACTAACTTTTTTAGCTGGCGCCTAGATTCAAAGCAAATTTGTCAAGCCCTGTACTAGGTAATACAATAATATAACAGTTTGGCTACTTCCATCGGTGAGTTCATCACTACCACATTACGGAAGCTTGGCATACAAAGCCTCTTGTACATACAACCTAAAGAGAGAGATGAATAAAGAGAGAAAAATATAGGTTGAACAGTGTTAATTTTGTTGACTAAAATATTCTCGTAGACTAAATTAATACTATTTTAGTCTAAATACAACTAAAATTAAAACAATTGCGATGACTAAAATACGACTAAAACTAAAATGGCATTTTAGTCAATAGACTGATTAAAACTAAATTGAAACTTGACGTAAAAATGAACACTGAACTACCACATAAGAATATGCATCTACTAAGCTGCTAAAATAAAAAAAAAAATAAGAAAAAGGCTTTTCTTACTTTGTTTTCTTAATATTTTGGCTGGGTTCAGACTGCTGCGGTGCGGGAGATCGGATATGATTCGCACCGCACTGCAGTGCAAATCATATGCGATCTCTGTGCAATGCGATTTCAGCCATACAGATAGTATGGCTGAATTCGCATCGCATTCGGCCCAAACTCGCACAGGACCCTTTTTTTGGTCCGCAGCAGAATCGGATCGCATGGGTGTTCTCACCATGCGATCCGATTCCTGTCCGAGTTTGCATATCGCACTGCGATATGTGAGCTGATATGGGGGTGTCATTAACATTTCACTGACACTCCCAGCAACTCGCATAGGGCAGTGTGAACTGCCGGCGGGAGACATGCGATGCGGGAACTCGCAGCGTTCCAGCACCGCAGCAGTCTGAACCCAGCCTTAATGTTGGTAATATATTCAGGTAATATGTGCAATGGCATTACAGCTAAAAGAGTTTACAGTTTTTTAGGTTTTTTATATTTTCAAGTTGTACTTCTGCTTGTCAAAAAGCAATATATTTGTTTGTTTATGAAACTTGGCTTTATTTATAAAGTTGTTATATATCACAATGCTTAACCACTTTCAGATCGGACCAATTTGCAGCCAAAGGACCAGGCCCCTTTTTGCGATTCGGCACTGCGTCGCTTTAACTGACAATTGCGCGGTCATGTGACGTGGCTCCAAAACAAAATTGACGTCCTTTTTTCCCCACAAATAGAGCTTTCTTTTGGTGGTATTTGATCGCCCCTGCAGTTTTAATTTTTTTGCGCTATAAACCAAAAAGAGCGACAATTTTGAAAAAAACGCATTATTTTTTATTTTTTGCTATAATAAATATCCCCCCAAAATATATAAAAAAAACTTTTTTTTCCTCAGTTTAGGCCGATACGTATTCTTCTACATATTTTTGGTAAAAAAAAGCTTCACAGCCGGGCACCAACTGCGCATGCGCGAGCGGTGCCGCACACCGTGATTGGCCGCGCAGTCATCTGGGACCTGTCACGTATCCCAGATGATAAACAAGAAGGAGGGGGCAGAGCTGAGCCCTTCCTGCACCGAGGGGAAGTGATGTCACCAGCCCAGGCACTGAAGGAGACAGACTACGAGGGACCCCCTAGCAACAGCCATTTAGATGTAACAAAAAAAATAATAATTTTCCGAATGTTTTTTTTTTTTTTTAAGGAAAATTCATGCATTTTTTTTTGTGTGCAACACCACTTTAAATCTGTGTCTGTAGCGCATGTTCAAACCTTAAATAATAATATATTATTAGAGAGCAGGACTTTATATGAAGTACGCAAGGGATATGGTTTAGTATTAAATTGTTGTAATAATAAACATATCTGTGATATATAATATATGGTAATCTATCGCACATTGTTGATTAATAATAATAATTATATTCCATTTTCGATAAAACTCACATATATATATATATATATATATATATATATATATATACACCATCGGTAGTGGCGGAGGCGATCGGATCCTTCTCATGGCTTGGTATGGAGATGAGTGAGGGGAAGATGGCCCTCACACTTCTCCATATCATTGCAGGGTGGAAGCGACGTCAAAACGTCACTTCCGCCCATAGCTCTTAAAGGGACATTTTTTATTGCATTTTAGTGTAAATATGAGATCTGAGGACTTTTTGACCCCAGATATTATATTTAAGAGGTCCTGTCATGCTAAAAATAAAAAATAAAAGGTAAAATAAGGAAAAAAAAAAGAAAAAATTAAAACGTGCCCCATCCTGCCAAGCTCGCGTGCAGAAGCAAAAGCATATGTGAGTAGCACCCGCATAGGAAAACAGTGTTCAAACCACACATGTGAGATATCGCCATGATCGATAGAGCGAGAGCAATAATTCCAGCACTAGACCTCCTCTGCAACTCAAAACATGCAACCTGTATAATTTTTTAAAAGTCGCCTATGGAGATTTTTAAGGATAAAAGTTTGTCGCCATTCAACGAGCGGGCGCAATTTTGAAGCGTGACATGTTGGGTATCAATTTACTTGGCGTAACATTATCTTTCACAATATAAAAAAAATTGTGCTAACTTTACTGTTGTCTTATTTTTTAATCAAAAAAAGTGCGCTTGTAAGATCGCTGTGCAATTATGATGTGACAGAAAATATTGCAATGACTGCCATTTTATTCTCTAGGATGTTAGAAAAAATATATATAATATATGGGGTTCTAAGTAATTTTCTAGCAAAATAAAACTGTTTTTAACTTGTAAACAACAAATCTCAGAAAGAGGCTTGGTCCTTAAGTGGTTAATGACTACATCATTGCCTCATGTATAGTCCCACAAACCCCTTTCCCCACTAGTAACATATTATTAGAGTTTTACTCTAGGAGTATATAATGAGTTTGGCAATTCTAAAGAAATGCTTAAATAATGCATTCAAATACAACGAAACCCATTCGATTTTAGACGACTAAAATGTACTGGAGATTTTAGTTGACTAAAATAGGACTAAAATGGCATTTTAGTCAAAAGACTAAAATAGGACTAAAATGGCATTTTAGTACAAAGACTATAACTAAGTCAAAATTTTATGTAAAAATTAACACTGGTTGGAAAAGAAGATGGAGAGTAAGCAAGGGATAAACTATGATAAGAGGTTGATCCAACAATGGAGAACAAGAGAAAGAGGAAAGCAGAAATAGTAGAAAAGAAGGACACATAAGAGAGGTAAGAAAATAGAGCAGAAGAGAGGGACAGAGAGAGAGAAAGAAAATGGTGACAAAAAAAATGAGAGTGGGATAGAAGGGGAAAGAGAAAAACAATGATTAGAAAGTGAAGGAATGAAAGAAGTAGATGCAAGGACAGAGAAGGACAAGGTAAGAGACAGAAAGAAAATGAAGAGTGATGCCCCATACACACGGTCGGACATTCCGACCATAAAATCCGTCTGATTTTTTCCGACTGATTTTGGCCGAAACTTGTCTTGTATACACACGGTCACACAAAATTGGCTGAAAATCCGATCGTGGTGACGTACAACACGTACGACTGGACTACGTAGAGGCCAGTAGCCAATAGCTTTCGTCCCCAAATTTATTCTGAGCATGCGTGGCACTTTGTGCGTCGGAATTCTATACACACAATCGGAAAAAGTCAGATCGGAAATTTTAGGTCCTGCTCTCAAATTTTTTCCGTCGGAAATTCAGACGGAAAAAGCCTGCTAGAGCCCACACACGATTGGATTTTCTGACAACATAATCCGATCTGACTTTTCCCATCGGGGCATTAGAGTTTGAAGAAGATAAGAAAATGTTGGGAGATCGAGGTGAGATACAGAAAATGTAGAAGATGGATAAGGAGAGCTTTACGAATTAATAAAATACAGAGACAAAAAAGGGAAATGTAAAAAAAAGTATAGAGAATAATGCCAAAAAAGAGTGGGAGGAAGTGAAAGAGCATGTGAAAGAAATAAAGAGTAGAGAGAAAAAAAAAAAGTAGGGAGAAAAAAAAGAGAGAGGGAACTCAGGTAGGAATGAGACATGGAAAGAGTGAATGGGGGGGAATGAGAGATGGAGAAAGAGAGAGAAAGATAGAAGGAATAAATAAGAGAAGGAAAGAGAGGGGGAATTGATAGAAGAAGTAAAAAAGAGACATGGTGGAAGGAGTGGGAGAAGGTAGAGTGATGGTTTATGAGAAAGACTTGGTGGAAAAAAGGACAAAGGAGAAAGACTGATAGAGTGAAAGAGAAATGGATAAGGATAGGCTAAGAGAGGAATAAGGAGTGAAACGAAGAGAAAGAGGAGGGAGAAAGGGTGAGGGAAAAAAAAGAGAGTGATGCAGAATAAGTAAGAGAGAGAGAGAGAGAGAGAGAAAGAAAGAGTGATATGGGTAGAAAGACTAAGAAAAATGTATACAAAACAAAGGAAGGGAAATGGATACCAAGAAGGAGAAGGAAGTAGAGAAGGTGGCAAGGAAGAGCTGTAAGTGCACGAGACAGAGAAACACACGAGAGACAAATGGAGGAAGAGATTAAGAGGTAGAGAGAGTTGGAGGCCAGAGGTAGGGATGGAGACAAGATAAAATAATGACACAAGGATAGAGAGCCAGAAAGCACTCGGCAATCATTTTATGTTGAAATGTTTCCTCCGTTCCCCTAGTATTCTTATGTATATTTATTAATATTTAAACATTTTCACTCTTCAACTTTCCCTCTTCCTTCTATACTCTATGCTCTCAGCGGACATTGGCTTTCTGTATATTCTTTCTTCTTCCACACTCTGTTTGTGTCTTCCCTTCCTTTATAGTGGCCTGCTTTTGCCTCTCGCTGATTCCTCTGCCAACACATTCACTAATGTTCCCATATAATATCTGATATACCTTGAGAGCGCTCTCTTACTATTAGCTGAACTTTCTGAATTGTGAGCTTTATATTTTACTACCTACAGTAATACAATTTGTCATTAACACTGACATGGGGGTCTGTGTATTGTGTTGTGTTTTAATAAGGCCAAACCTTTTATCAACATCATGAATGTTTTGTAGCTTATTTAAGCCACTTCTTCCATTTCAGTAAGTGTCAGGAACATACAGCAGCATTTATATCTACATAGGTAGCACAGGCATCTTAAAAGAATCACCATCGAATGTGATTATCCAAGAACAGGATGGAAGGTGTGAAATCATTCAGTTCTTGTTACATAATCCCATCATTGGTGTCAGAGGTTTATAAACTGTAGGTTTTAATTATTCTATTCACAATATTATTATTATTATTATTATTATACAGGATAAATATAGCGCTGACAGTTTGTGCAGCGCTTTACAACATTAGGGCAGATAGTACAATTACAATACAATTCAATACAGGGGGGAATCAGAGAGCCCTGCTCATTAGAGCTTACAATATAGGAGGGAGGGTCAAGTTATAAAAAAGGGTAATGGCTGTGGGGGATGAGCTGATGGAGAAAATAGTGCAGTTGTTAGATGGAGGCAGGATAGGCTTCTCTGAAGAGGAACGTATTCAGGGATCACCTAAAAGTGGATAAATTTGGAGACAGTCTGAAAGATTGGGGTAGGGAACTCCAGTGGATGGGCGAGGCTCGGGATTAGTCCTGGAGGTGCATATGGGAGGAGGTGATGAGGGCGCTAGAGAGCAGGAGGAACGAAGTGGGCAATTAGGTTGGTATTTTGAGACTAGGTTATTGATTTAGCTAGGGGCAGAGTTGTGGATGGCTTTGTAACTTATTGTTAGTATTTTGAATTTAATGTGTTGGGCGAGTGGCAGCCAATGGAGGGATTGGCAGAGAGGGATAGCAGACACTGAGTGGTTTGTAAGGTGGATGAGTCTGGCAGCAGCATTCATGATGGACTGAAGGGGGCATAGTCTATTTAAAGGTAAGCCAATGAGGAGGGAGTGGCAGTAGTCGAGGCGAGATATAACCAGGAAGTGAATCAGGAACTTTGTGGTTTTATTGGCTAGAAAGGGACGTAGTTTAGAGATGTTGCGGAGGTTGATGCGGCAAGCTTTGAAAAGTGATTGGATGTCGGGCCGAAAGGAGAGTTCAGAGTCCAGGATAACACCTAGCACACTGACATGTGGAGATGGATGGATGGTTGTGCCATTGCTCTTGACAGTTAAGTCAGGGGAAGAGGCACATGGGCAAGGAAATATTATAAGCTCGGTTTTGGACAAGTTGAGTTTGAGGAAGTGGTGTGACATCCAGACCGATATGCCTGTTAGTAAGTTAGTGATGCGTGAGGAGACTGATGGAGTAAGTTGAGGTGTGGAGAGATAGATTTGGGTGTCGTCAGCATAGAAATGATATTGAAAGCCATGAGAGGCTATCAGCTGACCCAGGTGTAGATTGAAAACAGAAGAGGTCCAAGAACAGACCCTGATGGAAAAGGAAAAAGGAGTGGAGGAAGTAGAATTGTAAGTGACACTGAAGGTGCGTTGGGATAGGTAGGATGAGAGCCACTGAAGAGCACAGTAATGGAGACCGAGGGAGTAAAGTTTTTTTTTATAGGAGGGGGTGGTCAACCGTGTCAAAGGCAGCTGAAAGGTCCTGAAGTAGGGGTACAGAATAGTGCCAGTTGGTTTTTGCAGTTAGTAGGTCATTTGTGAGTTTTAAAAGAGCAGTTTCTGTGGAGTGTTGAGGGCGAAATCCAGATTGAAGGGGATCAAGAAGGTTATTCTTAATGAGGTGGTCACTCATTTGGTTGTTGGTAGGGTCCTAAGACGTTTTTTTAAGTATGGGGGGTGACCATGTTTTAGAGCATTGGGGAAGATGACAGAGGTGAGGGAGAGATTGAAAATGTGGGTTAGAGAGTGTAGGATAGAGTCAGAGGGCAACCGTAGTATTTGAGAGGGAATAGGGTCCAGGGGACAAGTGGTTAGGTGGGCGTTAGAAAGGAGTTTAGCAACTTCATCTGTAGTAGCAGATTTGAATAAGTGGAGTGTCAATTGTACCTGTTGACATGGGTTCTTAACTGGGGGAGATACCTGTAGAGTGGAGATTTCATCACGGATTGTATCAATCTTGTTTTTGAAGTGATTAGCAATCTCCTGGGCAGTGAGTGAGGCGGTGGAGGACGAAGTAGAGAGTTGAAGGTAGAGACAAGTTTACGGGAACTGGATGAGAAGGTGTTAATAAGAGTCATAAAATAGGTCTGCTTGGCAGTGTGGCGGAAAGAATAGTATTTTTGGAGGGAAGATTTGTATTGGTTGAAGTCTTTGAGAGACTTAGTCTTGTGCCACAGACGCTCAAGGGCGGGACTACGTTTTTTGAGAGTTCTAGTGTCATCTGTTTGCCAGGGTTGTAGGGGTCGAGGCCTGATTCTGCATGTAGTGTGGGGAGTGAGCTTGTCCAGGGTGGAGGACAGGGATTTATTGTAGATGGAATTGGCTTGGTTGGGGCAGGACAGCAGAGATATTTTTTTATAGAGGTGGTCACTGGTCAGTAGTAGAAGGATAGAAGAGTTATAGTTGCAAAAGTTTCTACGGGTGAGGCGATTGGAGGGAAAGGTGGTTGAAAACAGGTTGAGAGAGAAACTAATAAGGTGGTGGTCGGAGAGAGGAAAAGGATTGTTGGAGTAGTTGCATGGAGTGCATAGGTAGGAGAATACAAGGTCAAGGTTGTTTCCATTAGAGTGAGTAGAAGCCTGTACCCATTGGTTCAGGTCAAATGAAGAGGTTAGACTAAGAAGTTTAGAAGTAGCAGGAGTGTTTATATTAGCAGGGATGTTGAAATCACAGAGAAGGATTGTGGGAATTTCCAAAGAGAGAAAGTAGGGTAGCCAGGCAGAAAGCTCATCAAGGAAAGTCGATAATGGTTCAGGGGGCTGGTAGATCACAGCAATTCTTAGGGAAGTTGAAGAAAACAGATGTATACAGTGAGCTTCAAATGATGAGAAGGAAAGAGAGGGAGAAGAGTGAATAACCTGGAAGGTGTTCTGGGGGGATAGGAGGAATCCCACTCCACCTCCCTTGCATCCATTAGGCCTAGGGGAGTGAGTCCAGAGAAAGCCACCCTGGGAGAGGGAAGCAGGAGAAGGGGTGTCAGATTTGTGGAGCCAAGTTTTGGTTACAGCAAGTAGATTAAAGGAATGAGTGACAAGGAGGTCATGAACAGCAGTGAGTTTGTTGCAGACAGAGCAGGCGTTCCAGAGGGCACAGGAGAAGGGGAGGCTGGCATTGGGAAGAAGAGGAATAGAGACAAAATTGCATAGATTGCGACTACTGCCAGAGGATGTGGGGTGATGGTGATAGGTGTGTTGGCTACAGTTAAATAAGGAAGGGTTAAATAAGGAAGGCCCAGGGTTTGGAGAAATATCTCCAGCGGTTAGGAGAAGCAGAAGAGTAAGGGAGGTAATATGAATATACGATTTGTATGAGGGGACGTGCTTCAGTATCCTGGGGGGTTTGTTAGCATGTGGGCTTAGAGTTATGCCCCGTACACACGGTCGGAAATTCCGACCACAAAATCCGTCAGATTTTTTCCGACGGATTTTGTCCGACCATGGTGTTACATACACACGTCGGACAAAGTTGTCGAAAAATCCGAACATTCTGAACGTGGTGACATTCGTTGTGTATGACGGAACTACATAGAGGCTAGTAGCAAATAGCTTTGGTCTCGTAATTTGATCTGAGCATGCGTGGCATTTTGTCCGTCGGAATTCTCTACACACGATCAAAAAAGTCTGATCGGACTTTGTTGTCGGAAAATTTGAGAGTCCGATGGAGCCCACACAGGGCCGGATTTTCCGACAACATGGTCCGATCGGACATTTTCCATCGGAATTTCTGACCGTGTGTACGGGCATTAGAAAGAGGTGATGAGTGCAGTAATAGGGGGAGGGGAGAAGTGAGGGTGATATGTACAGATTGTGGGGTGGAGAAGAGGGGTGAAGAAAAGAGAGTCTGCAATTGTGAAAAGGAGGAGAGGTAAAGAGTGCATGTTTCAGAGAGGAAGGTGAGATAATTTGGAAATTAGGTCATCTGCAGTCTGTTTGTTTTGTGCAAATTGCTTAAGTGCAAAAGCAGAAGGGCCATTTATTTAAAGAACCCCACTTCTTTGGAAGAACCCCCTGTATGTGTTCCCCTGGTAAAGAAGGCCTTGTTTTTATACTGTGTTGGGTGTGGATTGAATCTGGCAATTAATCAATCAGGAGCAAATATTAGGCACACAGCTAGCAGAGAAAAACTTGTCACACCACAATCAAACTGCAAGAGGACCAAAAGGCCAAAATTGTAAAGATAAAGGAACCCATAATTTAGGTAAGACTTAAAAGATAAACATCGAAATAATGTGAGCATGGCTACAGATGGAGTTGAAACAGCAGTGACAAACGCAGATTTACCAAATATGCATTTGAGCAGTCCGTCAATGTTCAGTTTAAGGTAGATGGGGATTTTCCTGTGAAGAGAGAAGAAAATGTTCAGATGGATGATGCAAGAGCGGAAATGCCACTTATTTAAAGAACTCCACTTCTTTGGAAGAACCCCCTACATGTGCAGCCCCCAGCCCCTCATTCACATGACTCAAGGTGTGCATTTTTTTCAAATCACCAGGGTACAGAAGTTAAAATGGCATTATACAGAAAGTAGAAAACAACTGGTATCAAACTAGAACTATAGACAGCCTGTGAGGTATCTGCACATTCTAACCATCCCTGCATTTGGTATATTGTAGGAGACATGGTGTGAGATATCTTGATCATAGTTTTACTGGACAGGTTTCAGCATGCTAACAATCTATGGCTTCAAAACTTTGATCATTTCCTATCCCAAAAACAACATCTTCAGCACATGGTAAAATTTCTATGGGTCAGGAGAAATGGAAACTACACTGCAACAACGTTCATTTCTTCCCTTAAAGCGGGACGGTACCTGAAAAAAAAAAATTAAAAGCCAGCAGCTACAAATACTGCAGCTGCTGACTTTTAATAAATGGACACTTACCTGTCATAGGTTCCAGCGATGTGGGCAGCAGAGGCTGATCAATCGATCGGCTCTCTGCTGCTGCCGGCGCCATTCTCAGTGAGGGAATCAGGAAGTGGCTTCACTTCCCGGTTCCCTACTGCGCATGCGCGAGTCACGCAGCGCAATGAGAATCGTCAGCGCTGTCTGCCGGGACACGTGTGTGTCCCGGCAGACAGCGCGCCAGGACAGGGAGTTTATGCCCGGAAGTGGGTGCAGATACCTGTCTTAGACAGGTATCTGCACCCCCTCCCCCCTGAAAGGTGCCAATGTGACACCGGAAGGGGGGAGGGTTCCGAAAAGCGGAAGTTCCACTTTAGGGTGGAATCCCGCTTTAACTTATTATTTTACTTTCTATTTCTTCCTCCCCGTTCCTTTCTTTCCCTTTTATTCCTCCCCTTCCTTTTCCTTCCATTTTCTTCATCCACCTTCCATTTTCTTCCCCCCTTTCTCTTTGCTTACTATTCCTTCCTCCCCATTCCTTTTCTTCTACCACCCTTTCATTTTTCATTTATTTACTTCCCTTTTCTTTTTCCCTTTCCAATTTCTTCTCCCCTATCTATTTCTTCCTCCCCTTCCTCTTTCTTCCACCACCCTTCCATTTCCCTACCTTTTCTTCCTGCCCCTTTCCTATTCTTCCTAGCCCTTCCCTTTCCTTCCCCACCCCCATCCTGTGCTCTGCACATGCTCAGTTGCTCTCTATTTTTAGGCACTACCGAATTTGAGGAGGCTGATCAGCTGTCAGCCTTAAAGTAAAATGAAACCCTCCTATCCTTTACAGCCAAGGAAGCTGCTTCTATTTGAGCTTCAAGTGCTATGGTGCTGCACATGTGATCAGTTATGACACTGGCCATTTGATGGTTTGGCAGTTTGGGTAAGGACACAAGCAAATGTGGCAGTTAGCAATCCCGGCATTCCAGGAATGTAACTATATTTGGAAACCAATAAATCGACGTGGGTTTAGTTTCGCTTTATGATTTACTGTTGTTCAGGGGCTTTGGGCTTCAGCAAAATGGCAGTCTCCAGGAAGAAGAAACAGGAGCAATGCTGGAGGCAATTTACAGCACACACTAAGTTTGGTAGCATATTTATTAATGTGGAATGTATGTTCCTTGCTAAAGAATAGTGTTTTTTTTAATAAAATTATCATATGAGTAAGTTCCTATGCTGATGAAGCGAAGTTGGATGGTTGAAGTGGAAGGTTGAAGATAGATGCACAGGACAACATTGCCTAAATCCTTCAGAAAAAGGCCTATCGCCTAATATATAACCTATATTCTTGATTCTTTTTTTGGTTTATCACATGAAGCATTCCTTGAGAGTCTAATGAAGAAATCACCAATGGATCTATCTTCTTCTTTAGCCTTTTCCAAAATATAAACTGAATGCATGGAGGAAACACCTATGCCATGTCAGATACATGGGCCTCGGAACTCATGTATAGAGACCATGCTTGTTTTTAAGCTTTTGATTTCTAGCTGGTACATAGGTTTACTCATACTACTGCTCATATTCTTTTCACATACAGCCATGTGAAAAATGAAGTATTCCCCATCGAAATTGTTGACCTTTTTCAACATATTTGAACAGGCAAACATTACATCATTATTCAGACAGTGCCTCCAGATAAAGTTGATATGCTTGAATAAAAACACAGGTTTTAAAGTTACATTTTCTGTTTCAATCATTTACTCCACAGAAATATCAGATGCAATGGTGTATTATGGAAAAAGAAAGAATACCCCTGGCATCAAGAGCTGGTTTTGCTCAGTTTCACAGAAATTACTTCTTGTATGCATTTTGTATAAGTTCCCACCAGCCTCTGACATCAACTCTGTGGAATTTTTCATTATTTATGTTAAATTCCTTCACTTTGTGGGTTTCTCTACATAGACTACCTGTTTCAAAATCATTCTACTAAATGGCAATGGTGATCAGGCCAAAAGGCTTTGACTAGGGACATTCATAACCCCCTATTTCTTGATTTTGAGTCATTCCTTCATGGATTTGCCATGCTTTACAGTTGTTATTCTTCTCCTGAAATACTGTCTTTTGCAAACATATTCACTGTTACTATGACCAAACAACTATGTCTTTGATCAACTTTAAGCACATTTTTCCAGAAGGCCTGGTCTTTGCCTTTATATTCAATGGCAAACTGTCCACTTGCTCTAATGTTGTTTTTGGACAGCAAAGGCTTTTTTTTATTTTTAACACGTGTAATGCGATTTCACACCAAATGTTGCAAAATTGACCTAAACAACCCATGGTGAAATCTTTTGGGTGTTCTTCTAGATTTCCTTTAGCATCAAACAGTCAGATCTTTGGCAGATTTTTCTGGGGGCTGGTCAGTCCCCGAAAAATGAGCATTTGTTTGAAATCTAAGCCACTTTCAGAATTTTTTTTCCTTAAAGGAGAATTATTGATTTCAAATGATTTGACAATCTTATTGAGCCCTTGCCAAACTCAATGACCTCCATGACCTTTCATCTGATGGCCCTAGTGAGCTCTTTTGGTCGTACACCACAAACAATAATAAGAAAGAGAACATCAGACCCTTAGTTGTCTAAGGTTTAAATAAGGCAGGTTCCTCCTGCATACTCCCTAAGGAGCTTCTAATCATTAGCACCTAATTTGAATCACTGGATTCTAATTTCATGGATTTGGAGTGGTGGTAAATGGTGGGGATGTGGTTACTTTTCCCATATGACAAATCTGTAGTTTCATAAGTTTAGATCTTAAAAATGAATACCGCGTGTCAGTTTTATCTGTCATTTATTCAAGTATATCGTCCTTGTCTGTAGGCATCTGAATCAAAATCTAATGTTTGTCTATTTAAAATGTTGAAAAAGTCAACAATTTCCATGGGGTCTACTTTTTCACATAACTGTGTGTATACATTGTAATTTTACAGATTGAGTTTGGTCCGACAAGAGGAGAAACACCCATTTAGATTGGCACCACATCCCAAAAATTTAAAATGAAATATGAATAGGATGAGGAAAATAGGGATTTTTAACGGTGCTTTAGATAGGAATTTTAACAAAAAAAAAAAGTGTATAGTAAAGTGTAATTTTGCTATTTATTGTTGTCCCTCAGCTGCTATTCTTCTCAGCAATAACTTGCAAGTATTTCTCATTCCTGAGCTATAGGAAGTGAAAAAGTTTAATAATAAAAGATTCTTGAAGGATCCTATTTTGTTTCTTCTCTCTGTTGTCTGTATTTCTTTTTTCTAAAATTATTATATGTGTCCTTGCATGAGTGAAGTAAGTTTTTTTTTAATTTAATACCAACGAGTTTCACTGTGGATGTAGCTTCATCAGGGAAAAAAAATTACAAACTTACCCAACAAAAAGTTGAGGACCACACAAGTACTAAACACAAAATTGACATGGGCCACATTTGTCTATAAAAAGCAAATATTTGTATTATTTCCTAATAATCTTTGGGATTAATGATATAAAATTTAGAGACCATGTTGCCAAATTCCAAATTAAGCAGAAGAAGTTACTGGGTAGCAATCGAATCAGAACTGAACGCAAAAACGCAACAATTCAACTCCCTACACACAAGCCCAGCTGTCTGTTCAGTCTGGCATTTACCATAGGTTTTCGTTTTTTTATACCGTAAGCTTTTGTACAGGATATGTATGTACTATATGACAGCTTATATGTTTCCTTTTGCTGATGTTGTGATTGTATAAAAAGCACAACCAGGCATTTACAAAGACTCTCAAAATGCAGGCATTTCTATAGAATGAAAAAATATAAAGGCTATGCATCTCTCACTGCGTTGTTAATGCGCATTTCATTCCTATAGCTTGAACCTACACTGCAAGCTGATTTGAAAGTTTGTCATGACTGTTTTGACAGCCCCGGTCAGCTTAATCCAGGGATCTAGTCCCTGTGGTTTGTCAATTATACTGCTAACCTTACAGAAAGAGCAACACTCAAGGCACCGAACTGTCAACCACTAACCAAGAAACATTGTCAGCTGCAAGCAGATGTGGGAGAAAAAGATTCCATGAGAAATAAAAAAAAAAAATGTTCCTGTTCAGGATTCTATTTGTAAATTAATTATCTAGCTAATTAAAAAAAACACATCATTCGGTGACAAAAAATAAATTAAAATAATGAAAGAATGAAAGAGCCTTTAACTGATAAAATTGAAGGGTAAATGTATTACATTTTACGCTGAGATTTGACAGGAGAGGTTGACACTACCTGGAATAAATCTGAATTGTATAAATAGCCCCAACATGTCACAGATAATTTTTTCACATTATCTGTTCTATATTATAGTCAGCACATTCAGAGAATCGAGTTTCTGGTTCCAGCTTATAAGGTGAAAAAGATTCCAAAATTCAAAAAAACTCGATGTTCAAACAGTTGGCAAGGACATCAGTTTCGTAAACTACTTCGGTGACGCGCCAAGGTTTTTTTTTCTATTGTTTTTTTTTTAAATTGGATATCAAAATAACTAATCTATATTTTGCAAAATTGTTCCCCTTTAAGCTGTGACACGTTTTTATTTCATTTATTTTAAATTCTGCCAGGAAAAGTTACATCCGCGACCACAAAGTTTAAAACCCGGATAACAGCGATCTGACATTTTGTCACTCAACTTCAGCAAAACTGTAGAGGGAGAAGCAATGAATTAATGAATAGGAACAAATCCCCATGACAACAGGGTAGTTCATTAAAATTTTATCAGCATTCTTCCTAAGGAAAGCAAGCCTTCTGTTCCATGCTCATACACTCCTACAATGTTTTACAGCCTATTCGCAGCATGGGGGTGCTTCAAAATTAGCTCCTATGGAGAGTCAACTACAGAGAATCTAGACTCTGTTAGACTAACCCCTTGGGTGCCGTATTGAAATATTGCGTACTTTTCTGTTTATACAGTTCCTTCTTGCATTAGCAGTCCAATAATTCTCTCCATTTGTAATAGGTTAATTAGATTCGTTGACAACAACTGTACAAATCGCTCTCTTTAGAAAATGATGGACTTCCATAATTTGGTTCAAAATGACATTTACCCAGTCCTCATGGGTACAAACTAGCCACAAACAGTGGACAGTGACTGGATCAGGAGTATACCCTATGCCCCTTCGGACATGATATAGGAGCTGCTTCCTATCCTCATTTTCCCTGGACAATGCCCTGACTGTTAGGACACCCACAAATTGTGATTACTCTGCTCTCAGCATGGCTGATTTTATTCCCTGAGGCAGCTGTCAGTCATTAGCCTCAGAGACACCTATTGCAAAAGTCTTTTGCACTAACTGACAGCTATGGGAAGCAGAAGAATGGCGTAAGTTAGCAGTACCAGCTGTGTCTCTTCTAGACAGTCCCTGATTTGGACACAATAGCTGCTAGCCTAAAAATCTGATGTACAAATCTGCACAAATAATGCTATGTTTTTAGTTTTAGATTGAGTGTACAAGATTAAAAATAATGTCAAGTTTTGCTTTCTCTCTGTGAACTCACAGGGAATATTTTCCTTTACTTCCTATTCCTGCGACACAGTTATAAATTCACCATTGACAGGTGGCACAGACTAACCTGAGGCATAGCGTCTTAGCGGCACCTTTGTCTTTGCCAGAGCATTGATGGGGTGATGGGCTGTTAATACCAGTGGCCACAGAGCTACTTCACTTTGCGATGCCGCCAGGTCATGGCCTTCAGGATCATCCAACCAACAGCTAGCAGGAGCAGGGAGGTTACGATTAAGAGACAAAATGGGGGCAAGCAGGTCATTGTTAGAAAGAGGACGACGTAGGTGGTAGGTAAGGATAGTCAGTCAACAACAGAAACAGGAGACACAAGCAGAGCCAGCCAATTGGTTCAGCAACAAAAATGGCCGGAGTCAGGCTAAGCACTCTCACAAATTAGCTGCCAAGTCACAGTGCTGACCCTCATAAGGGAAGGGTTTAAACACCCTCCTTAATATGTGCCAAACGCCCCCTATGCACGGGAACAGGTGCCAACAGGCACACACGCCCATAACCAACTGCTTTCCAGTTCACCTGAAACCTGAGCCACGTCCATGGGGCTATGACCAGGGCCATGCACACTTGACACACTGCACATGACAAGGGCCGCAGAGGTACTGTAATAGATTTCCCTTACAGGTAGCATTGGGTGCTGTTGTCACCCTTTACAGAAACACATTGCCAGCAATTAAAACATTGCTCTAAGCCAGTGATGATAAACCTTGGCACCCCAGATGTTTTGGAACTACATTTTCCATGATGCTCAACTACACTGCAGGGTGCATGAGCATCATGGGAAATGTAGTTCCAAAACCACTGGGGTGCCAAGGTTCACCATCACTGCCCTAAGCCTCTTGCATTTTTTTCCCTGTGTCCACATTATTTTAAGTCTTGAAGGGGACTTAAAAGAAATCTACCCAGCAAGAACACAAAAACAGTAATAATTTCCTGGCAGAGGTTTTAATCCTTCCCCTTGGTATCCAAACAAAATACAAAGCTTTGGGTGGGATTGGGCCTTAATTTTGTGTTATTGTGCCTGGTGAGTGGTGACAGAAAATCATTTTTATTGAATCCGACTGGTTATGACCAGATTGGGAAATTGATATATGTCTGCATGCCCTTGTCTTGTTAGACACCGAAAGAACTGATGCAGTAGATGTATTTTTTTTCCTAGCCAGTCACCACCATTTATTATGTGATAAGCTGGCGCCATAGGTGTCTACTGGAAGCTCCTCCTCCATGCTCCATAAATATGAGTGTGGAATTATCCTTTGTACTAAAGATCTTTCGCTGGTCAGATTGCGCCACCTCATTTGGCCATCATTATGTGCCTTTAGATAGGTAAAGCTAGCCATGCATGGCTTGATCAGTGGATTCCCCCATCTACGTTAAACAGCATGGATCGAAAAATATCCATTGACAGCTATTTTATTCAGCAGCCTTGACACCCACAGCTTGTATTCATCTATGTAACTTTATACCAAAAGAGTGTTAGATGGGGTTCAGCTTTAGTTTGTTAGTGAAGTCCATGTAAATCTGCTAGTACATCTAACACTATCTTCTCCCCAGACTGACAATGGTGATGTCCAAAGCTCTATAAAGCAAAAAAAAAAAAAAAAAGAATTCCTTTACAATGGTTACACAAGCCATATGTAATTAAATGTTATTAAAAATGACCCTTTCATTTCAATCTATAGCTGTAATGTACTGAAAAATTCAATGCAATATGGCAGCCTGGAGGCATTCTGTTCCCCTTTGGTGTGTAGAATGCCTCCAGAAATATAATTTACTGCTTGTGAGATTGACTCACTGACTTTCCCAGAAGTTTGCACTAAGATACAAGTTGGATTTTAGGCATTCCTGCAGCAGAATTTTTTAGGTGAGTTATTCCCAAAGGGTTAATCACTTCTAAAGTGATGCAGACACTGTAGCTTTCCTCATTAGAACACTAGGAGTGCACCAAATGGTTATAAAGAACCAGACCCTCCCATTCACAATCAGTCTGTAATGGGCATTGTGAAACAAACAGCACAGAAAAAGGTAGTAATATGCTACAAAGTTTGTTAAAATCCTGCAATGTACATTGATTACAAAAAGCACATTGTTAACTTTGAATACGCCAACTACAGCTAAAGATCAAAGGCAGCTTAATCCCAGATAAATATTTTTTTAAAGATAGCAAATAAAAGGGATTTTATTAGTGCCATAACACATGAATTTTATAAAAAAAAATTATTTAATTTAAAATTGGTCAAAATTGGGGCATACAGTTGGTTCCAAATATTTTGTTTATAAAAAAGATCTTTTACATATATAACATTTATGCTATTCGCAATGCTTGTTGCTCGACATGTTTCACTTTTCTGCTTCTTCAGGAGCTGTAAAGCATGTATGTACCTGCTCGGAGATGGGGGACACAGCGAGCATTCATCCTATTGATGGGACATTGTGACCATTTGATTGGAAAATATTTCATTGGCATAATTATCTCTGACAACCTTTTACACATGATAGCAACTTAGCTTATCCAACCTGGAAGGATATCCCTGAATTGTGCCACCTTTTTATTTGGGTCTTTCTGGTAGAATTTAGAAGTTACTGGACAGTAATTTAAGAACAACTGGCTCTGACTTGCTCTCCCTACGGTCTCTTACTGCTTTTGGAGGTGGCTCCCCCCTTATACCAACTATAGTGACCTTAAGCAGTGCTCATTTGAGTGAATTGTTAGAATACAGATGGTATGACAGTACATACATGCTTTACAGGTCCTGAAGAAGCAGAAAAGTGAAACATGTCAAGCAACAAGCATTGTGAATTGCATAAATATCTGTGTATGTGTGTGTTATATACAGTATCTCACAAAAGTGAGTACACCAGTCTCATTTTTGTAAATATTTTATTATATTTTTTCATGTGACAACACTGAAGAAATTATACTTTGCTACAATGTAAAGTGGTGAGTGTAGAGCTTGTATAACAGAGTCAATTTGCTGCCCCCTCAAAATAACTCAACATACAACCATTAATGTTGAAACCACTGGCAACAAAAGTGAGTACACCCCTAAGTGAAAATTTCCATATTGGGCCACATTAGCCATTTTCCCTCCCCGCTGTCATGTGACTCACTAGTATTACAAGGTCTCAGGTGTGAATGGGGAGCAGGTGTGTTCAATTTGGTGTTATCGCTCTTACTCTCTCATACTGGTCACTGGAAGTTCAACATGGCACCTCATGGCAAATAACTCTCTGAGGATCTGAAAAAAAGAATTGTTGCTCAATATAAAGATGGCCTAGGCTATAAGACGATTGCGAAGACCCTGGGGGATCAGCCTGTCAGTGCCCAGACCATACGTGGCACACTGCATCAAATTGGTCTGCATGGCTGTCATCCCAGAAGGAAGCCTCTTCTAAAGATGATGCACAAGAAAGCCTGCAAACAGTTTGCTGAAGACAAGCAGACTAAGGACATGGATTACTGGAACCATGTCATGTGGTCTGATGAGACCAAGATACCCCCATGCAATTTTTTTTTTTCAAATTTGGTTTGGGGTTCCCCTTAATATTCATACCAGACCCAAAGGGCCTGGTAATGGACTGTGGGGGAATCCCATGCCATTTTTTTCAATGACTTTTATGTGTATTGCCGAGACAATTCATTATTACTTTTAAATGACTTTTTTTTCCTTTAGAAATGTCATTTTGCTCTTGGACGGGAAATATGCGCCACTTTACAGGTATACTATAGACACCCCCCCCCCCCCCCAGGTATGAAATTTAAAGGAATATTTCACTTTTATTATTTCACTTTAAGCATTATTAAAATCACTGCTCCTGAAATAAACAGGCGTTTTTTACAAAAAATTTCTGCATGGATACATGTCCCCTGGGGCAGGACTATGGTCCCAAAACACTTTTTATGACAATACCATGCATATTAACCTTTAAAATTAGAACTTTTGATTTTTCCCATAAAGTTTTAAAGGGTGTTCGCGGCAAATTCGAAAGGCACTGTACATTAGTACTTAGAAAATTTGTAATGGTCACCAAGACCAATAGATCTCCACAGTGGCAGCAGAGGCAGCATTACAAATCTGACAAGGGTTTTATCCTTTTTACATTTGTCCAAAACCAAAAAGACTTGGCTTCACATATACTTTAATTTGAGGTTTTCATTGTTCATGCTTGCTCAGCTGACTTGTAACTTTATATCTTTTCATTTTTACAGACATAATAAAGGATAGCCAAGTTATACGCTGTCCGTGGTAAAGAGAAAGAAAAAATAGGGCACATTTAACAACTGACATAGAAGCTTAGGTCTTATTTTGCTGAAACCAGGAAAATGAAGGAACTGCTGATAACAGCAATCCATACCATCTCACCTTTACAGTATATTATCAGAGTCACATGAGACTGAGAGCAAAGATCACTTTGGTGTATCCATATATTAAGATATATCATAATGAACAGATTTCTATTCTTCACATTTATAGGGCAGAGCTCGGGTATTTTAAAGGGGAACTCATCAGGATAAAGATTATCAGAAAACCCATCTAATGTCAAGTTTTGTGTACTTGAGTTATTTTTTTTGTGATCTTCAGTACTCAAGGTTATAAATCATTATACAACAGTTTTCAACAAACTCACTGTGTATGCAAGGATGGTGGAATGTAGGTTGGTTGAACTGCATTGTGTGCAAACATTAGCTTACATCAGAACCTATAGAAAAAGAATATTAGTGTAGTGGTCACACTTTAACTAAGTGTGCGCTATCCATGCAAATTTAGTTTTTCTTTAGAACTGTAATGGAGTTCTGGGGGTTAATTGTATAGGTTTTGCTTTGGCATCAGTCTGGCTGGGCTGTACTAGGGTTCCGCCTGGTCATAGGTGCAGTGAAGCACCCATGACAGGCTGAGAACCAGGCCTGGTTGGACGTCTTAGGTACTGATCTTTCCCAGAGCCAATCAGTGGGTGCGTCTGGCCCTGCTACGTGGCCTGGGAAGGGGTATTTAAGGTGCTGAAGTCATGTGCTCTGGGTTCGGCTGTGGCTTTGATTCCTTGTTCTGGTCAGGGGCAGCCCCGCGAGGGGTCCCGGGCCTAGGAGCTTTTGCCATCCTGCAAGCATGGTCAATCCGACCAACCCCAGAGGCCCTCATGGTCTGGGGTGGGGATCCGTCTGTTCCCAAGTCTCCGAACTGGCTGGTCCGAGGCCCAGAAACTGAAGGAGTATTCAAAGTCATCCCGGGGTGCTCTCGGTATTGGAGGGACACGGCAACTCGTACAAGTGACCAGGGGAGGACTCTTTGGAGGAGGGCAAACAAGCTGGCTGCTCAGTAAGAGCTTGGGAGCTGAGTTGTATGGACACATAAAGAATCCACACTTCCCGCAGTATCGCCAAGAAGGTTGAGAGTCCCAGGCACTGTGAGAAAGGTTCCTTTCTATCTTTAGTTACAATCTAGTCTGTGGCAGAGACTTTGCAAAGTTTTCCGATCACATGTTGGCTGCTAGATCTCTGGCTAGATCTTTATCCGGCAGTGAAGCACCCAGCTGCAAGTGGCTACTCTCTGGGTAAATTAGAGACATTCAGTGGATGTCAGCAGTTCAAGGTGCCTGAGTTTCATCACCCATGCCCTCTATTCCCATCAGAGACTGTGTTATGTTGGATGTTACCACTGCAAAATAAAAACATTTAAAAGGACTTTTATGTGTCAGCATCTGAAGTCACTGGGTACTAACCCTGGGAACCCCTAGACAACAATGGACAAGCCACGAGGAGGTAATTGGTAAGCCCAGAAAGTCAAGGCCGCCCCTTGGGGTTATGGCCGCTACATTAGCACAGATCAGCTTCACTTCCTTCAGCTTCCTTCAATTAAATCAAAATTATTTATCTACTTGGAGTTCCCTTTTAATTGGCAATCATGCTCTGACAGAGAGTTTTTTCATTTGATCATGTTAAAAGAATTATTGACAGACATTTCCCCATGGGACACTAGGCAGAACATATAATATATTAAAATATGACACTGAACTCAGATTTCTGTGGATTCAATTGGCCGCCGCCCTTTATTATAGGTATTCATAACATTTTATTAACAACATATAATGTAATACCAGTCTTAAAAGTTTACCAACAACCTATTTTAGCTCATCTATTACAGATTGAGCTAATAAACATTACAACTTAAAGTCCCCTTTCTTAAGAAAGGGTCAAGATCTCATAACATGAGCTGCGACATGGGAGGGAGGGCGGGATGTGCTTTCTTCTTCAATCCCCGCCAACTGCATCACTGATGACGCATTTTTTTTCTTTTATAGGTACCAGCTCATGCCAGGAACATTGAAGGCAGCATGTGACCAATCACAGGTAAGTAAAAAATGCACATTTTAAGTTGAAAAAATAAATAATTGTTTGCCACTGTCCCATATGTGGAGGCCGGGGACACCTTATGTCCCACCCACCACTTCCATTCTCCTTGATGGTCATGTATATGCAGAGATCTTGAAAGGTATCAATTGTGCCCCAGTGTTGAGAAATGTTTTATCTCCTAGTTGGTTTTATTCTGGCTCTGCGCAGTCCATTACTTGGCTACATTTTAAGGGTAACTTTCGATGAGGGTCAAAAAAATGTCCATCATATCCCCAGATTTTGAGAGGTGACACTATATGATCAACAGTTAGCAATAGGACATGCTTGGAATCAAATCCTCCTTCTTGAATTGTAACACCTGATTAATTATTTATGTCATTACATATAAAATCTGCTCTGCTCAATAGGTGGCCAGAACTACCAGGAGGTTGAGGGATCATTTAAACGATCACCTCCAGCATCACTTTGCTAATGTTGCCCATCATTTTAGTGATTGTCATGAAGGGGTCATATCTGCGGTCATGGTACAGGCTACTAAGAGAGTAATGCCCCGTACACACGGTCGGAAATTCCGATGGAAAATGTCCGATCGGACCATGTTGTCGGAAAATCCGCCCGTGTGTGGGCTCCATCGGAATTTTGCTCTCAATTCCGACAACAAAATCCGATCAGATCGTGTGTAGAGAATTCCGACGGACAAAGTGCCACGCATGCTCAGATCAAATTATGAGACCAAAGCTATTGGCTAATAGCCTCTACGTAGTTCTGTCGTACGCAACAAATGTCACCACGTTCAGAATGATCGGATTTTCCGACAACTTTGTCGGACTGTGTGTATGCAACACCAGTGTCGGACAAAATCCGTCTGAAAAAATCCTACAGGTTATGTGGTCGGAATTTCCGACCGTGTGTACGGGGCATTAGACTCTCAAGAAGAGGAAAGGATGTGTTCAAACTGTTATGCAAAAGAGAGGTTTATTGGATCTGTACATTACAGACAAAGGATTGCATTATATGTGGGATGTTAACCACTTTTACGAGTAGATGTGTTTTCCCCTCTTTTGCTAATAGTGTGAAACGCATACATGTGTACCTGTTTAGGCTGCTCTGACCCTTTACGCATACCATTGTTATATTGTTTTATAGTGACCCAAAAAGACAAAATTAAGGTGCTGCTCAGGTAGAGAGGTAAAGTCTAACTGCAGGCAGGGGCAGGGAGCTTGTCCTTGCTCCAAACTGCAGCAATGTCAAAGGAAAAGATACATAAGCCACATATCATGAAGCAGACCCATGTGCATGAAGTGAGATAAATGGCAGCATCAGCCTGGGCTCCAGCCAGGCCATGGTCCAATGTGTTTCACTTCGTCCCTTGGAGCTTAAGTGATTCCCGACCGTCTTACGTCTATATGGTGTGGCAGAATGGCACCGCTGTGCGAAACCCCTTATGGGTACGTCATACCCTTTAGAAGCCGCTAGGGGGCGTGCTTGCCCGCTGCACAGCGGGGGTCCCGATGCACATGGCCGGCGGGCGCAATCACCGCTGGCTACCTGTGATCGTGTGCATGAGCACCAGCACAGGGATTTGTGTGTGTAAACACACAATTTCCTGTTCTGTCAGGGGAGAGGAGACATATTGTTTGTTTCTACTAAGTAGGAACAACGATATGTCTCCTCCCCCAGTCAGTCCTATCCCCATACAGTTAGAAACACTAATGAGGGAACACATTTAACCCCTTTATCTTCCCCTAGTGTTAACCCCTTCCCTGCCAGTGACATTTACACAGTAATCAGTGCATTCTGATCACTGTATAAATGTCAATGGTCCCAAAAATGTGTCAAAAGTGTTCGATCTGTCCGCCGCAATGTATAAAAATAAAAAAATAAAATATAAAACGCACCCAATAAAAAAATTTAAAAAATATAATTTCTTCATCAATTAAGGCCAATATGTATTTTTCTACATAGTTTTGGTAAAGAATATGCCAATAAGCGTATTGATTGGTTTGCGCAAAAGTTATAGCGTCTACAAACTATGGGATATATTTATGGCATTTTTTTCTTTTACGAGTAATGGTGGGGATCAGCAACTTATAGTGGGACTGCTATATTACGGCAGACAAATTGGAAACTGACACTTTTGACACTTTTTTGGGGAGCAGTGGCATCAATACAGTGATCAGTGCTAAGAAATATGCACTGTCACTTTACTTATGACACTGGCTGGGAAGGGGTTAACATCAGGGGCGATCAAAGGGTTAACTGTGTGTCTAGCCAGTGTTTTACTGTAGTAGGGGTGGTACTTGTACTAGGTGAAGGCATGTATCCATGCTGTGCAAGAACACAGGATCCATGCCTTCCTTACTGACAGAACGGCAATCTGCCTTGTTTACATAGGCAGATCATCGTTCTGTGTGTGTCCTGAGTGATCAGCAGAATTACAGTGGCAGCGAGCCTCCGACCGTGTGTACTCGGATACCCGGAAATGCAGGATCACCTATATGTACATGATCCTGTGCAGCGCGGCCGCCCTGTAACAGTAAAAGTGCTGTAGGTCATAATATTATGGCTGATCTGTGTATTTATGCATTTTTTATGAGACCTACCTGCAGGGTTTTCTTTAACTGCTTTATGGCTATTTGTTTGTTTTTTTGCTTTCTTCAATTTTGCTTCCTATGACCTACATGGTTACAATGCGTTAAAGGCGTTAACAATTGTTTTGTCTGTGTACTGTTGGCCATTCTGCCCACTAGCATATATCAGCTTTAATAGTCTTTAATGTCTTTAGGAATTACTATTTTGTCTTGTATAAGTCTAAAGTGGGAGTGGTAGAGAGTGAAAAGGAAGAATTTATACAGGAGTTACTATTCCATGTCTGTCGGAGGAAGATAGAACAGTATCAGATGCACCAATTACCATTGAAGAACTACAAAAAGCGGTACAGGAATCAGCTAGTCAAAAGACACCAGGACCAGAGGGACTACCAAATGAAATATACAGGGAGTATGGACAGATCATTTTGCCAGAGTTACTAGAGGTGCTAAATGGGGCATTGGAAAAGGGAGAATTACCAGTATCCATGACAGAGTCTACAATTATAATAATCCCAAAGGATCTAACACAGCCTGCATCATATAGACCAATCTCTCTGCTTTGTGCAGATGTCAAGCTATTGGCAAAAATCTTGGCCAATAGATTAGGTAAAGTAATCCACACCATAATCCATCCAAATCAATGTGGTTTTATTCCCAGTAGATCAACCTCATTAAATATCAGGAGATTTTTAAACCTACAAATCCCATCAGAAGAACCAGGGGGAGGTTTTGTGCTGTCCCTCGACGCTGTCAAAACATTTGACAGCGTCGAATGGCAGTATTTGTGGAAAGCAATGTCGGTATTTAATATTGGCCCTGTGTTTATAAAATGGGTGAAGTTGTTATATACAGGCCCAAGGGCAAAGGTAAGGATTAATGTGGGGGTCTCTGAATACTTCCCGTTGGCTTGGGGGACGAGGTAGGGGTGTCCATTGTCAGCCCTGCTTTTTGCCCTGGTGGTGGAGCCATTAGCCATAGCTATTAAAAAAGTGGAGGATGTAAAGGGATTAGGAAGGAGGAGGGTGGAGGAAAAAAAATTGTTATATGCGGATGACATACTCCTGTTCCTGGGAGATATGGAACACTCATTGATAGTAGTAATGGACATTATTAAAAGATTTGGTCTGTTCTCTGGGCTTTCCATCAGTTGGGAAAAATCTGCTCTTCTCCCGGGTCGATGGAATAGTACGGGGACTACCAGAAAATGCTAGACATCTGTAGATAGTAGAGAGTTTTAGGTATCTGGGGGTAAATATTATGGTAAACCCTAAATTTTATATAAGAAAAAATCTAGAGCCCCTAATAAAGGCATTTAGAACAAAATGCGGGATATGGAATTGTCTTCCCCTGTCAGTGGTAGGCCGTTATAGCTTAATTTAAATGACATGGCTACCCCAGCTCTTGTATGTCTTGCATAACTCGCCAATATGGATCCCTGGGCTATGGTTCAGGAAACTGGAGGGTCTATTTAGGGAACTGATCTGAAAGAAGGGACAGAATAGAGTCCGCATAAAGATATTACAACTACCGAGAGATAAGGAAGGTTTATTTACTACATCCTTGGAGTTAGTTTGCGGCAGTCCAGCTACAACAGATGGGGGGTTGGGAGTTAGATAATACCCCCACTAATTACAACTCATGAGCCCTGATGTCCTGTACCCCACATAGACATCTGATAGAAGCATTGGAAGCAGACTCATTGGGGAGAGTGGACCAATGCCCAACCACTAAGTTGCTGTTGAAGGTATGGAATAAGGCACGATTAACATTACAGTACTCGGGATTTAATGAATACACACATATTTGGGATAATGCGAATCTGCCTGAACTTGAGAGGTTGGAGAACTTTGGCAGTTGGAAATGAAGAGGGGCATTAAGATTATCTCAGTTATATACGGAAGGGGTACTGAAGACATTCCAGGATTTGAAGGAGGAATTTGGACTCTTGAACAGGAACTTCTATCAGTACCTACAATTAAGGCATGCATTGACATCAGAGTTTAAAGAAAGAATATTGAAATGGAGTAGTCCCCCATATTAAAAATTTTAGTAGAAACTACTATAATCTCAAAACTATATCGAAATATACTTCTAAAAGTACTGGAAAAAGATATTTATTTGCCAAGTAGAGTAAAATGGGAGGCAGTTGTGGGGAAGTTAACTGATCGACTGTCCCTTTCCTCAGCTCAGGAGCTTACACAGTTTTTCATTATTCATAGGGCATATTATACACCAAAGAGAATGTCATTGTTTGGGGGATGGCCAGATGCATCCTGTCTTAGATGTCGGGGCCCAGTTGGGGACATGACTCATATGCCCTGGAGGTGCCCCAAATTACATAGGTACTGGGAAGAGGTGGTGAAGAAAATAAATCTAGTTTTTGAAACAAACTTAAAGAAAAAAATAAAATAAAAAAAAATTAAAAGTCAGCAGCTACAAATACTGCAGCTGCTGACTTTTAATAATCGGACACTTACCTGTCCCAGGTTCCAGCAATATGGGGGAACGAAGCCCTGCTCATTCCCCGCTCCGCTCAGCGGCGCTCGCATTCTTACTGTGGGCACCCGGCTGTGGCTTCACAGCCGGGCACCCACTGCGCATGCACGAGCGGTGCCGCGCGCCGTGATTGGCCGCACAGTCATCTGGGACCTGTCAGGTGTCCCAGATGACTGACTGCTCTGAGGGGAAGTGATGTCACTTAGCCCGGGCACTGAAGGAGGCAGACTACGAGGGACTCTCTAGCAACAGGCATTTAGAGGCGAGTTAAAAAAAAAAAATTCCAAATGTTTTATTTTTTTAGGAATTTTAATCATATTTTTTTTCTTGGGGGGAAACACCACTTTAAGCTGGTGCCCGATAATGTGTGTGCTGGGATACATAAAGCAGAGTGTAGGATCAGGAGATATGCAAATATCAATATCGAGATGCAAGCCAGAAAGGCTATCGCCTGGAAATGGCTTGATACTAGACCACCACCTATAATGGACTGGTTGAGAAGGGTTAACGATATAATAATAAGAGAAAAACTGGCTTATGTATGAAGAGGAGATAAAAGTAAATTTAAAAGAATATGGAAAGTATAGATAGAAACCCCAGGTTTGATACCTGAGATGCTGAACTTTTAGGAGGTGTATATTGGGAAAAGTATTGTTTAAGGAAATGGAAAAGTGTGTGTGTGTGGGTGTGTGTGTGTGTGTGTGTGTGTGTGTGTGTGAGGGGTTAAATACGTTTGTGTATTCTTTTTTTATGATCTTTTGTATGGAAAATACTGTACTTCTGTGTTTACCTTGAAAAAGAGAAAATGAAAATAAATTTGAATTAAAAAAACATATCAGCTTTAGTAAACCATTAAAGGGAATGTATTTGCCTGTGTGATTTAAGGCTGGGTTCAAACCTATGCGAATTGGATGAGGGTTTCCCCTGCATCCAATTCATATGACAGGAGAATGTAACCGACTCTCTATGGAGCCGGTTCACATATCTCCATTGCAGCTGCGGAGCAGCTTGCACAGGAACGCTGTGCGTCTTTAGCTCTGTTTCAAGACCGTATTAAGGCAAACATTCAGCCCTGATTCATCCCTGGATCTGAGAACAGGGACGCACCGGACCCCTGCTGCGAGCCGCATCCGTCGGAGGTGTGATCCCAGCCTAAGGGTTTTGCGATACCTAAAGTGGAGATTCTCTGATTTGACATGTTTTTAATATAAGGTATGAATTTTTGTGTTATAGTGAGAGATGTGGAAAATTTTATATATTTGCATTTGTAACATATTTGCATTTGCATACACTATTGTTATCATGTATTATTTACCGTTATCCTAATCCTTAGGCCAGATTCACAAGAAGGGTCCAATCAGGCCTGCTTGCCGGTTTTTCAGGTGGATCTGATCAGATTGTCCATTCACCCCTATGGACCGGCGAGTGTAAACAGTCTTGTGTATGCTTCCTGATGATGTCAGTGTGAGATACATGTTGAGTCGGATCTTCCAGTTCATTACTTCCGGATACGCAATTTCCAGTTCTTGGAGCAGCACCCATAATGTAAGAATACACCTACAGTGGGGATCGAAAGTTTGGGCACCCCAGGTAAAAATGTGTATTAATGTGCATAACGAAGCCAAGGAAAGATGGAAAAATCTCCAAATGGCATCAAATTACAGATTAGACATTCTTATAATATGTCAAAAAAAGTTTGATTTTATTTCCATCATTTACACTTTCAAAATTACAGAAAACAAAAAAATGGCGTCTGCAAAAGTTTGGACACCCTGCAGAATTTATAGCATGCACTGCCCCCTTGGCAAAGCTGAGACCTGCCAGTGTCATGGATTGTTCTCAATCATCGTCTGGGAAGACCAGGTGATGTCAATCTCAAATGTTTTAAATGGCCATACTCATCTGACCTTGCCCTAACAATCAGCACCATGGGTTCTTCTAGGCAGTTGTCTAGAAAACTGAAACTGAAAATAGTTGACGCTCACAAAGCTGGAGAAGGCTATAAGAAGATAGCAAAGCGTTTTCAGATGTCAATATCCTCTGTTCGGAATGTAATTAAGAAATGGCAGTCATCAGGAACAGTGGAAGTTAAAGCAAGATCTGGAAGACCAAGAAAAATATCAGACAGAACAGCTCGCAGGATTGTGAGAAAAGCAATTCAAAACCCACGTTTGACTGCACGATCCTTCCAGAAAGATCTGGCAGACACTGGAGTTGTGGTACACTATTCCACTATAAAGAGATACTTGTACAAATATGGTCTTCATGGAAGAGTCATCAGAAGAAAACCTCTTCTACGTCCTCACCACAGAAATCAGCGTTTGAACTTTGCAAATGAACATATAGACAAGCCTGAGGCATTTTGGAAACAAGTTCTGTGGACCGATGAGGTTAAAATAGAACTTTTTGGCCAGAATGAGCAAAGGTACGTTTGGAGAAGAAATGGCACAGAATTTTATGAAAAGAACCTCTGTCCAACTGTTAAGCATGGGGGTGGATCAATCATGCTTTGGGGTTGTATTGCAGCCAGTGGCACAGGGAACATTTCACGAGTAGAAGGAAAAATGGATTCAATAAAATCTCAGCAAATTTTGGATGGTAACTTGGTGCCATCTGTGAAAAAGCTGAAGTTAAAGAGAGGATGGCTTCTACAAATGGATAATGATCCTAAACACACCTCAAAATCCACGGGGGATTACATCAAGAGGCGTAAACTGAAGGTTTTGCCATGGCCTTAACAATCTCCTGACCTCAACATTATTAAAAACCTATGGATAGACCTTAAAAGAGCAGTGCGTGACAGACAGCCCAGAAATCTCAAAGAACTGTAAGACTTTTGTAAGGAAGAATGGGCAAAGATACCTCAAACAAGAATTGAAAGACTCTTGGCTGGCTACAAAAAGTGTTTACAAGCTGTGATACTTGCCAAAGGGGGCAGTACAAGATATTAACTCTGAAGGGTGCCCAAACTTTTGCAGACGCCATTTTTTTGTTTTCTAATTTTGAAAGTGTAAATGATGGAAATAAAATCTAACTTTTTTTGACATATTATAAGAATGTCCATCTTTCCTTGGCTTCGTTATGCACATTAATACACATTTTTCCCTGGGGTGCCCAAACTTTCGATCCCCACTGTATATGTTTTGTTTATTCCATGTTGCTTACATAATAGATATACTACATTATGAGACTCTTTTTATCTCTCTGATTTTTTCTGTGTATGTGGATGAGGTGCAGCTGAGGTGTATTCAACTCTATGGTCAACACTATTTGGAGCTGGGCTTATTTTGAAACAGAATGGAGTCCCAACCATGCGTATATTGACCACTTTTTAATTAAAGTGGTCGCATGCCATCTGGTGAGTGTTTAGCGGTTTCATTGGTCATCGGGTGTATTTTTTCTCGGGATTGGAATGGAAAAGAAGATTTAAGCTGGTTGGATTGATGGATTTATGTTCACAAGCATATAGAGACTGTGTTTGCACTAATAGGAATTGGTGCCACTCACTTGCTTAAAATGTAATTGATAGTATATGATTGATTTATTGAATATATTATTGAGAACATAGCATTCATTTATATTTGATATTACACAGGCAGTGGTACATTATTTGTTTTTTTGAAAAATACTTTTTGGATGATTACATACTGTACAATTAACACTAGCTCCCCCTTCACACTTAATTTTGTTTACACTTCTCTAATCTGATAAGATCTGTAAAACAAAATGGAAGGGGAGCCATCCTCTTCTGTCTGCATGGATCAGAGGGATGTCAGGTGTAAAGTGAAGTCTGTTTACACCTGGCCACCCATAGAGCAGAGTGGGCGCTGTCCATGTCCTCTCTGCAGAAACTGAGTGGACACGGACCTGCCATCCGCCCACTCTGCCCAGATCAACAGGAGTTCGGCGGACAGGTCCCCTGCTGATCTAATCAAAATAACTCAACACACAGCCATTAATGTCTAAACCGCTGGCAACAAAAGTGAGTACACCCCTAAGTGAAAATGTCCAAATTGGGCCAAATTAGCAATTTTCCTTCCCCAGTGTCATGTAACTCGTTTGTGTTACAACAAGGTCTCGGGTGTGAATGAGGAGATGGTGTTATCGCTCTCACTCTCTCATACTGGTCACTGGAAGTTCAACATGGCACCTCATGACAAAGAACTCTCTGAGGATCTGAAAAAAAAATATTGTTGCTCTACATAAAGCTGGCCTAGGCTATAAGAAGATTGCCAAGACCCTGAAACTGAGCTGCAGCATAGTGGCCAAGACCATACAGCGGTTTAACAGGACAGGTTCCACTCAGAACAGGCCTCGCCATGGTTGACCAGAGAAGTTGAGTGCATGTGCTCAGCATCATATCCAGAGGTTGTCTTTGGGAAATAGACATATGAGTGCTGCCAGCATTGCTTCAGAGGTTGAAGGGGTGGGGGGTCAGCCTGTCAGTGCTCAGACCATACGCCGCACACTGCATCAAACTGGTCTGCATAGCTGTCGTCCCAGAAGGAATGGTGGTCACACAAATGATTGACACTTTGGACCCAATTTGGACATTTTCACTTTTGTTGCCAGAGGTTTAGACATTAATGGCTGTGTGGTGAGTTATTTTGAGGGGATAGCAAATTTACGCTGTTATACAAGCTGTACACTCACTACTTTACATTGTAGCAAAGTGTCATTTCTTCAGTGTTGTCACATGAAAAGATATAATAAAATATTTCCAAAAAATGTGAGGGGTGTACTCACTTTTGTGAGATACTGTATATATATATATATATATATATATATATATATATATATATATAACTTTTGTTATGATTCTTTCATACTCCTGAGGAAGTAGCATTCCGAGAAACATGAGAATGGAAATCCCTTTATAATATTACATAGTTAGTCTGATTGAAAAAAAAAAACAGTCCATCTAGTTCAACCAATAAAAGGGGGAAAAAATACACTCCTATATACACAATCCTATACCCACAGTTGATTCAAAGGAAGGCAAAAAAAACTGAAAAGCATGATCCAATTTGCTCCAGCAGGGAAAAAAAATTAATTTCTGTTTCCCCAAAAGGCAATCGGATATTCCCTATATCAATTCTACTTATAAATGTTAGTCTCTAGTTATAATATGTACATTTAGGAAAGAATCCAGGTCTTTTTTTATAGCAATCTACCGAGCTGGCCAGAACCACCTCTGGAGGGAGTCTATTCCACATTTTCACAGCTCTTAAGCCTCGTGCACATGATCAGATTGTTGGTCAACAAAACCGTGGACTTTTGTCCGAAGGGCGTTGGCCCAAACTTGTCTTGCATACACAGGGCACACAATTGTTGCCCAACAATTATGACAGTGGGGGGGGGGGGGGGGGTACTACGTTGTTTATCAGCTCTTTAGCGCCACCCTTTGGGCTCCTTCTGCTAATTTCATGTTAGTAGAAGTTTGGTGAGTGTTGATTTGCGCTTTTCTTTTTGCACTTTTCATTTTGTGCTTTTCAGTTCACGCTTTTCATTTTGTGCTTTTCAGTTCGTTTCTGAACGGCCGTTCATCAACCAGACATGTTGTGGAATTCGAGGCGATAACATGTTATTTATTATTGGCCTTGGAGTTATTGCTTTGACATTATTTTTTGGTTGAATAATAATTTGATTTGTTATATTTTCTATATTTTTGGATGCATAGAATGCACTTTTTGGTTAAGTTCTATTGGCAGATAGCATGTCTAATTTTATTTCTTTTTCTTTTTTAATGCACAATAAAAAAAATTGTGTAGAATAATACTTGGCTATGTGTTGTACGTCAAATGACAGTTTGGGAGTAGGCAGTTACATTTTATAAAATACAATGTCAAATTAACAAGGGACACCAACATAGTTGTATCTTTGATCTTAAAAACTACGGGATAATGGTGTTGTGGTAACTTGCCCAAATAAAAAAAAAAAAAAAAAAAAAAGCATAATAATATTATTCTTCATATCACTAGAAAAAAAAAGCCTTTAAAAATTTGTTTGCAATAATCCATCAGTATCACCAGCAAAGCAGCTTCATTATTATTCCATTAAAGAAGAAGAGAATTGTGCGCTTCATTTTGAGATTTTATAATTTGCCACGTCACAAGCTAGTTTACAAGACCGACCGCTTCCGGCTCGTCCTTGCTTCCGAGCATGCGTGTTTGTACTTTGGACTTTTGTCCGACGGACTTGTGTACACACGTTCGGAAAATTTTAAAACCTGCTATCTAATATTTGTCCGCAGAGAATCCAACAACAATTGTCCGATGGAGCGTACAAGCGGCCGGATTTTCCACCAACAGCCTGTCATCACACATTTTCCATCTGAAAATCCGTTCGTGTGTACGAGGCTTTACTGTGAAGAAACCTTTCAATATTTGGAGCTTAAATCTCTTTTCCTCCAGACATAAAGAGTGCCCCCTTGTCCTCTGTGATGACCTTAAACTGAATAACTCAACACCAAGTTCACTATATGGACCACTTATGCATTTGTACATGTTGATCATATCCCCCCTTAATCTGATCTTCTCAAGAGTGAATAAATTCAGTTCCTCTAATCTCTCCTCATAACTTTGCTCCCCCATGCCTCTTATCAGTTTGGTTTCCCTTCTCTGCACTTTCTCCAGTTCCAATGTGTACAACTGAGTTCTTGTTAATTCTTTTTGGTATATACATTGTACCACTTCACTACGTCTAGAGGAGTTTCCCTCTATGTATACTGAAGGCGTACCAAGTTTATTCTGACATCTGATTGTAGCACCCTTGTCCCTAGAATAGGTCTAAAGGTAAATTTAGTGTGTCAGGTGGTAGTCAGTTTGGCCAATTTGTAGTATTTAGTGACTGCATGACTTCTATTAATTCCATTCTAAGTGATAGCTTCTTCCTTCTGAGTGATGAGTTTCAGTGAAGTTCCAGTTATGATAAACATGCTTTCCTCAGCCAATCATATTTGCGGCTAAGCATGCTGGCAAAGGTTATTAAATGGAATGAAGTCAGGTGATCCGGCAGAGTGTTCCCGCCCAGGGCTATGGCCTGGGTGGATGGATGGTGTATGCAGAGTTCCTGGCTGCTAGGCCCAAACCCTGGGGCCTATCCAGGTGGCTTCCGGCTGCTAGGCCTGACCGAGGCGTATCTGGGTGTTCAAGTTTATGTGGAGGAAAGCATGCCAAAGATCCGGTAACGATTCCAGAGGGATGGAGTTCTAAGGAAGCACCATGAGCTGGAGGCTATGAACTGGCTGGGAGGACTTCAGCGAGAACTCATCCAGGGGAATCAGTGCATGAAGCAGTGAGTAAAGTTCAGTTACTATAGGAGACAGCTTGGCCTACAAAGTACAGATGTGCTAGTTCAGCTTAAAGCGGAGCTCCATCCGATTTTTTATTACATTAACCCAAGACAATTAACTCAATGTCCTAATGTAAAAATGGCACTTTTTTTTTTTTTCTTTCACTGTACCTTAGTTTTGGAGATAATTTTCTGTATGGTGTGCCTGCGGATATGGGCGGATTCAGTGCGGCTATCTCGTCATTTCCTTTTAGCCGCACTGGCTCCTGGGAGCTTGTGTCATTGTTCCCAGGAGTCAGTGCGGCGGCCTGGCGTGAGTGCAGTTAACCACTTGCTTACTGGGCACTTAAACACCCTTCCTGCCCAGACCAATTTTCAGCTTTCGGTGCTCTCACACTTTGAATGACAATTACTCAGTCATGCAATACTGTACCCAAATTAATTTTTTGTCCTTTTTTTCCCACAAATAGAGCTTTCTTTTGGTGGTATTTGATCACCTCTGGGTTTTTTTTTTTTTTGCGCTATAAATGAAAAAAGACCGAAAATTTTGAAAAAAAAACGCATTTTTTTTGTTTCTGTGATAAAATTTAGCAAATTATTAATTTTTCTTCATAAATTTTGGCCACAATTGATACTGCTTCATATCTTTGGTAAAAATAACCCAAATTAGTGGATATTATTTGGTCTTTGTGAAAGTTACAGACTCTACAAGCTGTGGTGCGAATTATACAAAATTGATCACACCTGATGTACTGGGGCCTATCTCATTTCTTGTGACCCGAACAAGCCAGGAAAGTACAAATACCCCCCAAATGACCCCTTTTTTGAAAGTAGACATTCCAAGGTATTTAGTAAGAGGCATGGTGAGCTTTTTGATGTTGTCATTTTTTTCCCACAATTCTTTGCAAAATTAATTATTTTTTTATTTTAAATTTTTTCCACAAAATTGTCATTGTAATAGGTTATTTCTCTCACATGGCATGCGTATACCACAAATGACACCCCAAAATAAATTTTGCTACTCCTCCTGAGTATTACGATACCACATGTGTGGGACTTTTTCACAGCCTGGCCACTTAGAGAGGCCCAAAATGCAGGGAGCGCCATCACGTGTTCTAGGAGCATAAATTACACATCTAACTTGTTGACTACCTATTACACTTTTGAAGGCCCTGGAGCACCAGGACAATGACACGTGACACTGACGTGGCACTGATGACAGGTGGCACTGATACGTGGCACTGATGACACGTGACACTGATGTGGCACTGATGACAGATGGCACTAATATGGGGCACTGATGACACGTGACACTGATGACAGATGGCACTAATACAGGGGCACTGATGACACGTGACACTGACAGATGGCACTAATATGTGGCACTGGTGACAGATGACCCCGATACGTGGCACTGATATCATGTGGCACTAATACGTGGCACTGATGAGAGATGGCACTAATATGTGGCACTAATGACAGATGGTCCCGATACGTGGCACTGAGGACACGTGACACTGATGACAGATGGCACTGATACGTGGCATTGATGACACGTGACACTGATAACAGATGGCACGTGACACTGACAGGTGGCACTGATGACAGATGGCACTGATACGTGGCACTGATGACAGATGGCACAAATATGTGGCACTGATGACACGTGACACTGATATGGCACTGATGACAGATGGCACTGACGTGGCACTGATGACACGTGGCACTGATACGTGGCACTGATGACACGTGGCACTGACGTGGCACTGATGACAGATGGCACTTATACATGGCACTGGGGACAAGTGGCACTGGGGACAGGTGGCACTGGGGGCAGATGGCACTGGGACAGGTGGCACTGGGGACAGGTGGCACTGGGGACAGATGGCACTGGGGACAGGTTGCACTGGGGACAGGTGGCACTGGGGACAGATGGCAGTGGGACAGATGGCACATTTTTTTTTTTTTTTTTTTTTTTTACTTACGGCGCTGCAGCCGTTCATCTCTCTCTCCTCACACGCTGTCTGTGTGAGGAGGGAGAGCGGCGCTGAGAGATGATCTCATATGTTTACATATGAGATCATCTCTCATTGGACACGCCGATCTCGCTGTAAACGGCCGCTGTGATTGGCCGTTTACAGCGATCTTCGACTGGCTGTGTCCGACGGACACGGCCAGCACAGAACTTCCCCGATGCGCGCTCTCAGGAGCGCGCATTAGGGAAGTAAACAGGAGGACGTCCAGGGACGTCCTCCCCGCGGCAGGGAGCGTCCGCGCTGCAGCCGTCTTTCGGCTATAGCGCGGGCGCCTAGTGGTTAAAAGTGACTGGCGCCCAATTTCTTTCTTGTTCATCACCCACCATGCCCCCAAACCTGCAACCTGAGAATGTATGTCATCGATCCCTACCCCCGGTAGTCACCATCGGGCTCCCGGAAAGTCGGGGGAGGCGCTACAAGATTATTTTTTATTCATTGTTAATAAACATACAGTGTTATGTGAATCCTTGGGGTGCCAATAAAGTCCATTTTTTCTAGCTTTGCTTTTGTAATACATTTTTACATAGTAGGTAAGGTTGAATAAAGAGACCAGTCCATCCAGTTCAACCTGTGTTAGTGTGTGTATGTGATTATGTCACTTCCATTTCCCATATACTTTATGTATATTGTGTTTGCTAAGATGCCCATCTAAAAGTTTTTTTTTTTTTTTTTTTAAATGCTTGTTTTAGAATTTGAATAAAGACCTATAAACATGCAATTTTTTTAAATTACGGTGGATCAGCTTTTGTTTATTAGGGATTCTTTAGTGTGGTGTTGTATCTAGTTCTCATGCTTGCCTACTCTCCAGTTCTGATCTTATTGAGGTGTTGTCCAGATCCAAACACAAGATGGTACAGGATGCTGGGAACACTCTCACAATATGATCACTATGCTCTGGCCTTGGTGCTCTTGCGTGCGATATATTTTCCCCTATCAGCAACTCCACATGACTTACAACTGCACATGCACAGCATTTTTGCTGATGTGCATTGTTGGCATACGAAAAAAAAAAAAAAGCAGGCACTAGAACATATCAAAGATGACACTGGCTTTAATGTGAGCAAGGGCAGTGGGGCCTTCATTACAACAGGCAGTCAAGATAATCCATACTTTTGTGCTGAAAGGTAGAGCCAACTGTCAATAGGACAGATGGCTATTGTTGGGATCCTGCCCAAGCCTGGTACAGTTCTGCAATAGCCCACTATCAGCTGACTCACTCTGAGTCACAGGAATACAAAGAATACAAAAAAATTTGGTCATACTTCTCATTTAAGGCGTTTGTTACCCCAACACTTCATATTCCTGATATGTGCCTGATGTACCATGTACTTGTATGAGAAAGTCTCCTATTCTCTTTGTACTGCAAAATCCATGGTGTTCCATGTAGTTCCTCTGCTTTCCTATTAAAAACTGACCACACTAAGCAGGAGAGCATTCTGTGGTCAGTTCTCTAGCTATGCTAGGAATTTAGTGCACTCTCCTCCATTGATCAGACTTGTCCTGACATGTCCCCGCTGCACAGTCATTCACTTGGAAGATCAGTGTGCTGCTGCTTGTCCTCCCCCAGTTCTTATGCAGCTGAGAACAGAGGGAATGTGATCACTAATTAAAAAGGGAAAAATAGGTATATTTCTTTTTTTTTATATCTATACAACATTTTTGCCTTTCATTTCTATTTTTTGTTTTACAAGGTGATTGTTTACAATCACTTTAATGATTTTAATATAAAGTATTTTAATGAAAAATAAAAGTAAAATGATGCAAGAAATTATTACAGAAAATATATTACAAAAGTATCCTAAGCAAGAGTAAAATAAAAGGGTTGAAAGTGAAAATATTCTTAAATAGTGTCTGTCTGGTCTTTAGATCCATGCAGAGTGAGGATCACATACAGAGTATACCCAATCTGATATGGAGTAACTGGCCCTCATAATGACTTTTAGTATTCATTCTGTGGTATTAAACCCAAAAGCAAACATTTATTATATTTAAAGTGGAGTTCCTCCCAAAAGTGGAACCCCACGCCCCCTTCTATGCCCCATTTGGCTGTGAAGCTGCAAGCTGTCACAGCCGGGTGCCCACACTTGTGATGCTGGCGCCAGAGGAAACCAAGGGAGAGAACCAAGGGTTCGGGCTGCCGCATCGCTGGACCGTGGGACAGGTGAGTGTGTGTTTATTAAGAGTCAGCAGCTATACTTTTTGTAGCTGCTGACTTTTAATAAACAGAAAAACTAGTGGAACTCCGCTTACTAATCCTTAAATGTGATGGTTGCATTTGTTTTCTTTTTTAAGATTTCTTTCTTCTATTTTCATCTGGTGATCTGTAGACATGGGAACTGTCAAAAAATTCGTTTCGTTTCGTTTCGTCCCGTTTCGTATATAAAAAAATTCGTAATTCGTAATTCGTGTACGAAATTCCGTTCGAATTCGTACGAAATACGAAATTCGGACGAATCGTAATTTTTTTTACGAATCGTTAGTAAAGTTACGAATCGTTACGAATCGTTACGAATCGTTAACGCGGCTAATGTATTGTTGGTTCTCATAACACAGAGAACAATTCGAATCCAACTACAAATATCGAATTTCAATTTCAAGTTACGAATCGTTACGAATCGTTACGAATCGTTATGAATAGTTACGAATCGTTAGTAAATCCAACTACCAATATCGAATTTCAACTAATTTGAACGAAATTATTATAGCAGATATAACGAATGAATTCGAATGAATTCGAATGACAAAGTGTCATTTTTGCAGAAAAAAAAAAAATTAAGCGTAGGGGTCCCCCCAAATTCAATAACCAGGCCCTTCAGGTCTGGTATGGATATTAAGGGAGACCCCAGCCAAAAAAAAAAAAAAAAAATGGCGTGCCACATGCCCTCAACATTGGGAGGGTGCTTTGGGGTCCCCCCCAAAGCACCTTGTCCCCATGTTGATGAGGACAAGGGCCTCATCCCCACAACCCTGGCCGGTGGTTGTGGGGGTCTGCGGGCGGGGGGCTTATCGGAATCTGGAAGCCCCCTTTAACAAGGGGACCCCCAGATCCCGGCCCCCCCCTGTGTGAAATGGTAAGGGGGTACAAAAGTACCCCTACCATTTCACCAAAAAAGGTGACAAAATGGTAAAAATGACAGGAGACGGTCTTTGACAATTCCTTTATTAAAATCTTCTTTCTTCTTTCTTCTGGTCTTCCTTCTTCATCTTCTCCTTTCTTCATCTTCTCCTTCCGGCATCTTCTTCCATCGTCTTCTTCCTTCGATTCGCTTCTTCTTCCTCCGGTCTTCTCGTCCTTCTCGTCCGGCGTCGTCCTTCTCGTCCGGCATCGTCGTCTCTTCTCGCAGGCCGCTCCTCGCAATGGGAGGCTCCCGCTCTGTGAGGCTCCGCTCCGGGTGACAGGTCTTTTATAACGAAGGCACCTGGTGACCCCGCCCCCTCTGACGCACGGGGACGTCATGTGGAATTCCCTATGGCTTTCCCCATGACGTCAGAGGGGGGGCGGGGTCACCAGGTGCCTTCGTTATACAAGACCTGTCACCCGGAGCGGAGCCTCACAGAGCGGGAGCCTCCCATTGCGAGGAGCGGCCTGCGAGAAGAGACGACGATGCCGGACGAGAAGGACGATAAGGACGAGAAGACCGGAGGAAGAAGAAGCGAATCGGAGGAAGAAGAAGATGGAAGAAGATGCCGGAAGGAGAAGATGAAGAAAAAGAAGGATGAAGAAAGAAGAAGAAGATTTTAATAAAGGAATTGTCAAAGACCGTCTCCTGTCATTTTTACCATTTTTGCCACTTTTTTGGTGAAATGGTTGGGGTACTTTTGTACCCCCTTACCATTTCACACAGGGGGGGGGCAGGGATCTGGGGGTCCCCTTGTTAAAGGGGGCTTCCAGATTCCGATAAGCCCCCCGCCCGCAGACCCCCACAACCACCGGCCAGGGTTGTGGGGATGAGGCCCTTGTCCTCATCAACATGGGGACAAGGTGCTTTGGGGGGGACCCCAAAGCACCCTCCCAATGTTGAGGGCATGTGGCCTGGTACGGTTCAGGCGAGAGGGGGGGGCCGCTCTCGTCCCCCCTCCTTTCCTGCGGCCTGCCAGGTTGCGTGCTCGGATAAGGGTCTGGTATGGATTTTGAGGGGGACCCCATGCCATTTTTTTGGGCTAGGGTTCCCCTTAAAATCCATCTCAGACCTCAAGGGTCTGATATGGATTTTGAGGGGGACCCTACGCCATTTTTTTTTTTTTTTTTTTTGGCTGGGGTCCCCCTTAATATCCATCCCAGACCTGAAGGGCCTGGTTATTGAATTTGGGGGGACCCCTACGCATTTTTTTTATCAATGACTTCAATGAATGACAGTTCTCTGTATTACGGATCCAACAATTCATTTGCCGGCAATAGCTGCGAGTGATTTTAAATAGTTTTTTTTTCCTGCAAAAATGACACTGCAGGAACAGTTCTCTATATTAGATATACTGAATCTCGAATCATTCGAAGCATTCGTTATATCCGCTATTATAATTTCTTTCATGTTAGTTGAAATTACATATTTGTTAGTTACAATACAACATTCGAATTGTTCTCTGTATTACGGGAATCGGCAATTAGCCGCGAGTGATTTTAAATGTCTTTTTTTCCTGCAAAAATGACACATTGTACAGAGAGAGTTCTAAACACGGGAAACATGACCCCCCCCCCCCCCTTCATAGACATACTATAGAGTATATAGTATATAGAAGGGGGCATGTTTCCCGTGTTTAGAACTCTCTCTGTACAATGTGCCATTTTTGCAGGAAAAAAAAGACATTTAAAATCACTCGCGGCTAATTGCCGATTCCCGTAATACAGAGAACAATTCGAATGTTGTATTGTAACTAACAAATATGTAATTTCAACTAACATGAAAGAAATTATAATAGCGGATATAACGAATGCTTCGAATGATTCGAGATTCAGTATATCTAATATAGAGAACTGTTCCTGCAGTGTCATTTTTGCAGGAAAAAAAAACTATTTAAAATCACTCGCAGCTATTGCCGGCAAATGAATTGTCGGATCCGTAATACAGAGAACTGTCATTCATTGAAGTCATTGATAAAAAAAAACGTAGGGGTCCCCCCAAATTCAATAACCAGGCCCTTCAGGTCTGGGATGGATATTAAGGGGGACCCCAGCCAAAAAAAAAAAAAAAAAAAATGGCGTAGGGTCCCCCTCAAAATCCATACCAGACCCTTGAGGTCTGGGATGGATTTTAAGGGGAACCCTAGCCAAAAAAAATGGCGTGGGGTCCCCCATAAAATCCATACCAGACCCTTATCCGAGCACGCAACCTGGCAGGCCGCAGGAAAAGAGGGGGGGGACGAGAGCGGCCCCCCCTCCCGCCTGAACCGTACCAGGCCACATGCCCTCAACATTGGGAGGGTGCTTTGGGGTCCCCCCCAAAGCACCTTGTCCCCATGTTGATGAGGACAAGGGCCTCATCCCCACAACCCTGGCCGGTGGTTGTGGGGGTCTGCGGGCGGGGGGCTTATCGGAATCTGGAAGCCCCCTTTAACAAGGGGACCCCCAGATCCCGCCCCCCCCCCTGTGTGAAATGGTAAGGGGGTACAAAAGTACCCCTACCATTTCACCAAAAAAGGTGACAAAATGGTAAAAATGACAGGAGACGGTCTTTGACAATTCCTTTATTAAAATCTTCTTTCTTCTTTCTTCATCCTTCGGTTTCTTCATCTTCTCCTTCCTTCATCTTCTTCCATCTTCTTCTTCCATCTTCTTCCCTCTTCTTCTTCCTCCGATCCGCTTCTTCTTCTCCGGTCTTCTCGTCCTTCTCGTCGTCCTTCTCGTCCGGCATCGTCGTCCTTCTCGCAGGCCGCTCCTCGCAATGGGAGGCTCCCGCTCTGTGAGGCTCCGCTCCGGGTGACAGGTCTTGTATAACGAAGGCACCTGGTGACCCCGCCCCCCCTCTGACGTCATGGGGAAAGCCATAGGGAATTCCACATGACGTCCCCGTGCGTCAGAGGGGGCGGGGTCACCAGGTGCCTTCGTTATAAAAGACCTGTCACCCGGAGCGGAGCCTCACAGAGCGGGAGCCTCCCATTGCGAGGAGCGGCCTGCGAGAAGAGACGACGATGCCGGACGAGAAGGACGACGCCGGACGAGAAGGACGAGAAGACCGGAGGAAGAAGAAGCGAATCGAAGGAAGAAGACGATGGAAGAAGATGGAAGAAGATGCCGGAAGGAGAAGATGAAGAAAGGAGAAGATGAAGAAGGAAGACCAGAAGAAAGAAGAAAGAAGATTTTAATAAAGGAATTGTCAAAGACTGTCTCCTGTCATTTTTACCATTTTGTCACCTTTTTTGGTGAAATGGTAGGGGTACTTTTGTACCCCCTTACCATTTCACACAGGGGGGGGGGGCGGGATCTGGGGGTCCCCTTGTTAAAGGGGGCTTCCAGATTCCGATAAGCCCCCCGCCCGCAGACCCCCACAACCACCGGCCAGGGTTGTGGGGATGAGGCCCTTGTCCTCATCAACATGGGGACAAGGTGCTTTGGGGGGGACCCCAAAGCACCCTCCCAATGTTGAGGGCATGTGGCCTGGTACGGTTCAGGTGGGAGGGGGGCCGCTCTCGTCCCCCCCTCCTTTCCTGCGGCCTGCCAGGTTGCGTGCTCGGATAAAGGGTCTGGTATGGATTTTGAGGGGGACCCCACGCCATTTTTTTTTTTTTTTTTTTGGCCGGGGTTCCCCTTAAAATCCATCCCAGACCTGAAGGGTCTGGTATGGATATTTGGGGGGGACCCCACGCCATTTTTTTTTTTTTTTTTTTTGGCTGGGGTCCCCCTTAATATCCATACCAGACCTGAAGGGCCTGGTTATTGAATTTGGGGGGACCCCTACGCTTTTTTTTTTTTTTTTTATATCAATGAATGACTGTTTTTTAAATAGCTTTTTTTTCTGCAAAAATGACACTTTGTCATTCGAATTCATTCGAATGCATTCGAATTCATTCGAATGCATTCGAATTCATTCGTTATATCTGCTATAATAATTTCGTTTGAATTAGTTGAAATTTGATATTGGTAGTTGGATTCGAATAATTTGGAGCTGAAATTCGTAAACGGAATTTTTCCTGCAAAAATTACACTTTGTCATTCGAATTCATTCGAATCCATTCGAATTCATTCGAATTCATTCGAATCATTCGGCGACGAAATTCGTAAACGGAATTTCGTATTCCGTACGGAATTCGTAAAAAAAAAAATTCGTACTACAGATTCGTAAATTCGTGCGAATTTCGAAAAATTTGTACGAATTACGAATTCGTACGAAACGAATCGCACATGTCTAGTGATCTGTTTCTTTTATATTTTGAAGGGAAAGAGGGTAAGGGCCAGGAAACCCTAATGCCGTGTACACACGGTCAGAAGTCTCGTCGGAAAAAGCTCTGATGGTTTTCCCGTCAGAATTCCGACCGAATTTCACTCAAACTGTCTTGCCTACACACGATCACACCAAATTCCGACGGTCTGTAACACAGCGGCATAAAACACGTTCGACTGCACTATAAAAGGGAAGTTTAATGCTTCTGAGCATGCTTTGAATTGTTTCCGAGCATGCGTCGGAATTTTGCGTGTCGGAATTGCATACACACGATCGGAAAATCCGATAGAAAGGTTTTCCGTCAGAAAAATTGAGAACACGTTCTCAATCCAAAGTCGGTTGGAAATTCCGACAGAAAAAGCTCGATGGGCATACACATGGTCGGAAATTCCGTTGACAAGCTCCCATCGGACTGTTTCCATCGGAAATTCCGACCGTGTGTACGCGGCATAAGTTGTAAACAGTTTCAATTAGCAGACTCCGAAACTTTAATAGGAGGACAGCTATACAGGGAAAGGCCCCAGGATGGCACCACTTCTGCACGTGTAGGATTGTTGTCTCCTATGGCAACAGTATTTAACAGTTTCAAACACAAAGTTCAACAGTTCACTCAGCTTCACTACAACTTCTCCTTGTAGTTCTTCAGCCCCTTGAGCTCCTAGTCTCTCACTGGACTCTCTGATTCACTGACTCTGAAACCCGTGAGCTCCTCAAGGCTTTTGCCTTGGTATCTCCCTCAAGCTTCACCCCTGCTAACCAGCTCGGTCCCTGGCTTGACACACAAGACTGCTCTGCAAACATCACCTCAGCTGGTTGGGTCCCTGACTTGGTCACCGCCTGAAGTTTCCCAAATTTTCCACCATGCCCTTCGGTGAGAATGTGGTATTTTCTTCAGTTACTCACTATGGTCCCTGGTAAAGGTGGTTGGTCCCTTAGTGGCAACAGATTCCCCTTCTACCTCCTATCATGACAGGTTCTCTGGCCGGCAGAACCGTCACTCTTGGTTGTACTGCAAGCCGCAGTCCCAACCCTGCGCTGCCCTGTCACTCCTGGATAGGCCCTCACACAGCCTGGCAGCCAGATGCCCCCGGGATAGGCCCAATCTCCAGCCTAGCAGCCTGGGGTATACGACACACGTCCACCCAGACAGCAGTCTGGGTGGCACAGAACATAGATCACCTGACCTCACCTGAATATACAGGCTTTCCCAGCAGGCCAAGGGATTCAAGAAAACCCCTGCCCATTGGCTGAGATATCCATTATACCCATAACCTGACCTTGAGTTGCCCTTCTCATATTTAGTACCACCAAGTACCCGGCCACCTAGTGGTAGAAGAGAAAAGTGCAACAAGGCAAAACTTAGGGAGAAATCAATAGATCTCTATCAATTAACTGCAGTAGCTACTCCTGACAAGGAATTTGGTGAGGAGCTCCCCGACTAAAACCCCAGGGCGCTACATAAGAAATCCCTGTGCGGTCCTCTGTGTCCATGTGGGAAAGTTAATATAATGGGAGTGGTTTCATAATTAACAACCAACTGCTGCACCTGCCGGGCTCTAATGAAGAAAGCTGCAGGGTCTGCATCCCTTTAGACGTGATTTCCTATTGGGAGTAGCTCACCAAAAATTACATTTTTGTTGCAGAGGATGTCTGAAATCTGCCGTGTATCTTAGTGCAGACTTCTGGGAAAATCAGTGAGCCAATCACACAAGCAGGAAATTATGTTTTACAGGGGGGGGGGGGGTGTTCTGTACACATATTATATATATAGCCCATATAGAAAATTACAGAGCTGCAGATTGAAAAGGAAAGGTAATTTTTAATAACATTCAATTACAATATGACTTGTGTCGCAATTGTATACTCTATATTCTTTTTTCTTTATTTGCTTTTTTTTTTTCCCTATGAAAGTGGAGTTACCCTTTTAACAAAGCAGATCATCCTTAACGTAATGCAAAAATGCATTGTTATCACGTATAACTAAATAAGAGAACAAGAAAACTCCTTAAAAAAAAAAAGAAATACTACATCCAAATTTGACATCATTATTTAACATTACAAATCTATAGAAATAACATTGCTGCTATAGGTTGCTCATTAATAAAGACGTTAATGTGAAAATTTACTATTGGTGGCGTCAGTAAATGTATTTTTCAAAGCAATCTAAATAAAATATTTACCATAGCTTATTTATGAGCTAAAAATTCACAAGACAACTCCAAACAACTTCCCGTAAAACGGTTTTGAACTGTTGTGCGACTGTGTCCTTTTTGCGTTTCTTTGTATTGTCAAGTAATGTTTGATTTTCTTTATGTAGGATGTCAAATTTGAATTATGCATCGCCTACCTAGATTCCATGTCTTATTATTTATTTAACAGCAGCCTTACTATGGAATGCTGAGATGTCTTCTGAAGCCAAGCAACTGCATGTAAATGAAAACACGCCAGTTACACTGACACAAACCGACATTCTAGAAGCCGGCTTAATGAAATGAAAGTTTGATTAAGGCCATTTATTGATTGCCGTTGTGAATGAAGGAGTCTTCTTGGAGAAGCTAAATTGGTATGTCACAGTTATGAAGGGAAAGGAATCTATTTTTTTACATTACACACTGGAATATGTTATTTCTACATATATCCATCAGGAGTGAGCAACCAGGGGCAAGGTGCCATTCACTACCGCCATATTAGGCACATGCACGTTGTGCAAGACATACAACTTCTGGATTTTAACCAGTTGAGCTTCGGAAAGGTTTTACCCCCTTCATGACCAGGGCATTATTTGCTATTGATCATTGTGCTACTTTTATGCCGCATACACACGATCGGACTATCCGGCGGACTTAGTCACGCAGACAATCCGCCAGACTTTCCAGCGAAGGACTGCCGGACTTTCCGAACGGACTTGCCCACACACGACCGGACTTTTCCAGTGGACTAGGTCCGGTGGACAATCCGCCGAAAATTTTGGCGGAGGTCTGCCGGACTTTTGAAATGAACGGCCCGTGTGTGGGCTCCGGCGGACTTTTTCTTCCCAAAAGTCCGGCGGACTTAGAAAGAAGTCTTGACTCAAAATTATCCGCCGGACTGACAATCCGGCCATCTGTGTGCTAGTCCGCTGGACTTTTGAAATGAACGGACTTGCCCACACACGGAGCAAAGACCGTTCATTTTGAACGTGACTCCAGGTAGAAGGGACTAGCGAAGGAAGTCAATGCCGTCGCCGCCATCGGCGAGATTGACACTTTGCTAGCCCCATCACCTGGTATGGATTTAAAGGGGAAAAAACGGCGTGGAGGCCCCCCCCAAGTCCATAGTAGACCCTTTTCCGAACACGCAACCCAGGCCGGTCAGAAAAGGGGGTGGGGACGAGTGAGCCCCACCCCAAAGCACCTTGTCCCCATGTTGATGAGGACAAGAGCCTCTTCCCGACAACCCTGGCCGTTGGTTGTCGGGGTCTGCGGGCGGGGGGCTTAGCGTTTGCCCGGTCTGCTGGTTCGTCGCTGTTGTCGCCGCCGCCTTCTGCTTCTTCTTCTTTCTTCTCCCGATGTTGACACGACGCTGTCTCCGCTTGTAATGGCCGGGAAGCGTTGCGCGGCCACTTATATAGGGACAATGGGCGGGGTCACCAGCTGATATCACATGGTGACCCTGCCCCTTATGATGTCACAGTCCCGGGGGATGCTGGGACTGTGACATTTTTTTCGGCGTAGGGATTCCAAGGTAGGGATTCCCCTTTAAATCCATACCAGGTGACGAGGATAGCAAGGTGTCAATCTCTCCGATCGAGTCGGCGACATTGGCTTCCTTCGCTAGTCCCGTCTACCTGGAGTCATGTTCAAAATGAATGGACTTTACTCCGTGTGTGGGCAAGTCCGTTCATTTCAAAAGTCCAGCGGACTAGCACACAGATGGTCGGATTGTCAGTCTGGCGGATAATTTTGAGTCAAGACTTCCTTTTAAGTCCGCCGGAGTTTTGGGAAGACAAAGTCCGCCGGAGCCCACACACGGGCGGATTGTCCGGCAGATAGTCCGATCGTGTGTACGCGGCATTACTGGCAATTGTGCGGTCATGCAACACTGTATGCAAATAAAGTTTACATTCCCCCCACAAATAGAGATTTCTTTTGGTGGTATTTGATCATCACTGGGGATGGTTAAAAATGAAAAAAACGAAATAACTTTATTACCCACTTGCTAACTTGGCACTTAAACCCCCTTCCTGCCCAGGGCAAGTTTCAGCTTTCAGCGCTCACACTTTTAATGAGCAATTGCGCGGTCATGCAGCACTGTACCCAAATAAAATTTTTATAATTTTTTTTTTTTACACAATTAGAGATTTCTTTTAAAGGTATTTAATCAGAGTATTTTTTGCTAAAAAAAAAAAAAAAAAAAACTGTTTCATAGTTTGTTATAAAAATTTGAAAACAGGTAATTTATTCTCCTTCACTGATGTGTGCTGATGCGGCGGCACTGATGGGCAATGATAGGCTGCACTGATAGGCACTGAGGGGTGGCACTGGTGGGCACTGATGAGGCTGCACTGGTGGGCACTGAGAGGTGGCACTGATGGGTGGCACTGATGGGCACTGTTAGGTGGCACTGAAGGGCACTGAAAGGTGGCACTGATGGGTACTGATGGGTGGCATTAATGGGCACTAATAGGCACTGGTAGGTAGCACTGATAGGTGGCATTGATGATGAGGCACTGATGGGCACATATATGTGGCACTGGTGGACACTGATAGGTGGCACTGGTGGACATTGATAGGTGGCACTGGTGGGCACTGGTAGGTGACACTGGTGGGCACTAATAGGCAGCACTTATATGCACTGGTAGGTGGCACTGGTGGGCACTGGCAGGTGGCACTGGTGGGCACTGCATAGCAGAAGTGGCTCTCCGTGATCGGGACCGATGTCCCTCTGACAAAAGCCGCTAATCTGCTTTTTTTTTCTCCTCACGCTGTCAGTGTGAGGGGGGAAAAAAGCAGATTACGATCTTCTGTTTACATCACGTGATCAAATCAAGGTGAGTAGAAAATTCTGGACAGCCGCACAATTTCTCGAGCCTTTATTAGAACATCAGGATCACACTGTACAGCAAAGTAATACAGAACCAAAACCACTGACGCGTTTCACCCTAAACGTAGTGCTTACTCATAGCTGACAGCTGGTCACGTGGTAAGGGGCCTGCAATTAAGGCCCGTGCTGTAGCCGTCTTTCAGCTATAGCGTGGGCAGGAGATGGTTAATTGGTTTGTGCAAAAGTTATATGGTCTACAAACTATGGTGTATATAGCAGCCTTTTTCAACCAGGGTGCTTTGAGGTTTTTTCAGGGGTGCCTAAAAATTGCCCAAAAGTTGTATACAAGGCAGCGGGTGGATAAAGCCTGCCTAGTTACACAAAGCCACAGGTTTTCATTGTGCACCATTATGACTTTCTAGCTGCCGACCTGCTAACGATCAATTACATCATCAGTTGATGAGGAGGATGTCAGTCACCTGCATAGCATCCTTGTTTGGCCCTCCCCTGCATCTCTCTGTCAGTTTTTGGGTCACATCAGCTGAGTAATGGAGAACAACTGAGGAAGAAAAGAAATATTGGAATACTAGTCAGTACCAACTTCCACCTCTAAAGTTGGGTGTCCTACATGTGTGGATGTAAAACTATTAGAATAGCTTTTACATTTTAGGATGGGTTGCCTCAAGACTGTCAATAATTTTAATGGGTGCCTTGACTGAAAAAAGGTTGAGAAACACTCGTATATAGTATACTGGAATTTGCGCAGCTATAGACACTATACTGCAATGGCGGTGATCAGCAACTTATTGTGGGACTGTGATAAGGTGGCAGGCGATCTGGTGCTAACAGATACTGGCTGGGAAAGTCACTAATTGACACTGACGTCATTAGTGACACTAATACAGTGATCAGTGATAATACTGTACACTGACAAAGTACTAATGACACTGGCTGGGAATGTGTTCACATCTACAGTAGTGGCAATAAAGCTGTTAATTGTGGGCATAACAATGTGTAATGCTGCTTTTACTTTCTGATCTGGCTGTTTTTTTCTCCCTGCTTTTCAGGGAGAAGAAACAGCCAGATCCCTGTCCCTATGTACACAGAGTTCTGTGTGTTTGTAAACACCTAACTCTGTGTGTGATTGGACACAGTTGATCGGCAGGTTTTAGCTGAAATCACTGGCTGAAATCTGCTGCCAAACTCATGCTGTGTCCAAATATAAACCCGTAAGAAGGCTGGACTCTTACATGTAGGTGACTGTGCCTGTACCTGCCACCCGCTCACAGTATATTTACTGTCAGCGGTTGGCAGACACACAACTTCTGTACATTAAAGTGATACTAATCTTAATTTTTTTTAAATAACAAACATATATACTTACCTGCTCTGTGCAATGGTTTTGCACAGAGCACCCCCATTCCTCCTCTTCTCAGGTCCCCCCACCGACGCTCCTCACACCTCTCCCCTGCTGAATGTCCCCATAGTAAGCCACTTGCTTTGGGGGCAATCGAATGTGCTAGCTCCTGAGCTTTGCTCTGTGTGTCCATAAACATGAGCCTTGCTTTGTGTGTCCTGCATCCTTCTCACTGGCTGTGATTGACAGCAACAGAAGCCAGTGGCTCCCGTTGCTGTCTGTGGGCCAATGAGAAGGCGGACAGCCGGGGTAGCAGCTGCTCTTGTGCACATCACTGAATCAATATCGGGCTCAAATAAGTATAATGGAGGCGGGGGGAGCTGCATATTGAAGGTTTTTTACCTTCATATATTAAATGCATGAAGGTAAAAAAACGTCACCCTTTAGAACCGCTTTAAAGCACATAACACAAAGACCTTGGGAGCAAACAGGTTTGAAGGACAACCATGGACTTCGTGGGACATTTTTATTTTTTAATAAAGGACTTATCCCAAGATGTGTCTTGTCTTTTGTACCATTTTGACACTTTTTTGTGAAATGGTAGGGGTACATTTGTACCCCGTTACCATTTCACACAGGTGGGGGGGCCGGGATCCCCTTGTTAAAGGGGGCTTCCAGATTCCGATAAGCCCCCCGCCCGCAGACCCCCACAACCACCAGGCAAGGGTTGTGGGGATGAGGCCCTTGTCCCCATCAACATGGGGACAAGGTACTTTGGGGGGCTACCCCAAAGCACCCTACCCATGTTATGGGCATGTGGCCTGGTACGGTTCAGGGGGGGGGGCGCAATCTCGTCCCCCCTCTTTTCCTGCGGCCTGCCAGGTTGCGTGCTCGGATAAGGGTCTGGAATGGATTTTTGGGGGGACCCCCACGCCATTTTTTTTTTAATTTTGGTTCGGGGTTCCCATTAATATTCATACCAGACCCAAAGGGCGATTTTTCCGACACACACAAATGTGAACGCAGTCTAAATGTCTCAGTAAATTTGGTGATCAGTGTAAGTCTTCTCATTACATTGGGGCTTGGTGTACAATCCTTTCATTCACACTAGTGGCCAGTGTGAAGGTTCCCCTTACATTGGTGGTTGTGTAAATCCCACCTTACATTGGGAATCACTGTGAATGCTCCTATTACATTAGTGGTCAGTGTAAATCCCCATTACATTAGTGGTCAATGCAAATTCCCCCTCACATTGGTGGTCAGTGTAAATCCCCCCTCGCATTGGTGGTCATTGTAAACTCCCCATTACATTGGTGATCAGTGTAGAATCCACCACTATATACTTGCCAAAGATTTCTTGCTTTGCACTACATGATTTAGAATTTGCCACAGTGTACTGCCTCCTAATTAATCCCATCCCCTCACCATTCCCACTGATCCCATTAACCCCCCTCCCAGAATTGCCACTGATACCAGGAGTCCTAGGATCCCTAGGAGTTTTCTGTCTATTGATGGGTCCCCTCGTCTCCCAAGTTCATGGTTTGCAGGCAGTGAGGGGATGATGTGCTGTAACCTTTAGCAACCAATCATTGAGCAGTAAGGATATGCAGTAACCTCTAGCAACCAATCAGTGAGCAGTACAAATGTGAAGTGACCTCTAGCAACCAATTAGTGAGTGGTAAAGATGTCCAGCAACCTCTAGCAACCAATTAGTGAGCAGTATTGATGTACAGTAATCTCTAGCAACTAATCAACAAGCAAAAGTTGTGTGCTGTAACCTCTAGCAAATAATCAGTGAGCCATAATGTGTGTTGTAACCTCTAGCAGCCAGTCAGTGAGCGGTAATGATACACTGTAAACTCTAGCAACCAATGGCCATCTCTGCTTGATCTAATTCAGTAAACTGCTATTTTTTGTATGTCTCAGAGCAGGTGGAAAATGAAATTGGAGGGGGCGCAAGAAAATGTTTGCCCAGCGTCCAATCAATATTAAAGACGGCCCTGCTGCCAGGTCTTCCTCTTAGTGCACTCATTCCTCTGGGCAAGCAGTACTTATGGTGGCCTCAAGTGTTCCAGCAGAACATGGCTTACCTATGAGCTGCGGTGCACATGTATATTATAAAGAGGTTATTTTATGTAATGCACACAACAAAAAACAAAATTGCCCAAGGGACCTTTAAAGAGCGCATTTCAAGTAAAATGTATAAATTATTTATTTAACATACATTTAAAAACAACATGTAATACAGAAAAAAGAAAATATATTAAATATCAACATATTGGTAAATTTTACATTCATGTAATGAAACTTTCCATGAGACATGGATATATCATAAAGATGATTGTCAGTAGTCTGGGATAGCTGTGCTAGGTCTCAACGCATTTCAGGAGAGGAGTCTCGCTTCTTCAGGAGAAGCACAGATAGATGCCTGGAGTTTAAAAGCACAAGTAAATAGTGGAACAAAAAAGGGGGGGGGGGGGGGGGGGGGGGGTGCCAAGCATTTACATATAGACTTCAGTATGTTTAACTTACAATTAGTGAAAGACTCCTGGCCCACTAGCATGTCATAGAAGACTAAGGCCTGGCTCGCAGTCTGCGCTCTAATTTATCCCAAAGGTGTTCCATTTGGTTGAAGTCAGGACTGTGCAGGCCAGTCAAGTTCCTCCACCAGAAACTCGCTCATCCATGTCTTTATGGACCTTGCTGTGTAGACTGTTTTTTTGATTTTTTTTTTTCCGGGCATCATTCATCGTTATTAATAATTGACTTTTTTTTATTAAAAAATGTGTGCTGTGTTTATTTACTGTTATTGTTATAATTGTTTTATTTTATTTATTTTAATTTTATAATTTTTTTGTGTGTGAATGAGTAGAGTACTGTCTACCCTTTATTTATTCACATGTAATGGGGCCTTATATGGGTTCCCCTTATTTTTATACTGATAAGTAGGGCCAGGACAAGGGGTGGGCAGGAGGGGAAGCTGCTCTGGGCACAGCAGAGGCAGAGAATGGACACAGGGCACTAAACCCATTCTGCGGCACGCATTAACAGTGGAGATGGGGTGCAGTTCTGCATCATTTCCCTGGGTGCTATATGAACTTGTTCTGCTGATAAACACCCCACCCACAGACCTGCATAACCATTGGGCTAGGAATGTGAGGAAGAGGCCCTTTTCCTCATTAACATGATAATTTAAATTTTGTTAAAGCATTTATTACCCTAACACTTCATATTCCTGATATGTGCCTGCTGTACCATGTACTTGTATGAGAAAGTAACCTGTTCTCTTTGTATTGCTTCCTTTATGAGAAATCCTTTCCTTTCTGCCTAGCTGCACTAGGTAGGCTCGTTGGTTCAAATTCCAACCACAGCACTACCAGCCTGGAGTTTGCCTGATCTCCCTGTGCCTGCATGGTTTTTCTTCGGCACTCCGGTTTCCTCCCACACTCCCAAGACATGCTGGTAGGTTAATAAATTGGCCCTAGTGTGCGTATGTATGAATGTGAGTTAGGGACTTTAGATTGTAAGCCCCCTGAGGACAGACACTGATGTGAAAGGGAGTCCTGGAGTAGAAGCAATAAAATGCATGGGCATAGGGTCGGCATGACAGAAGTGGACAGCAGGACAGACAGGGGTAATGTAGGCAGGCCCCCCTTTAAGAAAAGGGGGGTGGTCAAGAGCCAGGAGGATCCTGAGGGAAGTTAGTGGTAGGAGGACCAGGAAGTGTGACGTCAGTCGAGAGCAGAGAGCGTGAAGATTTCCACCCACCCTCCCAATGTTTGGTTAGTATTACAGTTGGGCTGTCAGGACAGCCCGGCAGTGGTGGGTCTTTGGAGGAAGAGAAGAAGGCTGGTATCTAATGTGGTTGGGACCCATCTGTGGTATGGGGTTCCCAGGTACCTTCCGGTTAACGAGGGGTTTAACCAGGAAGGTGTTAAAAAATGGTAGGCCACTGTATATGTCGAGTACCGTCTCCAAGTCGGTGGCTTGCGACTGGCCTAAGTTTTAAAAGAAGTTGGTCGTAATGACCAATTTGTGTGTCGTTGCCCTCAAAGACCACCAAGGTATTGAGAAGTTTTAGTTGATGGTTATTCTAAATGTTATTTATTTAAGTTAAGTTAATTGTTTAAATAAAAGGCCGTAACGCCATTTTACTCCAAAACCTTGTCAAGTCATTTATTGGGCAAATGGGTGGTTTGGAGGTTATGGGATAACAGGTTCAGCAGGAAAACTGGGAGGTATATGTCCTTCGTATGTCATGTACAATATATATGTGAAGCCCTGTGTAAATTGATGGCGCTATATGAGTACTGTAATAAATTAATAAATATCTGGATTTCTTCTTTAAATGCTTGCCGACCTCCTCATGCAGATATACTGCTGCAGGGTGGCGGCTCTGATTCATGATCATTGCTTCCGGGTAGGGGGCACATGTGCTCGCCGCCCCGCCTGTGCTGTGATTTGTTACAGCACGAGCCAATCAGTGGGTCCCCAGCCAATGATTGATCGCTGGGACCCACTGATTGGCTCTGTCATTCAGGGAACAACACAGAGCTCTGAACACTGACAGGCGATCTTGCTGTTTTTTCATTTTTTTCTGCAAAGCAGGGAAAAAAGCAGCAAGATCTCTTAGTGAAAACAGCACATAACACACACAGTAAACATTGTTAGGCACACATTTAACCCCTTGATCTCCCCTAGATGTTAACCAGCCAGTGTCCTTGGTACAGTGACAGTGTATAATATTAGCTCTGATTATTGTATTAGTATCACTATTGATGTCAGCGTTAGTGTGCCCTCCAGCCAGCATCAGCTAATGTCAGATTTTCCGCCACACTATCTCAGTCCCACTATAAGTCGCTGATCATGCTGATTACTAGCATATACAATTTATTTTTTACAGTATCTATAACATATGCTATAGCTTTTATGCAAACCAAATAATACACATTTATTGGCATTTTTTTTACCAAAGACATGTGGCAGAATACATTTTGGCATAAATTCATGAAGAAATACGATTTTTTACATTTTTATTGGATATGTTTTTAGCGGAAAATAGAATATATATATATTTTTTTTTTCAAAATTTTCCTTTTTTTTTTCATTTTTATTTAAAGATAAAATAAAAAATAAAACCCCAGTGGTGATTAAATACCTCTTAAAGAAAACTCTATTTGCGTGTAAAAAATTATATAAATTTTATTTAGGTACAGCGTTGCATGACCGTGTACTTGCCAGTTAAAGTAGCGCAGTGTCGAATAGCAAAAAATGCTCTGATCATGAAGAGAGGGTAAAGTCTTCTGGCAGTCAAGTGGTTAATCATATCATAATCCAAAAAAAAAGAAGCTTTTACAGCGATGCACTGAACAATGTTCAATGACTTTTCCATCTCCTCTACAGAAGGGATAGATGGTGAGCAGAGGAAGGGAGGGCCCTCCTCCATGTAGACTCCTCACTCTAACAGTCGCTTTTTGCACAGCCAGCACATCCCTTCTATACAAATATAGTTTTATTAAATGCAAATAAACACACAAGTGACATCTGTGCAATTAAGACTGATTTAAAGCACTTGACTTTCCCTCTCCTTGATCTACATGGAAATCCCACATACAGCTGAGAGACTAACGTTATTCAGCTGGTGTCAGGTGGGGTGGTCATCTTAGCCCCAGAAGTATTTCCTCTTTCTTTGCTTTGCTGTCTTTCTAAGACAAGCTATCCTTTGAACTCTGCTTCCCTTCCCGGTGTGTTTGAAGCTGCTGTCTCACGGCACTTTTTTGCTTGTGCCGAGGTACATACCTTATATCCAGCAGTCTGCTTGCCTGTTACTGCTCAAATGTTTGCAGCATATGAATCCTGTACCGTTTTATTACCAGTGATCAGAGAGGGGCTGTTCATGGGACATCATTAAGAACTTCACTAAACTCTATATCGGCATGAAAATTGGCCTTATTCTATAACCTTATCTTACTTTAGTCTTGGAAAAACTACCTTTTCTTTGGGGAAAGTACTTAGGGAGAGGTCTACCGACTTGGCTGCCCAACAAGACAATAGAAAACAGGGGTAGTTATGCGTTTAATGAGACAGGTTTACATTTAGAAATCTTCCTACTCTTGAGAAGCAGTCACTGCTGCCAAATATTCTGACAAGGCTCGTGCTTGTAATTCACACTGGAAAAAATTAAATTTTAGGCCCACTTCACTTCCAGTTGGTTCAAATTTTCACTCAAGCTCTAATGAAGGGGGCGCTCTTGGACCCCAGAAACATGTTGGCTACTTTTTGGATTGTACCAATGACTTTTATTGGAATAAAGTTGTAACTGGACCTCTTAGAAGTGGTGTGGTGTGGTGCATCAAATTCAATTTTTGTTACATTGCCCTGGCCAATATGGCCTAACATATACCTAGCCAATATGACCTAACATGAACCTACCAATATGACTTAACATGAACCTGGCCAACATCATCCAACATGAACATGGCCAATATGACCTAACATGAACATGGCCAATATGACCTAACATGAATCTGGCCAATATGACCCAACATGAACCTGGCCAATATGACCTATCATGAACCTAGCCAATATCACCTAATATGAACATGGCCAATATGGCCTAACATGAACATGGCCAATATGGCCTAACATGAACATGGCCAATATGACCTAACATGAATCTGGCCAATATGACCCAACATGAACCTGGCCAATATGACCTACCATGAACCTAGCCAATATCACCTAATATGATCCTGGCCAATATGACCTACCATGAACCTAGCCAATATCACCTAACATGAACATGCCCAATATGGCCTAACATGAACATGGCCAATATGGCCTAACATGAAACTGGCCAATATGGCCTTACATGAAACTTGCCAATATGGCCTAACATGAACATGGCCAATATGGCCTAACATGAAACTGGCCAATATGGCCTAACATGAATCTGGCTAATATGGCCTAACATGAACCTGACCAATATGACCTAACATGAACCTGGCCAATATGGTCTAACATTAAACTCGCCAATATGACCTAACATGAACCTGGCCAATATGGCCCAACATGAAACTGGCCAATATGGCCTAACATGAACCTGGCCAATATGACCTAACATGAATCTGGCCAATATGACCTAACATGAATCTGGCCAATATGGCCTAATGCCGCGTACACACGTGCGGACTTTTGCCGGCGGACCTAGTCCAGCGGACAATCCCGCCGGACTTTCCAGCTGGGTCCGCTGGACTTTCCGAGCGTGTGGACTTGCCCACACACGTGCGGACTTGCCCACACACGCACGGACGGATAATCCGCCGGCTAAAGTCCGCGGGACTTTTGAAAATGAACGGACTTGCCGCTCATCGAGCCTCCTGAGCCGTACCAGGCCGCGTGCCCTCAACATGGGGGGTGCCCTGGGAAAGGGGGGCCGTGCGGCCCCCCCCACCCCAAAGCACCTTGTCCCCATGTTGATGAGGACAAGGGCCTCTTCCCGACAACCCTGGCCGTTGGTTGTCGGGGTCTGCGGGCGGGGGCTTATCGGAATCTGAGAGACCCCTTTTATAAGGGGGCCCTCAGATCCCGGCCCCCCACCCTATGTGAATGAGTATGGGGTACGGTGTACCCCTACCCATTCACCTAAGGTGTAAAATGTAAAGTAAAAAAAAACACCCACACTTTTGAAAAAATAGTTTATTGCACTGCTCCGGGGGTCTTCTTCCGTCTTGGGGGTCTTCTCGCCGGACTCCCCCGCCATTTACCAAGCTCTTTTACCGATCGGGGGAAGTCCGGCTACCTTCTTCGTCGTCGCCGCCATCGTCTGGGGTTCTCGATCCGCCTTCGGGGTCTTCCGGGGGTCTCTTCTGTTCTTGCGGCGGTCGTCGTCTTCCGCGCCGCCGGCGCCTTCTCCTTCTTCTTGTCCTTCTTCTTGTTCTTCTTCTTCCGATGTTGACCCGACGCTCTCTCTGCCCGGAATGCCTGTGCCGCTCTGCGCTGGGACTTATATAGGGGCATGGGGACAGGGTCACATGTTCATGTCACATGGTGACCCCGCCCCCTTGCGATGTCACAGTCCCAGCATCCTCCGGGACTGTGACAACACAAGGGGGCAGGGTCACCATGTGACATGAACATGTGACCCTGTCCCCATGCCCCTATATAAGTCCCAGCGCAGAGCGGCACAGGCATTCCGGGCAGAGAGAGCGTCGGGTCAACATCGGAAGAAGAAGAAGAAGAACAAGAAGAAGGACAAGAAGAAGGAGAAGGCGCTGGCGGCGTGGAAGACGACGACCGCCGCAAGAACAGAAGAGACCCCCGGAAGACCCCCGAAGGCGGATCGAGAACCCCAGACGACGGCGGCGATGACGAAGAAGGTAGCCGGACTTCCCCCGCTCGGTAAAAGAGCTTGGTAAATGGCGGGGGAGTCCGGCGAGAAGACCCCCAAGACGGAAGAAGGCCCCCGGAGCAGTGCAATAAACTATTTTTTCAAAAGTGTGGGTGTTTTTTTTACTTTACATTTTACACCTTAGGTGAATGGGTAGGGGTACACCGTACCCCATACTCATTCACATAGGGTGGGGGGCCGGGATCTGAGGGCCCCCTTATAAAAGGGGTCTCTCAGATTCCGATAAGCCCCCGCCCGCAGACCCCGACAACCAACGGCCAGGGTTGTCGGGAAGAGGCCCTTGTCCTCATCAACATGGGGACAAGGTGCTTTGGGGTGGGGGGGCCGCACGGCCCCCCCTTTCCCCAGGGCACCCCCATGTTGAGGGCACGCGGCCTGGTACGGCTCAGGAGGGGGGGGCGCTCGTTCGTCCCCACCCCTTTCCTGGCCTGCCAGGCTGCGTGCTCGGATAAGGGTCTGACATGGATTTGGGGGGGACCCCCACGCCGTTTTTCGGCGTGGGGATTCCCTTTAAATCCATGACAGGTGACGGAGCTAGCGCGCCGGCATTTACTGCCTACGCTAGCTACGTACCTGAAGTTACGTTCGAAATGAACGGACTGCTCCGTGTGTGGGCAAGTCCGTTCATTTTCAAAAGTCCCGCGGACTTGCCTACTAACGGCGGGATTGTCCGCCGGACTGCCAAGTCCAGCGGATAATTTTAAAACCAAACTTAAAACTTTGGCGCCAAAAAGTCCGCCAGACTTTGGCGCCAAAAAGTCCGCCGGCGCCCACACACGAGGGGATTATCCGTTGGACTTCGGTCCAGCGGATAATCCCGCGGGATAGTCCCTTCGTGTGTACGCGGCATAACATGAACCTCTGACATCAGCAAGGCATTTTCGTCCACACAACTGCTGCTCACTGGATATTTTCTCTTTTTTTGGGCCATTCTCTGTAAATCCTAGAGATGGTTGTGTGTAAAAATCCCAGTAGATCAGTAGGTTTTGAAATACTCAGACCAGCCCGTCTGGCACCAACAAACATACCATGTTCAAAGTCACTTAAATCCCCTTTCTTCCCTATTCTAATTCTCCTTTACCACGTCTAAATGCATAAATGCATTGAGTTGCTGCCATGTGATTGGCTGATTAGCAATTTGTGTTACAAAACAATTGAACAGGTGTGCCTAATAAATTGGCTGGTGAGTGTATATATATATATATATATATATATATATATATATATATATATATATATATATATATATATATATATATATATGTAGCACTGACCACCGAAGGAGCTGCTGGTTTTATTGGGCTTACCGTTACCTTCTTCACCTCGTCTCCATCTAGGGTTTCCCGTGGTAGATGGCCCAAAGAAATGCAGAAACTGACACTGGATCTTCCTTTTGGGTTATTTATTTAAACGATAACACAGTCTCTTAATGTAGAATAGAGGGTTAGGAGGAAAGTTCAGGTACTTTTGGAACTGCAAGAATAGAAAGTCTCTTATAGAAGAAATCCAGAGAATAACCGTTTCACAGCTGGATTCTCACAACCCCCGGATAGACCTTCTGTCACTAGGCCTAGCAGCCGGTAGGGTGTTAGGTAAAGAAAAGTCTCTGCCACAGACTTGAATGTAGAATACTTGAGGAAAAAGTCTCTGCCACAACTTGAATGTAAAATACTTGAGAAAAAGTCTCTGCCACAGACTTGAATGTAACTGAGGGACATAGACAAATTTAGAGAGCTATCATACGGTACCAGTATCTCTCAGCCGGTCCGGTGATACCGTATGAGTGTAAATCCATAAAGTGTCCTTCAACTGAGCCTCCAGGCCCCTTCAGAGAAACCCGCCTTGTGCATGGCCTTCTCCTGAAGAATCCTCCCCTGGATGCTCCTCCAGTTGCTGAGCCTCTCCTTAGATGAGACGGCACCGGACCACCATTGAATCATTAGGCCCCGATATCCATTCAGGCCTGTCCCTGCAGTTGCTTCGCCTCGGGCTATCCACCCCCGAGACTTGGAATTGCATGGATCCGCACCCCAGGCCAGGAGGGCCGTGAGGTCTGGTCAGAAGGACCAGGACCAAACAGACAGAAGATATCTTCTGGACCGGAACCCCAAAACACGTGATCTCATTACCTTAAATACCCCCTCCCAGAATTCACAGCAGGATAAACACTCCCACTGGGCTGGTTCCGAGAGAAAGAGTAGCATCCAATACACCCAGCTAAACTGCGTTCTCATACTTGCCGGCGGTGAAAGCGACACCTGCGGCCAAGTAGAACTCAGTGCAATCCAGCTAGACTGGTACTGAAATCATAATTTAGCAGAATTAGCCCTAAAACCCAACTGTGGTTTCAGGAATATTAATTTTCAAAAAACACATAGCGCCTGCTCGTCAGGAGCCAGCGCTACACACACACACAATAATACCACAAGCTTTATTAGACCTACAGTAGATACAAGGATCTTCACATCTGGTAAGAATCTTAGGGAAAAGCATTATCTTCTGTTTGCATATTGGGACTATTTCTTTTTATAGAGACTTTGAATGGATGTTTGAACAGTCTTAACAGTGCAGGTTTTGAGTAGGTATTCCATTGTTGTATCTTGTTTTAGTTGTCCTAAAACAAAAGTGTAAGTAAGTGTTGTCACCCTATGATAGGAAGTGTGTTACTGGCAGGATCACCAGGTGAAAAAAAATGGAAATTAAGCTCTGTTCTGTTAGGTAGAGGTTTCAGACAAGTAGGGAAAGGATAGGACATACCATCCTTCCTGGAAACCTCCACATCTGGGTATGGAGTGATTGCGGTACAGAGGATGTTTTCCAGTCCTTTGAAGTGTAAGAAGACAATCACTTTCCATTGCAGGTGCAGTCTACTTTCTCCAATGCAGTTGTCACTCAACAGCAGCAGCATTGCAGGGGGAGAGAAAGGTAAGAGGAACTTGGTTTTTCTATGGTTTCCTGGGTCTCTGGGGGAGCTATCCAGTTGGATGCTGCCTGCCCCATGTGACTCTGGCAGCCATCCTGGGTCAGGCAGAGGCTATTTAAGACCCTGGCTCCTGGGCTTGGTGCACATTTCGTGTGTGGCTCGTGTAGGGACAGGTCACCCATTTGACAAGGACAGTGATTAGTGGCACAGAGAGGTTTCAGACAAGTAGGGAAAGGATAGGAAATGCCATCCTTCCTGGAAACCTCGAATACTAACACTGACTGAGGCAACATGGAAGAAATTAGGAGGGTCTAGCTAGGACTGAACTAACTAGCACTAAAAAGGAGGAGAGGACAGAGGGAAAAAAAAATCACCAGTAAACAAGTTGTAGTAGCCCAAAACTTCCACCAAGTGTCAGCATATTAATGAACAATAATAACCTAAAGCTGTTCAATACAACACAGAAAATATACATATAAGTAGGACAGAATGAGCTTGAAAATTCAAAAGTAATGCAGCCACCCACAATTAAGGACTGGTGAGTTGAAATACACGCCATCTTTGTTCTTGGGTTTAGATACGTTTTAAGCTTATATGAGATTTAAAAAATTGGCTTTATCTTTTCTTCACCAATGCGCAGCATCGACCTAAAGCCCAGTGCAGGAACGGGCAGCAGATTAGGGTGCAACTCTATGCCGTCTAGTTATCGTGGGGTTAATTTGCTCAAGTCAGTAAATCCAATAGCAGGTGATGAAAGCTTAAAAAGAAATAAAAAGCGTTATTATGTTTGTGCGTTTAAAGTCATTGTCATGTTTATGTATATCAATATTCCCCGTTAAAGAGCTTTGTATAAGCAGGTGGTTTTAGGACCTTGCCTGCAGCCATGTCTTTTGAACACTTTCGGAGCCACTGATGTTCCTGCTGCATCTCTGGCAGAATCACTATTTGTAGATGTCTCTTCATGCACTCTTCTAATCTGTTTGCACACATAGCTGTCTTGCAGCGTGTGGCATTTTAGGGCTCTTTCTACAATTCTAGTTTTTTTTTTTTTTGCATAGAAATATAGGTTATGCAGTACTTATACCAGGGCTTAAATCAGAACTCCAGCCAAAAGATTTAAAAAATATAGCCCATTAAAAATAAAATAAATTATTTTGCTGCAATATTCACCTTTAATCTAGAGATTACCCTGTAGTACTTTTTACTGCCACAAGATGTCCTCAGTTTGATGGCCAGTATCATTCAACCTACTTTCTAGGAGCTGAAGCTGTCCTGGACCCACCCCCTGCATGTGCCCTTGTAGTGTCACATATGGCGACCCATCACATTTGGCTACCCGTTGGACTGCGCACGCGCAACGCCGCCATATACGTTCCAACACTTTTGTACCACAGGGCCCCTCGCCACGCTTCGGGCACGGCCTCGCTTCGCTCGGCATAATTATAATCTAACTCTATGTCCACTTGGATGGTGGGGCTTGAATCTGGACTCAGGGGTGTGGCCACAAAATTCTGCGCAAACGCAGATCGCCACAGTTTGGAATGCATATGGCGGCGTCGCACATGCGCAGTCCAGCGGGTAACCAAATTTGATGGGTGGCCATATGTGACGCTACACCCTGACAGTGAAATGAGAAGCAGCACTGTAATGAGTTCATAGCTCTGGCATTGTGCTGTCTCCTGCTATCAGCTTGCTTCTTGTCAGCACATGAAGTGATTGGCTGCACGTGTTTCTTCTTTCTCTCACACTCCAGCCCTGCTGTACAGGGACTGCAGAATGCTGATGCAAGGTCAGATTTACATACACTGCTTACATTTTAGAAAATATATTTAATGATATGATAATTATTAAAGAGCTACATTATTTGTGTATTTACTGTTGCTGGTGAGCCTACTGACAGCGCCGCTCTAAAGCCCCATACACACGCGCGGACAATCCGTGGACCAGGTCCGTCGGACCATGTCCGTCATACTTTGTCTGATGTTGGTTTTGCGTACACACGATCGGACAAAGTTGTCGGAAAATCCGATCATTCTGAACGTGGTGACGTTTGTTGCCTACGACGGGACTACGTAGAGGCTAGTAGCCAATAGCTTTGGTCTTGTAATGTGATCTGAGCATGCGTAGCACTTTGTCCGGTCGGACAAGCGTACACACGCTCGGATTTGGTGTGATCGGACCGTGTTGACGGCAAAGTTTTCCAGCAGGAGATAAGACTTTGTCCGTCGGCCAAACCGACGAACACTGTCCGATGGTGCATACACACGGTCTGATTTTTCAACAACCTTGTCCGATCGGACAGAATCCATGAAAAAGTCCGACCGTGACTTAAGTGTCTTAAATTATCAATCCGGTGATCCACTAACAAAAGGAGGGTGCAGGCTTCATCCAGAGAGCAAATTAGCCATACAATATAAGGGATGGCACACCCCAGCAGCTAAGCACGTGAGGATAGATGGAAACTGCCTCAGTCTCAGCTCCACCTTGACCCTGACCATGCCCTGACTTGTTTCACCCTGCCACCACTACAAATAAAGTGGTTGTAAAGTCTTGTTTTAAAAAACAAAAAGAACAAACATGTTATACTTACCTCCTCGGGTTTTTTTTTTTTTTTTGATTTCAAAAATTTTATTGAAAATAGGAACGATACAAAGTTATAAAAGTGAACAGAGTAACCAAAACGCCCCCTAGGGGGTCAGAACAGATGGCAGTTTACAGACAAAAACAAACGGAAATACACTGGTAGTGGTATACACTGGTAGTGGTATGTTCTACTCACGGGTCACCGAAAGAGTGACAAGGGGGCGGTACACAATCTAGAGAACTAGACTTTATTACCACTAGGCGGAGAAGCAGAGCACCTAGGTAAGTATCAGATGATTTAGGATCGGCGTCCGCTCCCCAACATCCCACGCACCCCCAGAGGGATCTTGCTGTGCGTGGGAGGGACGAGGACCAGTGTCTCTGGTGTTGCCAGAGGTTGAGAGTGGAGATTCTAATCCCTAGGGCGGGATGTTCACCCCTAGCTGGAGTGAATATGCCGCAACGGGCCCGTTCCTGATCCCCTACCTAACGGGGGGAGGATAAGAGACGGCTTGGAGGAGCTTTGACTGTCACCTACTACCAAGTGGACTGCCCCTCTGTATCTTCGAGCTTCAAAACATAATGAATGTAAGTAACTAAACTGGGTTCCTTTGTAGTCAAGGACCCTTCAAGAAGTAGATGAAGGAGCGAGAGAAAAGAAAGAAGAAGTTTGAGAGAAGTAGGAAGGAAGAGGGGGTGTAGAGAGAGGGGGGGTGGAGGGGCAGGGATAGAAGGAAGGTTCAGTGGGGGACCCTCGCGGAGAGGGGATGGGGAACGTGTGCTATTATAGTCAGGTGAACATCAGAACCTTCTCATAAGAGGATTAGTGAGACACCTGTATACTGTGCCCATGGTTCCCAAATGAGATGAAATTTGTCTGCGGAATCCAATATGGAGTGGGCAATTTTTTCTTGCGACATTATCCACGAAATTTTTTGTTTGGCGCGGCAAAATGAGACCGAAGGCGATTTCCATGCATGGACTAAAGTGATCTTGGCTCCCAGGAGGATGAAATGAATGAGCGAGCGGGTTGATTTGGGGACTAGCGGGATAGTGTTGTTGAGGAGTGCTATGGAAGGGTCCTGCGACACTCTGTAGCCTGTAACCTTGCGGATGAGACAAAAGATTTTGTTCCAGAAGCCCCTGATTTTAGGGCATTCCCAGACAGTGTGTAGAAGAGAGCCTAATATGCCACACCCCCTAAAGCAGAGGGGGGAGGACTGAGGGTAAAATTTAGCGAGGCGGGTAGGGACCAGATACCATCTGGAGAGTACCTTGATGTCAGCTTCCATAAGGGAGGTGTTTAAGATACCTTTGAATGAGCGGGCAAAATTTGTGTGCCAAGTGTCCAGATCCCATTCGAACTGGAGGTCCTGCTCCCATTTCAACATGTAATTTGCTTTGCCCTGTGGTTCAGCAAGCGCTGAGTAGATCAGGGAGATGCCCCCCCTGACGCCCATGGCTGAGGAGCACCATAGCTCATACTGGGTGACCGAAAGTGGGGTGTCTGAGCTGACCCAGATCTTGTGTAGGAAGTGTCGTAGCTGGTAATACCGATAGGTTTCCGCAGGGGGCATTTCTAACTTAGAGGTACAGTATTTAAGAGATATGGGGCCATCATTATTGAAGTATTGACCGATCCTGTACAGGCCCTTATCAAGCCACCATTTAAAAGCCTTAATGTTCAGCCCCGGTTGGAAATGAGGGTTGTTGTAGATATGAGCGAGAGGGTGCCAGGGAGATGTCAAAGAGGAGTGTTTGTGTAGGGAGTCACATAGGGACATTGAGTGCGAGAGGGTGGGAGCAAGGATCGCTGGGCGATCTTTGCGGGGGTCTCCAGACTAGGTAGTCCAGAGTGTGGTTGGGGGTAGCCTGCCGTTCGATCTCAACCCAGTCAGGTTTTGGAGACCTAGAATAGATAGCGGAAAATTGGCATAGTTGGGCAGCTTGGTAATACTTCCAAAGGTTCGGAAGGCCTAGCCCCCCTTTCTTCTTTGCTCTGTACAGCACTTTATTGGAGAGTCGATGACCCTTGCCTCCCCAGACGTATTTAATGAGAGTGGATTGGACTCTGTCCAGATCCCGCTTTCTGACGGGGATTGGCAGAGACCTAAAAAGATATAACAGTCTGGGGAGGAGGGTCATTTTTACTGAATTGACTCTGCCTAACCAGGACAGTTTGTAGAGAGACCATTGTGCTAAGTCTTCTGAAAGCTTTTTCAACATGGGGGTATAATTGTGCAGGTATAAGAGGTCTATTTTGGGGGTAAGGAAGACCCCTAGATAGGGAAGGGAGGAGGAGCTCCAGGAGAAGGGGAATTTGTCTTTGAGTCTGTCTACTATGTCTTGGGGAGTTGTGATGTTAAGGGCCAGTGACTTCGACATGTTGACCTTGAGACCAGATACTGAGCCAAAGGAGTTAAGAAGGTGGAGGACCTTAGGAGTCGACGTAAGGGGGGAGGTGAGGAAAAGGAGGACATCATCCGCAAAGAGCGCGCATTTGTGAGTCTGATTGCCGCATAGTACCCCTTTTATATCGGGGTCTTGTCTTAATGCTATAGCTAGGGTTTCTATCGCTATAGCGAAAAGTAAAGGGGAAAGGGGGCAGCCCTGTCTAGTGCCTTTAAGAATTGGGATTTGGTTGGAAAGGTGACCCTGTAGTTTCACCTGGGCTTTCGGGGAGGAGTATAGGGAGGATAGAATTTGTAGGAAGTTTGGGCCGAAGCCCCAGCGGCCAAGAATGGTAAAAAGGTAAGGCCAGGTGACTGTATCGAATGCTTTCTGAAGATCAATGGATAAAATGTAGCCTGGTTGTGTAGGATTGCCATCCCAGGCGGAATGCATAAGGGATATTAAGTCTACTGCTCTCCTAATCTGGTCCGGCCCCTGTCTCCCAGGTATGAAGCCCACCTGGTCCTTATGTACGTAGGACGCAATGAAGGATGCCAATCTGTTGGCGAGAATTTTTGTCATAATTTTAAGGTCATTGTTAATTAGCGATATCGGCCTGTAGTTGCTTACTTCGCTAGCATCTTTTCCTTGTTTCGGAATCACAGAGATAAAAGCTAGATTAGCTGCTGGTTCCAGGGGAGAGCACTCACGTAGGGAATTGAAGAGCCGGACCAGACGAGGAGAGAGGATCTCAGAGAAGGATTTGTAATATTGGGCTGAAAAGCCGTCAGGTCCAGGGGCAGAATCTGTCTTAAGGTTTTTAATGACATCCTGTACTTCTTCTATGTTAAAAGGGGCCTCCATCATGGAGCTGTGGGAATCCGAAAGTTTTGGGAGATTAATTTTTTCAAGGAAGGAATCTAGGGGGGCTGGGTCAGAAGAGGCTGGAGGGGAATAGAGGTTCGAGTAGAAAGCATGGAAGGTGTCAAGAATTTTTTGAGGGTTCTGGGAGAGGGACCCCGAGGTTGTTTTTATTTTGGGTAACGTAAAGGTTTTCATCTTGGGGGTGAGTTTCGTCGCTAGCCGAGGGCCAATTTTATCAGCTAGTAAGTAGTACCTGCCGCTCTGCCAATGTAGGTGTTTATCAGCACTAGTGGTGAGGGCTAAATTTAAGGCAACCCGGGATGATTCCAGCTGGGCAAGGCTAGCAGGGGAGGGATTGGCTTTATGGGCTTTACTGAGAAGTTCAAATTCCTTTTCCAACTTCTCTACAGTAACTTTGTGTTCTTTCTTAAGCTTAGATGATAGTTGGATTATTTTCCCTCTCATTACTGCCTTATGGGCACCCCAGAGAGTGCTGGGGGACGTGTCCCCTGTGTCGTTAAGGAGAAAGAATTCTTTAATATCCTGTGCAAGTAGGTTGCAGTGGACAGGGTTGGACAGGAGGGTTTTACTAAGGCGCCATTGGGGGGGACCGGAGGGTGAGAGTGAGCTGCGAATTTTGAGAGTGACAATGGAGTGATCAGACCAGGGGATTTCGTGTATTGAAGCATGAGTCGCTGAGTGGATGTCCGAGTTGGGAATGAAGATGTGATCTATTCTGCTGAAAGTCTTGTGAGGGGCCGAGTAGTGGGTGTAGTCTTTAGCCAGGGGATTTAATTCCCTCCAAGTGTCAATCAGACCCAAGTCGTGGAAGAGTCTGGCTATTCTAAGGCTCTGTTTGGGGGGTTTTGTGAGACGGGGTCTGTCCTGGGAGGATTTGTCTAAGGCATGGTCAAACGTGGTGTTGGAGTCTCCTCCTATTATAATTCTCCCTTCTAAGTGAGGGGATAGAGTAGAGAGCATAGAAGTAAAGAAGCGCGCCTGACCCTGGTTGGGGGCGTAGTAGGAAACGAGGGAGAATAGTTCTCCTTCAATAAGCCCTTTGATCAGGAGGAATCTACCGTTTTCGTCTCGTATCGTGTGTGTATGAGCAAAGGGGATGCGTTTGGAAAGTAGGATAGCTACACCTCTCTGTTTGGTTTGTGCGTTAGCTAGGTAGAAGGTGGGGAAGTTGCGGTGGAGAAAAGAAGGGGTGTAGCTTGCTGGGAAGTGGGTTTCTTGGAGAAGGACTATATCAAGGCTTCTGGCATGGTAACACTGAAAGGCTTTCCGGCGTTTAGAGGGGGAATTTAGCCCCTGAGTGTTGTGAGATGCTACTCTCAGTGTCAATTTACGATTGTCTGTATCAGCCATGGGCGTCTGGGTGTGGGTGCGAGGGTGATCGGTGGGAGCTTACCTTTAAACGATGGAGTCTACAGTCTGTAGGCTGGGAGTTGCGCATTTGCAGGTATCTTAAGGAGAGTGTTGTGTAGCATCTCCGCGAGGGGCCCTGAGCACAAGGGAGAGGAGGAGAAGGGGAGGAAGGCAGGATGGGGGGGAGGAAGAGAAGAGAAAGAGAGGAGGAGAGAGCGACAAGAATAATAAAATGATTAGTACAGAAAAAAATACAACAAAATGTAAACATCCGTAATGCATCCATCAAAGTGCAAGAGGGGCCGGCGAGCCCGGTCCAGGTCCAAAAGCTCTCCGAGGAGAGTATTTGGAGAGGGTGCAACCTCAAAAGGGTTGTCTGTCTGGTGTCACCGGAGGGAATGGGTACCCTCCGCGTCACAACAGGTGGAGTGGAAAAAAGAAAAAACCAAAGCAGCGCCGCTCCGGCCGTGGCGGCCCCCAGTGTGGGGTAAAAATGAGACCGGTTGGCCAGAAAGAAAAAAGAAAAAACCAAGAGCAACCTAAACTTAGGTAAGTCTTAGATAAAGTCTTGCTTTGTGTAAATAGTAAGCAATAAGCCAGTGAAATTAGGAGTACCTGTAAGGGAGGGGGGGAATTGTCCAGAACAGGAGCAGGGTAGGGGAGGCTGGTGGGACTGAACATGTGGGGAGATTGAATACAGGTTTCAATCCCTACTAGACACATAACAAGCAAAACAAAAACCCACCATTTCCCAGGCGGGTATTGCATGTGGGGTAGGGTAGCCCATGTAGTCACGGGAAGGACTAATGGGGCCCTGCCCGGATCAGGAAGCACCCAGGCCTGACCAAAATTAGTCAGGGCTTAGTGGGTACGTCTTCCCCTGAACCTTGAGGAGAACTGCGGTGGCTTCAAAATGGCTAAAAGGGGGAAGAAAAAAAATAAATCATAAGAGCCACAGTGAAATGGCCGGAAAAAAATAAAAAATAAAAAAAGGGGGGGGGGGAGGGAGGCAAGGTTCAGGGGAAGCTGGAATCATCAAAAAGAGCAGGGGTAACACCTCTCAGTTAGGAGAGGCAAACGAAAGTTCTCATCTCGGGGGATGGGATTCACGGTGTCTCTTTGTCTGCTGCTTGTTCCACAACGGGGTCAGAGGGCTGCCAGGTGGTGGACGTTTGGAGGAGACTGACTTGCTTGGAGCTTGGTGGGTGGCTAGGTCCTGGGAGATGAGTCCAAGTTGGAGCAGAAGGCGCTCGCCATCATGGAATGAGGAGAATCCATAGGATTTGTCTTTAAAGTGGAATTGGAGCCGGAACGGGAAGGACCAGCGGTATTTGATGGAGTTTTGTGTGAGGACCTCCAGGAGGGGCTTGAGGGACCTGCGTTTCTGTACTGTGGCGGGTGAAATGTCTGCGAAAATTTGGACCCTGTTGCCCTGGAAAGTCAGGCTATCTCGGTTGCGTGTGTGTCTCATGATGTCTTCTTTGATACCATAGTAGTGTGGCTTAACTACTATGTCCCTTGGGAGGCCATCTTGTCTGGGGGGTTGGAGGGCTCTGTGTGCCCTGTCAAGTTCCAATTTGTGCTCCTGGATGTCAGGCATGAGTTCTTTAATGAACGATTTGATCGTACCAGGGACGTCTGTGACCGACTCAGGGATTCCTCTTATGCGGAAGTTGTACCTTCTGCTTCTGTTCTCCAAATCGTCGATTTTAGAGAGGGCTGTTTCTAGTTGGTCCTGCAAAGTTTGGATGCATGCAGTATTCTGGTTGGTGCGTGCTGCTGTGTCATCTACAGCTTGTTCAATGACATCCATGCGGGCTCCTAGGCCCTGTAGATCTGCTTTAATAGTGGCCGTAATTTGCGTGGCGTTATGGGCCAGCATCTCAGAGAAGTGTTGCAGCAAGAGCTGCATGTCGGTGGAGTGGGTCTGTTGCAGGGGAGGGAAGTGATGGGGCCCTTTTAGGCCCAAGGGGGATCCCTGGAGTGGAGTGTGAGGGAGGCTGCCGAATGTCCTGCTCAGCAGGGATGCTGTGAAGGCTGGGGATATCCCTTGGGGATTACAGGTACTCACGGGGGTTGTCAGAAGGCTGTTAAGTTGCTGTTGCTGCTGATGAGCTGGTGGATCCGCAATGGAGTCCGGTTCCTCCATGCTGCCTCGTGTTGTGGCCGCCATCTTGGCAGAGGCCGGGGTCGCCAGGTTGTAAACGAGCTGCCGGCTGACTTCGCTCTTTTGTGTCCCCACGGACATATCGGTGGGTGCCTGGCACCCTCGGGATGTTGTGGGCTGAGGGCCAGTCGGATCCAGCTAGATCTAAGAGCTCAGGGGGCTAGGTAAGGCCGGAGCGGTGCGGAGCTCCCGTTCAGTGCGTCTTCCCGGAAGTCCCGCGCATGCGCACTCTCAGGTTTTTTATCTTAATGCATAGAATGATTGACAGCCACAGAGCCAATGGCGCTGTTGCTGTGTCTTAGTCAGCCAATCAGGAGGAGTGTCCCGGACAGCTTATGCCCTATACACACGGTCGGACTTTCCGATGGAAAATGTGCGATCGGAGCTTGTTGTCGGAAATTCCGACCGTGTGTTGGCTCCATCGGACAGTTCCAATCGGAATTTCCGGTGCACAAAGTTTGAGATTTGGTTCTCAATTTTTTCCGACAACAAAATCCGTTCGCGCAAATTCCGATCGTGTGTACACAATTCCGACACACAAAGCTCCACGCATGCTCGGAATCAAGCAGAAGACCCGCACTGGCTATTGAACTTAATTTTTCTCGGCTCATCGTACGTGTTGTACATCACCGCGTTCTTGATGTTCGGAATTTCCGACCAACTTTGTGTGACCGTGGGTATGCAAGACAAGTTTGAGCCAACATCCATCGGAAAAAATCCATGGGATTTTGTTGTCGGAATGTCCGATCGTGTGTACAGGGCATTAGACATTCATGGACATCGCTGGAGAGAGAGATGGGGCTCAGGTAAGTAATTAGGGGGGTTTTGGGGAGGCTGCTACACACAGAAGGTTTTTTTTAGATAGAAAACCTTCTGCCTTTACAACTCTTTTAAGCACCTTTCACACTTGTACGATTTGTCCTGCGACTTGGGACTGCAAAGTCACATGACAAGTCATCCCCCATGATTTCCAATGACAACCATTCGTATTAGTACGACAAGTTGTGCCGACTTCAATGTAGTCCCTGCACTACTTTGGGGCCGACTTTGATCCTACTTCAGCAAAATTGAATATCACTGAAGTCGAATATCACTGAAGTAATAAGTCGGATCAAAGTCAAAAGTGTCAGTTAGCGTCACATTGTCCGCCATACTATTGCAGTTTATATAATAAGTTTCTGATCGCTGCCATTACTAGTATAAAATAAATAAATAAACATACATTCCAGTATAAATACCATAGTTCGTAGACACTATAGCGTTTGGGCAAACCAATAACAATATACGCCTAATGTGATTTTTTTTTTACCAAAGGAAAGTACCAGAATACATATTGGCCTAAATTGATGATATGCCTCTGTTGAAGACCCATTGGTCGAAATACATAGGGTTTTTTTGGCTTATCGCTCTCCACATTGCCCAGCTTTTTATCCTTGTGATCACTTTTATACCTGTATGCTGGTTTTTAGAAATTAAATACAATTTTTTTGACCTACACTCTGTGGAAGCATTTTCTTTCTCCACATACTACTTTGCTTAGAGTGGCTCCAGAGTCCTGTTGATCTCACCATCCAGATCCAGTTTGACGCATCCAGGATTGGAGGTCCATTTGGAGGTTCCCCGTCTCTTTCCTGGATTCCACCCCGGAGGTCCCGGATCCTGTGGAGCTCCATACTTTGGCCATTTGTGACACCAAGCTTGTATGACTCCATGTCGCTGACATTGGAGTCCACCAGTTCCAGTAAGGGCACACGCACTTCTCTTCATTGTTGATGATGCAATATCTTTTATGTCCTCCATCCTCCGTATCCTCCAGACAGCGTTTTACACTTGAGCAGGTGGGGTTGGGGGGCCCATCAGACAGACCAGCCAGCTCACGGGAAGTGGTCCCTGGAAGAAGCCCAGGCATCCTCAAATTGGAGGGAACGTATGGCAGTCGCCAGAGCAATTAATCATTTCCAAAATCAATTGAGGGGTCACCATGTCCTAATACTGTCAGTGGCATAGGTGATCAAGCAAGGGGGCACCTGCTTTTTCATTACCCTGTGTTGGAATATCATTTTGTGTTGGACTATACTGTACACTTTTTTGCACTGGTTTGATTCACATATCTTCCAGTGCTCATTGGTGTTGGGTTATTCATCCACATAGTGTTTTACATATATTGGACACTTTGTTTATTTGATTTCATCACTATCATTCATCATTCCTCATATTCATTTATTTATGTTTATGGATTAGCGCTGCATTTTTTACTATCTAAATTGATGAAGAAATTAGATTTATTTTTATTTTTTTATTTATTCTATATGTTTTATAGCAGAAAGTAAAAAAAAATATTTTTCACAATTGTTGGTCTTTTTTTTTGTTTATAACACAAAAAATAAAAGACACAGAGGAGATCAAATACCACCAAAAGAAAGCTCTATTACTGAGAAAAAAAAATGACATTTGGGTACAGCGTCGCATGACCGCGCAATTGTCAGTTAAAGTAACACAGTGTTGTATCACAACAAATGGCCTGGTCATGAAAGAGGGTAAATCTTTCAGAGGCCAAGTGGTTATACTAGCTTTAAAAATATAATTTAGCAATTCATAATGAATACATAGCTGCATTCATTGTTGTATTTAAATATCTCCCTGCAGCTCATTTTTTTTTTTAGCAGTCCTTTGTTTTATCTGGTTATCTGCATTTTCTAAATGTTCACATGTTGTTTTTCATTTCTGCTTGCCTGTTTCTTACATCTGTGTGCTGGCTGGGCTGTGAATGGATGCACATTGAATAGATCATCTTCGAGATGCCATCTGTCCTATAATGTCACCACCAATACCTGAGGGGTTCCAGTGAGATCTCACATCCACGCATCAAACTGACATCCAGCCAACCAGTGATGTCCTTTTCGCTGCATGTCAGCATTCAATATATTTGTTATGTGCACGCCATCTATTTTATCATTCATCTTAAAGTGCTACTGAAATCTTCTTTAACCGATTCAGCCCCGGAAGATTTGGCTGCTAAATGACCAGGTCATTTTTTTTTTGCGATTCGGCACTGTGTCGCTTTACAATTGCGCGGTCGTGCAGCGATGCACCCGAACAAAATTGACGTCCTTTTTTTCCCAAGGTCGCTGTGGATGAGTGCCACCTGCAGTGGAGAAAGTAGACTACATTAGGGTTGCTACTTTTTCTTCAAGCCAAACCTGAACACTTTAGCAACGCACAGTCATTTTTTTTTTGGTTTTAGTATACACTATAGGATTGTAACAGACCTGGGACATCTTTGGGCACTCCAAAGAGAATAGTAATGTGGCGCACATAGTCCACCTCACCCTCCGGTCAAGCCCTGTTCAGAGCCACAATTCCTGTCTAAGTAATGTGTCCGGGTTTAAGGTGGACCGAAACCTGGACACATGATTCAAAATCCGAACTGTCCGGGTGAATCCCGGACAGGTGGCAACTCTAGCCTACACGCGCTACATTATGTTGAATTGTTTCTATATTGAGTAGCTCATATTCGGCCATTGTTCATTTAGAGATTGGAAAAGGAAATGGTTGCTTTCTTTTTTTTTGATCACAACAAAGAAGACTACGAAGGGGTTAAGGATAAATCAGAGTGCCCTACACACTCACACACACATTTTCCATTGAGATCTAATTATTTTAGCATGCACAATGAGCAGCAAACAGCAAAATCAATGCTCCAGCGGATGCACGTCGGCGTGGTCGGTGTCAGCTCGCCAAGTGAGTATCGGAAGCGTTGGGGCCTTGCTCTTGCCTAAATCAGTGTATGTTTCCTGGCCTATTCCCCGCAGTATTTGCATATACCCTCAAACACACACACAGCTCAGGGTAATACCTCTCCAATGTGATAAAATCAATGGGTACGCAGCCTTTTTTTGCCTGACAGTATTGTCAGGGCATATTATCTGGTTTCAGAGAGCGGCCTGAGTTCATAGCAGTCGTCAGTTAAATTTCCCTTCTCTGAAGCTGAGCAAAATGTGGTAATGTCACAGCCACAGGCGACTGGCATTCACAGGATGGTTTACCGGTGGAGCTTAGCCTCCTGGCTTGTCATAGCGTATCTATCTCAGGTTATTCCTTCAGCTTCCCTATTCAGAGGTTTCCAAGAATGTTGCCTCAAGCAGTGGTGGGACACAAAAAAAGAGATTTTTTTGTTCTGCACTTAGAAACATTACCACACTTCACACTCCGTCTCACATAAGGGGAAATCTAGCTGACTGCTCTGAACTCTATACATCCGATAATACGCTGTGACAGGGCTGCGGAGAGGAACGCTAAAGACGGCTAATTTATGTTTAATTAATGTCGAGCTGGCCCCTTTATATTACTCCTAATTATTTTGAACACTGCACTCTCGAGGTCAGCTGCAGTAGGCCGTGTGAACGTCTTGTAATACAGATGTTTGGAATGATTTTCTTAGTTATGGGAAGTTAGAGAATGGCATTGACCTGGGTACCTTCAACATACTTTACAACAGACAATTCGTACAAACATTTCCAGACCTGTCACCCTTGCACTATGCTATGTAATAGATACTAATGCCGCGTATACACGATCAGTTTTCCCGTCCGACTAAACTCTGAATATTTTTCCGACGGAGTTCCGCTAAAACTGTCTTGCCCACACACGATCACACCAAAGTCTGACTGTCTAGAACACGGTGACGTACAACACGTACGGCGGGACTAGAAAAAGGAAGTTCAATAGGCAGTAGCCAATAGCTGCCGTCTCGTACTTGCTTCGTTTTTGGTCCGTCGGAACAGCACACGGACAAGCATTTTTTCCGATAGGAATTGATTCTTTCGGAAATATTTAAAACATGTTCTATTTCTAGGTCCGTCAGAATTTTTGAAAAAAAATAAAAAAGTCAAGAGGCCCACACACGATCGGAATATCCGATGAAAAAGATTCTATCTGACTTTTTCTGCTGGAAAGTCCGACCGTGTATACACGGCATTACCTTTTCCACCTCTTCAATACAGCTCCACTATCCAAAATGCTACTGCAAATAATTGGGCAAAAAAATAGAAAAAAAATAGCTTTATTATTACTTTTCTGTTAAAGCGGCTGTAAACCCAACGCTGTATCCTGGCCTAGGCCAACAAGGCACTTTACAGGGGGCAGCATGGAAAGAGTCCCCGTCAGCTTTCGCTGTTAGTGTAGAGCCAGTCTTAAGGGGTGGACTGGGCCGAGAGGCAATCTAGTCTAGCGCCCCCATAAAGTGGCGTACTGCTTCCGGTATGGGGGCAGCCAGCAATCCGCAACTGGGGGGGAGGGGCGCTGCTTTTTTTTGACTGTCCTATCATCCTGGACCACAAACCTTCCTCATTGTGCTATATGTTTTCTGCTTCACCATTGGCATGGTTATATCTTCTTAGTCCTCTCCATAAAATTATCCGAAATTTGTGCTTAAAGTAAAACTATGGGTAACACTTTTTTTTTCCATTTTGGATAGAATAAGGGAGGGTTATAGCCCCTGTCAGTTTATTTTTTACCATCCCTGTCCCATTGTAGAGATTTCCCTTCCTGCCCCATAGCCAAACAGAATGTGAGAGGAAATCTATGCAAATTAAGGGAATCCATTCCCCCCCTCCCCCTAGGCCCTCAGAACTAGTGTCACCACTCGAAATTGTCAGGGCGGGTCTTAAACAACAAGGGGTGTGGCATTGACAGGAAGGGGTGGGTCATATTTAAATTAGGGGGTGCACCAGTTTAGTCAGGCCTAGGGCAGCACAAAACCTAAATACACTACTGGGTAAACCTATCCTGTCCTATTTCCGTCATATTAATTGTTCCAAACTAGTGAACTGGTAGCGCTGTGTAGATTGCTTCCTACCTTCTTACTTACTGTTTCATCTGTCCTTTTCTGAGCAATGGTGTCATTAGCGCATGCGCACTTAGTCCCATTTTTCTGGCAAGCTCTTCATGCTGGAGAATTGATGTTTACATGCCAGGGCTACGTAATTTTCTTTGCCTGGCATCAGCTCCGAGATCCTGCAAGACTAGTTTCCCATTCACAAGTTGAGCCTTAAAGTGATTGTAAATGCAGAAGGTTTTTTATCTTAATACATTCTATGCATTAAGATATAAAGCCTTCTGGGTGCAGTAGCCTCCCTCAGCCCCCCTAATACTTACATGATCCCCCTCTAGATCCAGCGATGTTGTAGGAATGTCTCAGCTGCCTGGGTTCCCCTCCACATTGGCTGAGACAACAGTGTGGCGCTATTGGCTCCCGCTGCTGTCAATCAAATTCAGTCAGCCAATAAGAAGTGAATAGAGGTGGGTCCGGGAATGGACACAGGTAGCTGTGAATTGGCTCGGGTGCCCCCCAATAGCAAACTGCTTTCTGTGGGGGCACTTAACAGGAGGGAGGGGCCCGGAGAGCCAAAGAGGGACCAGAGAAGGGGAGGATCCAGGCTTCTCTGTGCATTATTTGTCCTTCAAAATTATGCAAATGTGTTCAATACACTCTTGTGTGTTCTTATCAGCAATATTGTTCCCTCCCCCCCGCCTTCCTGTGTGCCAAGCTCACATGAAGAAAACCCCACACACCAATGTAGATATATCATCAGAACAAAATAAACTCTTAGTTACAAAAGGACTAATAGCACTTGTTTGTGCTGAGCACCAAAGCCGCTAACTCCCACTTCTATCTTCCACTTCAAATCATGTCAAGCCATGTTACTAGCATAAAAGGCTCCAATAGTATAAATCCTTTTTAAAAACGTTTGCTGACTGATAAAGTCCTTCTGACGAAACACGTCGGGGGTTGGGGGCTACGCCACGCAAGGCATCTGATCCCTCAGTGGTAATACATAACGTGCATACTGTATTGGGTTTTATGTTGCAATAAATGTTTTTAAAAGGGATTTACAGTATTGGAGCAATGTTTTTTGACAGCTGTGCCATGTGACTATACAAGACACTCTAGTGGCAACTAGTGCAACCCTGTCAGTTAATGGAAAAAAAATCCTAATTTAAGTCTCCTGCAATAAAAGAGGAATGATACTCATCTCCAGCAGCCCATGTTTGCTAACTCCCCACTGTTCCAGTGAAGCACCTCCATCTGACTCTTCAGCATTTGACCCTTCCCAGAGTGGCAGAAGACTGTGTCCACCAGCTTGTTGTTGTGGATACTTTCTCTGACCTGAGCCCTATAATGACTTAGGGATCAGAGAAAAAAAAACAGATGCATGAATTCACCCCTCCTGGAAATGGCAAATGGCGTAAAGTCAAACGGAGGCTACCGCGCAGGAACGAAGGAGAGGTAGGAAACATGGGCCACCAGAGAGGTGAGTAAAATACATCTTCTATTGCAGAAGCCTGCCTATAGGATTTTTTCCAATGATTGACCGGATCAATTTAAGGTAAACATTTTGATAATTACCAAAAATACACACTTATTAAAAATACACCAAACATATCCTTAAAAGAAATAGCAAATTTTGCATTATTGTGTGAGACTAGCAGATATAACATTAGGATCTACCTAAGCAATTTAATTATCTCTAATCTGTGAGGCCTAGGGATGGGCCGAACACACCCGGTTCTGTTCGCACCAGAACATGCGAAAAGGCAAGAAGTTTGAGTGAACATGCAAACCCTATTAAAGTCTATGGTACACAAACATGAAAAATCAAAAGTGCTAATTTTAAAGGCTTATATGCAAGTCATTGCCATAAAAAGTGTATGGGGACATGAGTACTGCCCCAGGGGACATGTATCAATGCAAAAAAAAGTTTTTAAAACAACCGGTTTTTCAGGAGCAGTGATTTTATTAATGCTTATGTGAAACACTAAAAATTAAATATTCCTTTAAATTTTGTGCCTGGAGGGTTGCCTTAGTCTGCCTGTAAAGTGGCGCATCTGTGTGATGTGTAGAACAGTGCCGCAGCAAAATGGCATTTCTAAAGGAAAAAATGTAATTTAAACTTGCTCGTGGCTATGCCGATTCCCGGAAATATAGATGAAAAATCAATGAAAAAATTGACGTGGGTTCCCCCCTCAGTCCATACCAGGCCCTTTGGGGCTAGTATGGATTTCTAGGGGAACTCCACGTCAAAATGAAAAAAGAAATTGGCATGGGAGTCCCCCCAAAATCCATACCAGACCCTTATACGAGCATGCAGCCTGGAGGATAGGATGGGGGGGTGAGCGATGGGGACAAGAACCTCGTCCCGACAACCCTGGCCATTGGTTGTTGGAGTCTGCGGGTGAGGGGCTTATCAGAATCTGGAAGCCCCCTTTAACAAGCCCTTTTACCCCTACCCATTCACAAAAAAAGTGTCAAAAAGTAAAAACCACAATAGACAATTTTTGACAATTCCTTTATTAAAAAAAAAAAAAAAACAAGTGTCCCGTGATGTACATCCATCATCAATCACCAATCACGCTGCGTGACTGTTGGCTTTGACAGCTGTTATATAGGCAAGGGCGGGGTCATTCGTTACGTCAGCGGGTGCCCCCCCTCCCTTGCCTATATAACAGCTGTCTCAGCCAAGGGGCAGCAGTCGCCGGGAGGCCTCCTATCGAGGGAGAGCTTTTTTTATTTTTTCTATTTTTAGGGTCCGTTGGGAGGCATTATTGATGATGGATGGACATCGCAGGCCACCTTTTTTTGTTTTTTAATAAAGGAAATTGTCTATTGTGGTTTTTACTTTTTGACACTTTTTTGGGTGAATGGGTAGGGGTACAATACCCATTCACATGGGGGGCGGGATCTGGGGGCCCTCCAACAACCAATGGTCAGGGTTGTCTGGAAGAGGCTCTTATCCCCATCAACATGGGGACAAGGTGATTTGGGGGGACCAGGCAAGCGGCCTGGTATAGTTTGGGGGGGGGGGGGGGTGCTCACTTGTTTCCCCCACCTTTGCTGGCCTGCCAGGCTCCTTGCTACATTGTGCTTTTTCAAACCCTTCTTCAAACCCCCTTCAAAGGGGTTTGAATGAGTATCAGGTACATTTCACCCCTACCCATTCACCAAAAAAGTGTCAAAAAGTAAAAACCACAATGGACAGTTTTTGACAATTCCTTTATTAAAAAAGAAATTAAAAAAAAGTGTCTTGCGATGTACATCTATCGTTAATCACGCCGCTCAATGGAATGAAAAATAGAAAAAAGGGAGTTTGTCTTTGACAGCTGTTATATAGGCAAGGGGCGGGTCCAACCGCTGATGTAACTGGATGACTCCGCCCCCTCTGATGTCACATGACAATTTTTCTATTTTTTCGTGTCGGGCGGCGTGATTGAAGATGGATGGACATCGCAGGACACTTTTTTCTTTTTCTTTTTTAATAAAGGAATTGTCAAAAACTGTCTATTGTGGTTCTTACTTTTTGAATTTATTTTGATGAATATGTAGGGGTACAATGTACCCGATACCCATTCACATATGGGGGTGGAATCTGGGGGCCCCCTTGTTAAAGGGGGCTTCCAGATTCCGATAATCCCCCCGCCCACAGACCCTGACAACCAATGGCCAGGGTTGCCGGGAAGAGGCTCTTGTCCCCAAAACATCCTGCCCATGTTGAGGGCAAGTGGCCTAGTATGGCTCGCAATTGCTCTGAAAAGGGTCTGGTATGGATTTTGGGGGGACCCCACGCCAATTTTTTTTTTTTATTTTGTCATGGAGTTCCCCTTAAAATCAATGCCAGACCCGAAGGGCCTGGTATGGATTTTGGTGGGGAACCCTATGCTGTTTTTTTTTGTTAATTCTGTTATAGGGTTCCCCTTAACCACTTTAATGCACTGTATTATATACTGTACACTGACTGCACTGTATATATATATATATATATATATATATATATATATATATATATATATATATATATATACTAAACTGCCTGCATGCCACTAACCAACCTGCCTAATGTTGCTCAAGTTCTCTCAATTTCCTCCACGTATCACACTACATACGGCCGCTGTGTAAGCAGCCTCATTTAGTCAGGGCGTGAAATTAGCCCCTTGAGCCATGATTGGCCAAAGGCAACCTGCCTTTAGCCAATCATGGCTCTCTTAGCAGATTGCGCTGTGATTGGCCAAAGCAAGCAGGTCGGGTGCATGCTTTAGCCAATCAGCAGCCGTCAATGCACTGACAATCTCACAGTGCATCATGGGGCGCTCTGCAGCAAACGCCCCATTTGTTCGTTTCGAATGCGAACAAACGAACACCCGATGCTCGAGTCGAACTTACGTTTGATTTGAACATCAAGGCCATCCCTCGTCAGGCCTTTGCACTAAATAACTGTTGGTAAATCAAAAGAATATTAAACAGTCAGATAGTAACATGTATTGTAAGATTTAACATGGAACTAAAACCCTAATGCCGTGTACACACGACCGGACTTTTTGACGGACTGAATTTCGTCAGACTTTTCGACGGACTTTCAACGGACTTGTCTACACACAATCACACCAAAGTCCAACGGATTTGACCGTGATGACATACGACCGGACTAGAATAAGGAAGTTCATAGCCAGTAGCCAATAGCTGCCCTAGCGTCGGTTTTCGTCCGTTGGACTAGCATACAGACGAACTGACTTTTCGACCGGACTCGAGTCCGTCGGAAAGATTTGAAACATGTTCTAAATCTAAAGTCCGTCTGATTTTTCAACAGCAAAGGTCCGATGAAGCCCACACACGGTCGAATTGTCTGACGGATTTGTCCAAAAAGTCTGGCTGTGTGTACAAGGCATAGAACCCTACTTACCTTACATCCAGCAATATCTTCTACCTAGATTCTTCTGGGTTCAGCCATCTGGATTGGCCAGACTGGGATGGCATAACTCCTGTGTATGTGCATGGGAGTTTATTCATCCCTGCTTCAGGGTGTGCTAAGAATGTGCATTGAGCTGACCATGCAAGTTGCAAAGAAGAAGGTAAAAAGCCTTTAATGCAGAAGAAACATTGTATGTACAGTATATTCTGCAATAGACAAAATATGAAAAATTAGCTGCACACCAATATCCGTCCAACAGGTTTATTGAAAAGCTTCCACCAGAACTATGACAACGGACCAAGGGGTGACGACGTTTCACAAATAAATTGTGCTTCCTCAAACCCTTCAAAGGGGTTTGAAGAAGCAGAATGTATGTGTGAAACGTTGTCATCCCTTGGTCCGTTGTCATAGACCTGGTGGCAGTTTTTCAATAAACCTGTTGGACGGATGTTGGTGTGCAGCAAATTTTTCCTATTTTGTCTACGTTCACGGTTGCGAGCCAGAGCTAGCACCCAGCCCTTCCTTTCTGGTGGATTATCATACTCACCTGAAGAAGCGATGCATTTCATTGTTCATGTTCTGCAATAACAATCCTTCTTGAGATATATAGGAGCAAGGTTTGGGACTTTATATGAAGCATGCATCCAGGGAGGCAACACAACACAATGATGTCTGGTAGGTAAACCATAATAACCACCATATATCTTGCATATTAAAAAAAACATCCAATATAATAAAATACAGAAACATTTCATTCCATATCATAGTAACATAGTAATATAGTGACATATTGGCATAGCAACATATTGGTTTAACAATGGAAACATCATAGAAACGTTAGACTCATTGTGCTTGTCTCCACAATATAAAACATCATTTAAATTGGTAGAATCCACTGGAACATATTGTTGATGGTATAAAAGTAATATGGGCAGTATCTAATATCTCACTGCGTTTCGTGGCTAAACTGCCACTCTTATAAGGTAATTATTAAATTGGGTAATGTATAGAAGGAATTGTACAAGAGTAAGTCCCCCTGCTAATACTTACAGACCAACCATGAGTCTGGGCACAGGCATGGGAGGGCAAAGGCTGATGACCTGGCCGGCCTTGACCTTGAAGTATTAAAGGTAAGTATTAGGTAGGATAATAATTAGAAGGAAATAGTACAAAAGTAAACCCCCGACTCATACTTACAGACCAGTCATGAGCCTGGGCACAGGTAGTGGAAGGCAAGGGCTGGCTGGGCGGATCATCACCCCCGGGAGTTGAGGCAGTGATCCCCATGACACAGATGGAAAAAACAACTTGGAGGGAACTCCCCCGGGAATGGTACTTTTTTACTATTTCCTTCTAATTATTTTCCTACCTAATACTTACCTTTAATACTTCTTTAGACATCTATACCAATCTGCTCCTGAATAGTGGCAATGTAGCCACAAAACGAATTGAGCTATCTGATGCCTTCTATGCTACTTTCATATACTACCTATTACATGTTCTTTTGGATGCTACCCACTTGAATGCACAATATTACTATGGATACACGCATCCATGAGTCTGACGTTTCTATGATGTTACTATTGTGATACCAATATGCTACTATGTCAATATGCTATTATGTATTATGTTATGGAATTAAAGTTTCCTTGTTTTACTGTATTATTTTGTATGTATTTTGTTACTATGCATTATAAATGGTCACAATTATGGTTTATCCACCAGACGTCATTGTGCTGTTTTATCTCCCGGGCTGCATGTTTCATAAAAAGTCCCAAACCTTGCTCTCATTTATCCAAATGTCGGGGATGGAGGTACAATTGAAATGCCCTCATATAAAGTCCCAAACCCATTTCTCCTTTTCTCATTGCCATATCGGGGATGGAATCATGCGCCATACATGGCTTATATTTTATTATTTTGGTAGTATCCATTGCTAGCCTCAGTTAGGCGCTTCTACCTTTTTTATAACTTTCTATACTTTGTTTGGCTATCTTGCCATGTTCAGATTTTAGTTTGGATGCATGGTGGAGAGTGTTGGTTGGGGGCCTAAAATAGTTCGGATTTCTACCATAGACTCCCCCCCCCATCATTCCTTGCATGCCCCATGGGGTTTGGGCTGGGTGTGCCAGGCTTTTGTGTCCGGCTGGGATTCTCTTTGGCCCCAGGAGCTGCCATGAGCTCCGGGAGTCCTCCCCTTTCCCTCCTTTCACTGCGTTACGAGGATGGGGGCGGGCGTCACATTGCTCATGGACGCCATGCCATCCCGCGCCATGTGTGCCATGTCATCACCAGTGGCGCTGGTGCGCAGACACAGTGATATTTACATCAGCGGTCTTCACGAGGTACCATGGTGCTGACTTGCAAGCGTTCCCACTGCTTGGTTGCTGCAGCGATGCCTCCCTGACCGCCGCGTGACGTTGGTGGTCATCCCCAGCCACATTGGAGTATGTGTACCCCATTTACCCTACGAGAAACTCCCTGGGCTCATGGCTTTGTGAACATTGGGTACTATTGGACTGGGTTATCTACACAAAAATTCTTAGGTACTATTTGGTTAATTTAATTCTATTAATTTCATTTATACATCTTGTAGGTTTTTCGGTGTCCTATTTTACTGCCATATTTTATTTTTCCTTGGTGATTTTATTAATTTCCCACACCAACAATCTCCCTTGATTTGGATATAGCAATCCCTCCCTATCACTCACATGCTTCCTGTCAAATTTGTGCTACTCATCTACCTATTGGTCACATATTAGTACACTTTGCATTAAACAATAGTCAGTATATATACATTCCTATGTTTTATTCCATTATATATATATATATATATATATATATATATATATATATATATATTATATATATATATATATGTACACTTTGCATTAAACAATAGTCAGCCACAACTATATATACATTCCTATGTTTTATTCTTTCCTTCATAATTATATCCTATATATAATACGTATATAAAAGTAATGTAGCCAAGAAAAGCGTATATATTATATATATATATATATTCTATATATATATATATGATGACATTTCTATGATATTGTGATATACATTTTTGTAGATGGCTTCCTTGCTTTCTATATTATAAATGGCTCCCAGACTACCCACCACTAAAACGAATGCAATTTAATGTCCTCATATAAAGTCCCCAAACCCCTTTCTCCTTTTCTCAGTAATCAAAGGCACAGCACATTGGCTGCTGGTACCAGGGGGCACACAGCAATGTCCCCAGGTCTGGGAGCACAGAGGTATCTCCACACCACCCCCTCAGCTCAAGTAACTTCATAAGGGTCAATAAACTCTGAGCTCCCTCTGTCCAACAGCCCTTTTTAAGAAGTCAGATGTCATTGACATATAATTTCACCATAATGGTTAGCCATGACCAGCAATATTTTCGTGCACAAATAAAGCCTGCTTTAGCTGGGGATCACCAGCCAACAGTCCGTGGACATTTTATCCAACCCATTGTTCTGTTTTAAGTTGAAAAGTCTTACTGTCCTGTAGTAAAGCATTTTTTTTTTTTTTTCGTACAATAGAGAAGTACCCTTGCTTACACTCATATGACACACCCAACTTTCACATCAATCAACAAAGATTATGCCCCCTGCTGAACTGTGTTACACAGGAGCAAAGGGCCTACATGCTGGGCAGGGTTACTCTCACTGTGGCTGCTTTCTACAAGTCAAGGCCACTGCATTTTAGTTTGATTCACGGAATGCAATTGAACTATTTAGACTCAAAGTTCAGCAATAAGTAGACCTCCTGCCGTTTTCTATTATCAAACTCTTCTAATACTTCTTTCTCTACGGCCGAGTAAAGATTTTTTTAAATAAATAAGTACATTTATGTTGGGCCAAGGGTTATTATTGGCCCTGCAGCAAGCATCAGGGAGTGTAGCAGAACTGGGCCCCTCATGCCGAACGTATTTTCCAGCTTTACATTGGACACAAAACAAGGCAGTACGGTATTTCTCGATGTGAGACATGAAGATGTTTCAGATAATGTGCACTGGTTCAAGGAAAATCCAATGTTTTATGATTGCCTACCAAAACACGGTGATTGGTATTCCTGTTCATGCTACCTGGGAAAATTGTATCCAACTGTGAAACAAATAGCTCCAGCCAAAGATTCTACTGCTCGTTTTATTAAATCAGTAAATATAGTGTGAGAGAGATTATTATCCTAATGTATCACTGGGAAATAGCTTGTGAGAAAATGTCTGTTTGAAAAAGGTCTTGTAACAAATCTGAATTTAAAGTAAACCTTTCCCAAACCTGGGGACTTAGAATTATGATTTTGAAAATGCATAAGCAAAGAATATATTTAGAGAAAACCACATGAGGAAACCATGAGTGGAGCTACAGATATAGTTGAAGTTTTGATAGATGTCAAGCTCCCCCCCCCCCCCCATCTTCTAAGCCTAACTATTGGTCCTATAAGGTGGTTGACAGCATTATGGACCAATAGGAAGGCTCATGCCGCATACACATGACCAGACTTTCCGACAGCAAAGGTCCGACGGTTTTTCTGACGGACTTTTGGCGGAGTTCCGATGGACTTTCCGAACGAACGGACTTGGACACACACAGTTACACCAAAGTCCGACGGAATCGAACGTGATGACGTACGACCGGACTAGAATAAGGAAGTTCATAGCCAGTAGCCAATAGCTGCCCTAGCGTCGGTTTTCGTTTTCATCGGACTAGCATACAGACGAGTGGATTTCTCGATAGGAACTGGGTCCGGCGGAGTTCCGGCGGAAAAATTTGAAACATGTTCTATTTCTAAAGTCCGTCTGACTTTTGGACAGCAAAGGTCCGATGAAGCCCACACACGATCGAATTGTCAGGCGGATTCGTTCCATCTGACCTTTTCTGTCGGAAAGTCCGGTTGTGTGTACGCGGCATCAGAAGATGGTAAGGAGACAGGCCCAGCTCACCTTTTACAAGAAGAGCTGATATTTGCATAAAGCTTCAGTTGCCTGATTTGTTGACATTTCTTTTTGCTGAAATTAAAATGTTTGTAAAGCCCAACCTTTTTTTTTTAGATTTGGATGGAGTTTAATAACTTTCTGTTAAAGTGGTTGTAAACCCTTACAGGCCACTTTTTCCTACAGGTAAGCCTATAATAAGGCTTACCTACACGGTTTAGGAGATATCCCCTGTATCAACATGTGCTGACGTCCTTGGCACATGCGCACTGAAGAAAGGCTGTTTGTGACCAGGTAAGAAAACAGCAGCCTGGTAACCGTGGGAGCCAGATGGTGCACAGGGTGATTTGCGGTAATTCCGTTCAAATCCGTACGTGATTCGGATCGCCAATCATCTCGCTGCAGTTCCTAATGCCTGTTAGATTGGGGGATCATTTGGATGGCGTCACATGACTGTGAAGACGTCAACGCTTTTCACAACAGAGAGTGGCGTAGCTTTGTCTGAAGCCTGAGAACTGAGCGATCAGCTATCTTTGATTGCTCAGTTCTCTGTGTAGATGCCAGGGGCCAGATGCTTCATCCACCTAGGTAAGTATAATTCTTTTTTTTTTTTACTCCCTAAATGGCCTAAAATCTTAAAAACTCTCTGTTAAAGTGGTTGTAAACCCTCACAGACCACTTTTTCCTACAGGTTAGCCTATAATAAGGCTTACCTGTAGCCAACCCGGATATCTCCTAAACGTGCACAGTTTAGAAGATATCCCCTGTATCAGCATGTGCCGATGTCCTTGGCACATGCACACTGAAGCAAGTTGAATTCTTTTATCAAGTTTTTTTTAGTCTGTGTTTCTGCTGAAAAAATTCACCTCCCTTTTTTTTCCTAATGACTGTTATGACTGTGACAAAAAACAAGGGGAAATCTAAAATGTTAGAGAAAGAGCTCAGGTTAGATCATTCAATTGGGGACAAATTTTCTAGTGACGCCATATAAGATGAGAGTTTCACTTAATTTAGAGAGATTTTTTCATTTCTGTTGTTTCTTCAGGAAACGAGGTGAAGGGAAATTTCCCCAGCAAGACGCAGACAACAAAAATAACCTTACAGGGGTTTCAACCTGTTCCTACTCTATCCAATTGTGAGAACAGTTTTGGTTATGCATACACTTTAACGTTTTCATATGATCAGTTTAAATTGTCCAGGTGTGTGAGTGACCACATTCCCTGTTGTATCTTCAGAACAGGAGGGGAAGGGAAATTTTGACAGCAAGACACATTTAGCACCTTCCTAATTAGGTGCTAGGTTCCTAGGTCAATTTAGTTCTTTTTGGCTCCACTGTAATTGGTGGAGCAGTTGCTGATTGTTTTGGACTGATTAGGGTCAGGAAGGCTCCAGAACACAGGAGTGGAGTAGGTCAAATGAGTTGACTAAATATTTATGGGGTCTCAACCAATCCCTGGGGAGTGTACCCAGTAGATGGCTGCAGAGCACATACATAGTTTGCATCTGGAGCAGTCTTGCTCTTGTCCAGGAGGATAAGTTCCCTGCCTGGAGGGCTGTTGCCCTCCCAGGCAGCCCAGCTAAAATATACCTGAGCTCATTGAGGTCCCAACTATGCTAAAGCTGGAGGGCCTGATTGCTGAGATCTCTGAAGGGAGGATCTAGATCTGTAGAGCTCACTAAGGAAGAGTCTGTCTGATATTGGGAGGAGGCATCCAAGTATTCAGGGACCTTGTGAGTACAGACCTGAATGCAAGATCTGGATGAAGGTTGCTGCTGCTAGCCCTTTTGCACTAATACTAAGGCTTGCCTGGCCTAGAACATTGCTCATGGTGTCCCAGTGGTGTCCATTCCCTAGGCCAGTGATGGCGAACCTTGGCACCCCAGATGTTTTGGAACTACATTTCCCATGATACTCATGCACTCTGCAGTGTACTTGAGCATCATGGGAAATTTAGTTCCAAAGCATCTGGGGTGCCAAGGTTCACCATCACTGTCCTAGGCTATTATTAAAGGCATGGTTCTAAGAAGTAGCTGCAAAGTGAAGAGTGTCCTCAAAATACCGCTCAGCATTTTGTTATGGAGAATCCCACAGCTCCCAGTGTCCTATTCAAGTTTGTTCAGCAAAAATATAAAAAGGCAACCCCTAAAGTATTTATTGAGCCAGAAGAGTGAATGTTGCCATGTGCCTGGCTGCCACTGCACTAGTGGGGAAAGATGCTTGTGGCAGATCAGCCGGCCCTAAACACAGACAACAAAAATGACCTGACAGGGGTTTAAACCTTTTCCTACTCTATCCAATATAATAAAAATGTTTTGGTTATACATACACTTTACCTTTTGCATTCAGTTTAAGTTGACCAGGTGTGTGACTAGATCACTTTAAATTAACCACTTCAGCCCCGGAAGAATTTACCCCCTTCCTTAACAGAGCACTTTTTGCGATTCGGGACTGCATCGATTTAACTGAAAATTGCGTGGTCGTGCGACATTGCACCCAAAAAAAAATTGATGTCCCTTTTTTCCCACATATAGAGCTTTCTTTTGGTGGTATTTGATCACCTCTGCGTTTTTTATCTTTTGCGCTATAAACAAAAGAAGAGCGACAATTTTGAAAAAAACACAATATTTTTTACTTTTTGCTATAATAAATATCCCATTTTTAAAAAACAAAAACAATTTTTTTACTCAGTTTAGGCCGATACGTATTCTTCTACATATCTTTGGTAAAAAAAAAAAAAAATCCCAATAAGCGTATATTGATTGGTTTGCACAAAAGTTATAGCGTCTACAAAATAGGGGATAGATTTATTGCAGTTTTTTTTTTTTTTGACTAGTAATGGCGGCGAGCTGCAATTTTTTTCGTGACTGTGACATTGCGCAGACACTTCGGACACTTTTGACACATTTTTGGGACCATTCACATTCACACAGCGATCGTTGCTATAAAATTGCACTGATTACTGTGTAAATGTGACTGTCAGGGAAGGGGTTAACACTAGGGGGCGCTGCAGGGGTTAATTATGTTCCCTGGGAGTGATTCTAACTGTGGGGGGAGGGGACTCACAAGGGGAGGAGACCGATCGGTGTTCCTCTGTACTGTTCCTCTGTACTGGAAACACACACCATCGGTCTCCTCTCCTCTGACAGGACGTGGATCTGTGTATTTACACACACAGATCCACGGTCCTGCTGTGTTCCCGGGCAATCGCGGGTGCCCGGCGGACATCGCGGTCGCCAGGCACGCGCACCGGGTCACCGAGCCACGCAGCGCCCCCTAGATGGCCGGGAATGGGAGGACGTCATATGACGCCCACCCAGGATGGGAGATCCACCTTGTGGGTGTCATTTGACAATAGGCGGGTATTGAAGAGGTTAATAACAGTACATTTTAATGAACATTTTCAGAATCAGCTTTAAAGTGGTTGTAAACCCATAAGAAAAAAACCCTGCAAGACAAAGACATAATGAGCTAGTATGCCTTTGTCTTGCAGCTTTTCTTTCTCGGTCAAGTGATCCCTGTGATTGGCTATCAGATTGATCAGTAACTGTACAACCCACCCCTGTACTCTTTCTCCTCGTGAATGGAGAAAAAGATACAAAAATATAAACACAATGTTAAAGATAAATTAGCTGGTTTAATCTACGTCATGGATTAGGGTCAATGTTGGGGCCAAAGGTCACGATTAAGGCAGAAGTTCAGGGTCAGTGTGTTTTTTTAGGTTAGGGTAAAAAAAAAGCAAAAAGCACAGTATTGTTTCTGCACCCTACTATGGGTACAAATAACAAATAATGTACAGTATATGTGGTATTACTGTGATTATCAGGAGTAGCAGATTTTTTTTTGGGTTGTGATTGGGTGGTGGGTAATGGTTATAGCAATAGATATATAGTTACATTTCAAAAATATATATATTTTTTTTACTATTTTGGGCCAGGTTAACCTCCCAGCTAGCCTTAGACAGCACATAGGGAGAGTACTGTGTGTACTTTTTCATCTGGGGAAGATAACACAATAATAAAAATGTGAGTGAATCTATGGGGGTTATTTACGAAAAGCAAATCCACTTTGCACTGAAAGTGCACTTGGAAGTGCAGTCGCTCTAAATCTAAGGGGTAGATCTGAAATGAGGGGAAGCTCTGCTGATTTTATCATCCAATCATGTGAAAGCTAAAATGCTTTTTTTTTATTTTCCTTGCATATCCCCCTCGGATCTACAGCGACTGCACTTCCAAGTGCACTTGCAGTGCAAAATGGATTTTCCTTTAGTAAATAACCCAGAGTGCCTTTAACTATTCTCAAGTCTATCCAACAGAAAGTTCGTTTTGACTTTGTACTTTAAAACGACTTATACAAAGTCTTATTCCTTAATGTCATGGTTATAACTCTGCATGGAAAACAGCATACTGTGTAAATAATGCAGAATTTTATCATTTTAGTGTTTGTGTATATTTAATTCTACCGAAAAAGCATTAACATTAGGAAAACAAATGCTGTGATGGCATGCCATTTGAAACATTTTTAAGAATTATGTATAGGTAGGCGTATGTTGCCATTTAAGTATTCATACTTTTAGAGACAACTGGTTAACCCCTTAAGTGTTTTGCCCTAAAGGTACACATGAAATGTTAATTATAACCACATGGGACAAGCCCCGGGAGAAGCTTGGCAGCATTAAACTGCTACCATCGGAGCCCGCTGCTTGGAGGTCTTTACATAAACACCATGTACCAAAAAAGCTACTGTCTCCTTGAATGATTTTTCAGATGGTAAAACGCGATGGGAAGTTCTTAGCTCAGAAGAAGGGTGACTGCTCAACATTACCAACTCAGACAGCAAGACTTGTTCTGGAAAATGACAAGAATTAGAGGAAAGGGCACTTTAATGGCAATGACCTGTAAGCGTCATTTAGAGAACATATGGAGGGCACGACTATCTAATTAAGATGGAATAAATAATGATATTGAAAAAGTCTTAGGGCACTCAAAACAGCAGATCATAGTAGACAGTTGGAGCAGCCATGGATGATATGGAAATTTTTAAATTTTCAATTAAAAAAAAAAATGCAGTGTGTGTGTGTATATATATATATATATAAAATATATATGTGTGTGTATGTATATGTATGTATGTGTATATATATATATATATATATATATATATATATATATATATATATATATATATATATATATATATGTATGTATATGTATGTATGTATGCATGTATGTGTATATATATATATATATATATATATATATATATATATATGCTTTAATTTCTGTACAGAAGTTTATCTTTATGGGAAGGGCATGTAGGTCCTGGTATATGGTGATAACATTTTAGGGGGTAAACAGACTGCTTCTTGTTTATTTTCTTATTTCATTTTGTTTAACTAATGTTTGATATCATTATTGTTCTACAATTGTCATTTCTTTAAAGTAAAAAAAAAATATTTTCCCAATTTTCACCCTTTTTCGCATCATAGTGCTATTGATTTCCCTTATCCTCTTTATAGCTACTACTGTATATGACAGTATTCCAGCGATAGTTGCATGTCATATTTCTCAGGATGGGTTCTTGATGGTAACAATACTGAACCTTACCTGTATAATGTGCGTTGAAGTGGCCACTTGTAGTCTCTGTGGGAGGCTTTCCTCACAGCGCCGGATTGATGAAAGGCAACTTTGTAATCTGGCGGTCTTATACAGTGTATGGCGAACAATTCTGATATAAATATGATAAGCCATTTAGGCAAAATATGTCAGTTAGATGTGTCCATTATTTTGAAAGTCAAGACAGCAACCTTTGAATGTGGAATATGTGCCCTCACTGTCTTTTATCCCTTTCGATATTGACCAAAATGTGTTCAAGCCTATAGTGAGGTCTATCGGGCTTTTTTTTTTTTTGTAATTAGAAAGCAGTCAGGTGCCAAGCACAGTTCAAAAGTAGAGCATGTTGTTATCTAGAGGACACCGGTGACCCTAATGCCCCATACACACGGTTGGAAATTCCAACGGAAAATGTCCGATCGGACCATGTTGTCGGAAAATCCAACCGTGTGTGGGCTCCATCAAACTTTTTCCGTCGGAGATCCTGCTCTCAAATTTTCCGACAACAAAATCCGATCTGACTTTTTCCGATCGTGTGTAGAGAATTCCGACGGACAAAGTGCCACGCATGCTCAGATCAAATTAGGAGACCAAACCTATTGGCTAATAGCCTCTACGTAGTTCCGTCGTACACAACGAATATCACCATGTTCAGAATGATTTTCCGACAACTTTGTCCGACCGTGTGTATGCAACAACAGCGTCGGACAAAATCCGTCTGAAAAAAATCTGACGGATTTTGTGGTCGGAATTTCCGACCGCGTGTACGGGGCATAACAAGGATGGCCAGGTGGTTAGATTTCTACCCCCCTCAAAAAGGAGGCCAGCTCCTCCCTTCCAGAATATGAAATCAGTTTGTGGATTAATTTCACCCCTGGAAACCATCCATGGTTGAGCATTTAAAATCAGCACATCAACTAAAACTGATAGTGTTGAAAAATGTACTCAAAAAGGTTGAATTAGAAAGCATGGCTTGCCCATTTCTTCTCCTCATAATCTTAGTGTACCCCCCCCCCCCCACTTAGGGACCCTGGAAAGTACAGTTTTTAATATCATATAATGTTTACTTGCTTCATTGAATAGGTTTGCCCAAAAGATTTCAGGTACTGTGTTCTTGCTGCATTATACATGAAGTGCTACCCCTGCAGGAGCTGCATGCTAGATTGGGTTCTCTGCTCTTCTGCCTCGATTCTGAGAACAACCTTAGACCCACTGACACACCAGGTTAAGCAGATGGATACTGCACTGCTACTGGGAGCACAAATATAGATACTGTACCCTGCACAAAACTAAGGTTGAGTATCAAAAAGCAAACATCAAACTGGTTAGTAGTAAATTAATCCAATATATTGTCATGGCTTTAAATAGCAGTATGTACATAGTAAAGGATTAGGCCAACCACAGTTCAATAGACAATATGTTCACTAGGCTATAACAGCATAGAATGGAGTTCTATGCATCTAATTTAAACCTGCTAATTCACAAAATCAGCAATACGTGATAGCATTAGAAAGCAGTCAAGGCAATGATAATCAATACTGAGATAACTCCTCTGTAAACAGTAGGCTAAATCCTCTTTAGAGTGCATCGTATATGAGTGGCAGCAATGAAATGTAAGACTCCCTAAAGAGGTATCTTTTACTATGGACAATAGGCAAAGTTCTTCTGAAGAAGATAGCTGAGTGAGTAGCCCTTAGCCCTAGTTCTTCAGCCGGCTAGCGTTGGTGCACAGTCTTTATGGTGGTGCACATAAGTTCAGTCCCAGTAAAGTCTGCATGCAGTAAATAATGCTGCTAGTTAGATGGCCAGTCCCTATGTTCTCAGTCTCTGCTAGCAGCAACAGGCTAATGGCAGCAGTATCCCCTCACAAGTCCCAGCAATACAGCAACAGGGGTCTCAGTGGTCAGATGTCAGCTCACTTCTGGATCTGCCTGGAGCAACGGTTCTCAGCACATGGCCACAGGCCTGTGGCAGGTTAATGGGCACACAGGAGCAGCAATGTGCACATCTCAGGCTCCTCGCAGCAAAAAGTAAATTCCTCAGTGTTCAGCCTGTGAAAAGACAGCTCTCTCTCTCTTTATACCCAACTTGCATTGGGAATTGTAGTTCTATACTCCATTATTTCCCATAGCATATTCACCCTGCACTACATCTCCTTTGATTCAGTGCTGCCCACCACCAAAGCTCTTGAGCTCCCTCTGCTTGTCAGCTCCCCCTGGTGGATAGAAGTGAGATGAGTGAGGATAATGAAGATAATCACCTTTGTCAACACTTATTGTTTCAAAAAACCTGGAGTGTGCTGGGAGATTGGAGTACTTTTGGCCAATGAAAAAACGAAGGGCCTTAATCGTGCCCTTTCTTCCTTAGGTATCATGATTGATATTTAAGAAATTATGTTTTGCCTACCTCTAGAAACATTCGATAATTTACAGTCATTATAACAAACAGCAAAATGAAACATAAGCTTACTCAGATTTAGTCTCTTATGGGTCATTTAGCATGCTGAGTGATGCCAATAGGCAGAGTATTTTACAGACATCTACCTTAGGCCACAAAAAAACTTTCCTCCCCTTACTATTCTGTTTTTATCACTAACCCCATGTGTAAATATTGGGGAGTTCGGTTGTCCCTTGTATAGCTGCAATTGTGCTGACAGATGGAGGGAGTTCTCAACTTTGCCTTGGGGTTTATATTGGTGTTGATACGTCATGTAATTTTGGCATCTGGCCCGGTCTCATGGGCCCAGTCGGACATTAACCCAACACTATTTAATCACCAGTAATCATGTTCAAGTTGCGTCGTTTTTGCATTTTCTGGTTCTTAAACCAGAAGTTAAAGGCCTTGCCAGTGTCATTGCAGATGGCCTTTTCTCAGTTTCAATGGGAATGCTTCCAGACTGTGGCCTCTCAGGTGGAGAGAGAAGGGCATCTTTGCCTGAAATTCTTTTGGGACCTTGTTTTCAAAGCATTCTTTTATATTGACATTATAATGTTTTATTAACATATGGAATGAAAAGGTAACTTTGACCTATGGTGAATGTGGCCTACAAACCCATCATGGTAGATGTACAGTGCCTTGAAAAAGTATTCATACCCCTTGAAATTTTCCACATTTTGTCATGTTACAACCATAAACGTAAATGTATTCTATTAGGATTTTATGTAATAGTATTATTTTTTACAAATAAATGTCGGAAACGTGTGTCGTGCATTTGTATTCAGCCCCCCTGAGTCAATACTTTGTAGAACCACCTTTCCCTGCAATTACAGTTGCAAGTCTTTTTGGGTAGGTCTCTACCAACTTTGCACATCTAGAGTGCATTTTTTGCCCATACTTCTTTGCAAAACAGCTTAAGCTCTGTCAGATTGGATGGAGAGAATCTGTGAACAGCAATTTTATAGTCTTGCCACAGACTCTCAATTGGATTTCAGGCTGTACTACTGACTGGGCCATTCTAACAAATGAATATGCTTTGATCAAACCATTCCATTGTAGCTCTGGCTAAGGTTGTTGTCCTGCTGGAAGGTGAACCTCTGCCCAGTCTCAAGTCTTTTGCAGACTCTAACAGGTGTTCTTCTAAGATTGCCCTGTTTTTGGCTCCATCTATCTTGCCATAAACTCTGACCAGCTTCCCTGTCCCTGCTGAAGAAAAGCATCCCCACAACATGATGTTGCCACCACCATGTTTCACAGTGGGTATGGTGTGTTCAGGTAGATGTGCAGTGTTAGTTTTCCACCACACATAGCGTTTTGCTTTTAGGCCAAAAAGTAAAAGTTTGGTCTCATCTGACCAGAGCACCTTCTTCCAGATGTTTGCTATGTCCCCCACATGGCTTCTCGCAAACTGCACAGACAACCTCTTATGGCTTTCTTTGAACAATGGCTTTCTTCTTGCCACTCCTCCATAAAGGCCAGATTTGTAGAATGCACGACTAATAGTTGTCCTGTGGACAGATTCTCCCACCCGAGCTGTAGCTCCTTCAGTAACCATGGGCCTCTTGGCTGCTTCTCTGATTAATGCTCTTCTTACCGGGCCTGTCAGTTTAGGTGGACGGCCATGTCTTGGTAGGTTTGCAGTTGTGCCATACTCTTTCTATTTTTGGGTGATGAATTGAACAGTGCTCCATGAGATTTTTAAAGCTTGGGATATTTTTTTTTAAACCTAACCCTGCTTTAAATGTCTCCACAACTTTATCCCTGACCTGTCTGGTGTTTTCCTTGGCCTTCATGATGCTGTTTGTTCACTAAGGTTCTCTAACAAACCTCTGAGGGCTTTACAGAACAGCTGTATTTATACTGAGATTAAATTACACACAGGTGGACTCTATTTACTAATTAGGTGACTTCTGAAGGCAATTGGTTCCACTGAACTTTAGTTAGGGGTATCAGAGTAAAGGGGGTTGAATACAAATGCACGCCACACTTTTCAGATATTTATTTGTAAAATATTTTGAAAACCATTTATCATTTTCCTTTCACTGCACAATTATGTTGCCGCTTTGTGTTGGTCTATCACATAAAATCCCAATAAAATACATTTAAGTTTTTGGTTGTAACAAGACAAAATGTAGAAAATGTCAAGGGGTACGAATACTTTTTCAAGGCACTGTATAGATATATTTATGTATCCAATGGCCCTGCAGAAAACAGTATGTAAGGAGCAATGTTTGAAAATGTCACGTCTGGGGTATCTTTCTGCTCCCAACCTATCAAGTTTTTCATCAGAAAATCCTATCTTGTGTACAGGGCATTAGAGCAGTGTCGTATCACAAAAAATGGCCTGGGCATTAATGGGGCAAATCCTTCCGATCCTTAAGTGGTAAAAGTATGTATGTTTTATTAGATTGTAAGCTCGCAGGAGCAGGGACCTCCTAACCCTTTTGTATTAAGTTGTATTGTTCCTGTATTGTCTCCCATTATATTGTAAAGCACTGCACAAACTGTTGGCGCTATATAAATCTTGTATAATAATAATAATGTGGAACATATCACGGTAATAGACACAGGTATGATGGCATTAGTCTAGGTTCCTACAAAACATTAATATTCAACATCTCACCACTTCAAACCTCTGTTCTGCTCCCTGCTATGGCTCCTGCTGGTGTCCAGTTTGTGCCATGACAATTGCTAACAGCCCAATCTGTTTCAATAGTTTTTATTTGGGTAGCAAATGTTCTGCCCACGCAGGGCCTAGCATTGACAATTGTTACCGAAGTTGGCTCAGAAGAAAGGCAATAATAAAGCAATAAACAAAAAGGAACAATGAGAGCTAACAAACTAGCAGTAAATAGGCTTGTTCTTGAAGCCATAAGGACCAAGGGGTCCCAGAGAGGTTCCTCAAAACAACTGGGCGTCCCCTGAGCCCATCAATATCTATACAGTGGTGCAATATACAGCCTATACAGATCTAAACAGGAAAAAAGGTGTGGAATCTAGAAGGAAATTAGGCAGAAAGGTGAAGCTAAAGGAAAGGAGCTCATGCACCTATCGCGTAAGGAGCCAGAGAAAGGATAGGGGAGTCTAGGGGGGAAAGGGGGCCAGAAGAATAGAGGGCAAGAAAAGGGGAGGAGGTAAGGTCTTAGGAGCATCAGGACCATCCATAACAGGCGGCCCAAGCTGGCTGAAGGGAGGGTAGGAAAGGCGTATGACAGCCACAGGGGTGTACCTAGAGCATTTGGCACCCAGGGTGGATCCTATATCTGGTATCCCCCCCCCCCAAGGCGAGCAGTCAGCGCACCGCACATCGACGTGCTGACATCGATGTCAAATGTAGTCATGTGTAGCGCCTCCATGCACTGCAGCCCAGAACCCAGAAGAGTCCTCCCCCCCTGCTCTCCCGGTGGCTAGGTCACTCCTACTCCTCTGTAAAAATGGTGCTGACCGACCCGAGGATTGTCATTGGGTGACATACAGAAATACATGTAACTGGCAGTGGCACACTTACTATGTCCTACTGCTAGTGGAGTCACTAGGGTTGGTGTCACCCCCCCCCCCCCCCAAAAAAAAAGTTTTTTCCTGTTTTCTGAAAGTGTGCCAAAGATGCAGCATGCAGGACTTTTGGTGCGCTTTCAGAAAATGCAGAAAAAGAATAGAAATCTATAGGATATATTGGCTATAACTTCAGGTAAAATGTAGGAAGACCCCCTTTACATTACACAGCCCCTGTACCTTTGGACTCCTTTATATTACACAGCCCTCCCATACCTCTGGACCCCTTTACATTACACAGCCTCCACACCTTTGAACCCCTTTACATTACACAGCCCCACCTCTGGACCCCTTTACATTACACAGTCCCCCACCTCTGGACCTTTTTACATTACACAGCCTCACCTCTGGACCCCTTTACATTACACAGTCCCCCACCTCTGGACCCCTTTACATTACACACCCCCCACACCTCTGAACCCCTTTAAATTACACAGCCCCCATTGACACCAATGCTGGGGATAATATTGCATTCACTGACACCAGTGCTAGGGGTTATTATCGCATCCACTGGCATCATTGCTGGGGGTTATTAACAAATGTACATAGTTTACTCCTGCTTTAATTTCCGTGTGCCTTGCTGCAGAAAAAAAAAAAAATGACAGTGTATTATGCATCTGTAGAACAGGAATAAAAGAAAATTATGGGAGCATTGGAACTACTAAAATAAATACTGTTAAAATTTGTAAAGGATGTCTGATTTGAATTAAGGGCTCGTCCAGAAGGTGGTGCAGGAAATCCACATTCCATGTGTGTTTCCCGCACTACGTTCAAATCGCACTGGGTGTGTGATCTCCTGCGGGTGTATATATATTTTCCTAAGGCCACCACTAATGCATATCACAGTGCGTTTGCCTGCCCCGGATCTCATGGTACCGCAGTACCATAAAAGACAAAAACAGAACATTCCAAATCTCAACTCATCAGCCAGTCTGCTGACCAACCAAACTAACCTGTCCAACAGTCTGCGTTAAAAACAAGGGTTCAGTTAGCACACACTTAGTAGTGTTTGTTATCGCAATACCCTGGTGCAATACTTTTTTGAAAAAGTAGCAAAGTTTTTGTTCGATCCAGTGTGATTTAAACCCATTTAAATGAATAAGCTAAAAATAGCACCACATGTAGTTGCACAGGAATCCAGCAGGAATGTGGAGCATGTATCTGTGCGATTCAGGTGTTAACCGTCCATAAACCTAATTTTAATGATTATGTTCTAAATATGCTATTGACTAATTTGCAATAAACCCTGTCCCTGTATATCCGTATGGAATTCCCTGCCCCCATGTATCCAATCAGCCCCTAACCTGTCCACCTTTAGGAGATCCCTGAAAACTCACTTATTCAGGGAAGCCTATCCCACACCCACCTGACAACCCCATCAAATCATTCCCTGCATCTATTACCTTTTGTACCACCACCCCCTCCCTTTAGAATGTAAGCTTTACGAGCAGGGCCCTCTTGTCCCTTCTGTATTGTACTGTAATTGTGTTGTCCCCCCCCTCTACATTGTAAAGTGCTGCGTAAACTGTTGACGCTATATAAATTATGATTAATAATAATAAACCGGTATGGGGGGAAGTTTGGCATTTTTGCCCTGGGCACCAGAAGATCTTGTCCCATCACTGGTCAGGACCAACAACCCCCCCCCCCCCCCCCAGACTGTAGCTTGCAGACTTTACTTCACGCTACTTATAGGCTCACACTAGTGGTATGAAGGGTTCTGTTTACAATCCCTGATCACCACTAGAGGGGGCATTTTTAAAGCTGCATTGGAAAAACAACAAGCAAAATACGGAACAGCAAGTAAGTAAAGTCACATCAAAAAATGACTCTCAGGTAAATGTTACTGAAATTCACTGCACTCCAATCACTGAATCACCCTTTAAACTCCAAGCAGAGAGTTAGTACATCAGTGGGTGGTGGTGGACACAGCAACCTCCCTCCTCCCCCGTTATCACACCAACTCAGGTGACTGGGTGGCGGACACCAGGCGAACACACGGCCACTTATCACAAGCTCACCTCGGGTGGCGCAGGCTCAGCCTCAGGTACACCCGGGCGGCAGCTTGGAGGGTCCGGAGGACACAGTGTGCGGCGGTAGCCCCACCGCCCGGGTGAAGAATAGTGACAGACCTGGATCGGCAGCGCAGCAGTGGTGGGAGGAGCAAGGGGGAAAACACAGACCAGACCAGGCTAGCATGGCCGCGGCGCCAGGGGTGTTCTGGCTAAAAAAAAAAACTGCCAAAGGGAGCAGCCAGGGCTCTGGCCACCCTCAGGATGGTGTCTCCTCCTCCTCTGGTATGTCCCTGGTCCCAGATTTTGAGGAATTTGGCATGAAAGTTGTTGTGGATGCTTGACATCTGTTCGTTAAGCATCAAGACGGTCATGTGGTCTGCCTGGAAGGGGACAGATGTTTTTTTTCCAGGCTTGGGCAATGTTCTTTTGATTGACAGAAATAGATAGGAAGCGAATGTCCGCTGATAAAAGAACAGGCCCAGAATTGGACAATGCAATTAGGCAAGCTAACAATCCCATCAATCTGTCACAGAAAAATCCACAAAGCTTGTAGTCCATCCACTTGTGAATCCCTTATTAGCATATATCTGGCAAAAGAAAAACATTTCGGTCAATCCTATGCTTAGAGCTGCGAATAAGGCTTCAACGAAGGCCAGGATTAGTTGAAACACATTAACAGGACAGCTTTCTGTCACCTGATTGTGCTAATATAGGTGTGGATGGGTTGCCTTATTCCTGGATTTTTCTGAGCTACTGTACTGTATATTGTGTGCTTTGGGGAGAGTGCTACTGAGCACTGTCTGCTGTTTCAGGAACAATAATGGCTGCCAGGTGAGCTGGTCATGCATTGCTTCCCATTAATCTGGAACCCAACCAGACTCTAAAAAGTCAAATAAGTCATGAAAATGATTCGGTCAATCCACATTTTTTTAAATCTTATTTTACCTTATTTTCTAGGATGCACAAATACAAAATTGACGTAAACTTGATGCGATCTCAAGGGGTTACCCTCATAATCCAATTCATCTTTTGTTTCCCAGCGCAACAATATCAAACATTTGATTTTATACACTTTATTACATTTCTTATACACCTTATGTGCCATTTTCATACTGCAAAAAATCACGCAGTGTTTAATAACTCTTTTCTTGAAAGTCTATGCTATCGCTGATCTAGATTTCCATTTTTGATCATTTTCATACCCATCAATAATGAAGCAAACAAGATACAATTGCAGCTTGTGCCATTGAAGGATCTGACTTATTGTAATTGAATTTCAATTGTCACTCACTACCACCTTGAGATGACACTTTGGGGAATGGAATGTGTCAGTAAATTTGCAGGTAATGCAGAGCTAGTCAAAGGTAGACGCAAGGAGGAAAGGATTATTTTTTAACTAGCCATGCATAATTAATATCTGTTGCTAATGAAAGCTGAGCCATTTTATAAAAATAATGCATGTATAATTTCCTAAAATACACCCTGTCTTTTTGTAACCGTACCAAATGGTTTTAGACATACATAATGAATTATTTATATTATTCATGAAATCCAATTTAATCGGATGTCTAATTTTCAGATTCATCCCCCTCTTAAAATTGTTGCATCATTTCCTTCTGTGTCTTGACCAGGGAGCACTCGGAATAATGACCTGTCAAGCGAATCCTGGTCTTCCTCTTTTAAACAGGATATGACACATTTAATTCTTGTTTAATAGCATTATCATCATTGCATTAATTGTGATAGACTGTCAAAATGTTACTATATATTAACTGTGTTGAATGGGTAGTTAAGACAGAGATATTCCCCAAATAACTCTCTAAGAATGACACTGTGACGTTCACAATTAAATATCTGGTGAATAATATTTTTTAATATTTCATAGATTATTTCTCCATAGGATCTATATTAAGATAATATTTTTCCCAGGGATATTTTAAAGCTCTGCCATTAATAATTGGTAAACAATAAGGTGTCTGGTATTAAGCCACAAGTGTACACAAGTAACTTTTGCATTCTTGCTAACTAGAGGCACTAATGCCATCCACATCACTTATTGTATATTTATTTAGTACTTAAAGCAACCCAGTCAAATGGAAATCTTCTATAACTCACACCCGGAATAGAATAGTCTTTATACTCATCTTTTCATTTGTAGGCAGGTGCAGTCTATTTTTTCCACTGCACGTGGAGCTCATCCGTAGCGGCAATGCAGGTGCAGGAGGAAGTCAAGAGGAGCCTCGTTCCTCTATGAGCTCCTTGGTCACACAGAGGCAGCATCCAATAGGATGTTGGCATCCCATGTGACTTTGACAGGTAACCTTAGGTCAAGCAAAGTCTATTTAAGACTCTGGCTCCACAATGTGGTGCACATTTTGCTTGTGGCTAGAGTAAGGACATCTCACCCGTCTGTCAGGAACAGTGCTTAGCGTCAGGGAGAGGTTCCATGAGTAGGAAAAATGCTGGGACAAGCCATTCTTGCTGGAAGCCTCCAAATTGGGTGCGGAATGGCCAGGCCAATTTCCACCCCTCAAAACACACCTGATACCTACCGCTACTACTCATTGCTCAGTCTTCCCGCAAGGCTTGTTGTGCATTACTGAACTTCAATTTCAATACAATTCTGTTTCCTGCAACTGGATTCTGAGTGTTTACTGCAGCCGCACCACATTTGCAGCTCCTCACACTGAAATCCACTTTGCTCAGTAGCAATCTTCCCCTGAAGTCTGCAGCAAGACCAACTCTTCTGGGAATGTCCATCTACATGGTCCCCCACAGCTATCACTGGTTCATTTCTCTAAACGTCATACATTATAGGTAAGAGTTAAAAATGTGGAGGTTAGAGAGTGAGGAACTTGTAAGAGCTTCAGGGGACCACAGGGATGGACACTCCCAGAAGTGTCAGTTTCACTGACCAGAGCAGTGTTTGAAGGCACAGACAGCTGGAAAGGTGAGTATTTTCACTCTTCTTTTACCGGTATTAGTTTTGGAATAATACATTACAGGGTCATTTTAAAGTGGGAAAGAGGAAAGCAGCAGGTTCCTTTGCTCTCCTTGATCTGTTCAGATCAGGACAGTGGCGTCTCCAGCTTTCATATTTAGGGGGGGCACATGGGGGGACAAAAGTAAGGGGGCAACTATAAAATGCAATTTTACTACGATCCCCAGGGTGGCAGAAAACAAGAGATATATGTCACCAACATACCAAGAAAATATAAGGGTCCAAGCAGTGGGAGAACTATCAGGGTTGCAAAGGTTGTCTTGCCACCGGGCCTTGGTGTTCTGCCACTGTGGTGTTCCACAGTCTCCTCTTGCTGTCCTGCCCCTGCTATTGACAGTGCTGGTCTGGCATCTGTCTCCTTGGCAGCGGCAGCAGTCTATTAGGACCTAGTGCTGGTGACATTATGGGTGCATGCAGGGGAAGGCTGGCACTATTGGTTGTAGAGAGCTGAGCCCCCAGCTGGTCACCTAGCAGCAGTAATGCTGTATAACCTTCAGTCAGATCTAATAAACACAGTATTTATTAGCATCAAGAGTGCAACCACATCCACCGTATGTTCAGCAGCCATGTGGGCTCTATGCCTGTAAGGTGTGGGCTTTGATCAAAAAAATCACTATGATATTTAACACTAGGATTTGACTAGGAGCATCACCTGGATTGCATCACGATCAGCATGTCAGAGAAGGCTGCACTGCTGCTAAGCAACCTGCATGGAGGTCAACTGTCTACTCTACAACCATTAGAGATGGGCTCGGGTGTGTTTGAAATCCCACATGACCGATCCCGCCAGGAAGCCGACACTGCACACGGCTAATCACAGGCAGTGAGACATTCTTGATCTGTGCAGCTGCGGACCGGGAAATGTCTCACTGCCTGTGCTTAGCGCTGTGCAGTGTGGGCTTCCTGGCAGGCTCGGGCATGTGGGATTTTGATGGGCCCTGCCCATCTCTAACAACAAATTGTGCTGGCTCTCCTGTACATTAGCCCCATAAAGTAACCAGCACTTGGTTCCAATGTGCCGCCGCTGCCATGGAGACAGAGACCAGCGCTGTGAATAGCCGGGACTGGACAGCAACCCTGGTAGTTCCACCACTGGTCCACACTGGGAGGATTCCCCCATCCACCTATAATGTGTAGATGGGAGAATTGAATCATTTCTTTTTTTTTTCCTGCAACCTACTAGTTAAATGAAAAAAAGTGATCAATGTATGGGCTGCTAAGACCAGCCATAGGCAGTTTAAAGATTTGAACCATTAATGAGCAGGCTGAATGTACCAAGTTGATCGATCAAATTGGGAACAACCAGCCTGCCAGATACTCTTATGATTATCACTAGTGGTTGCTATAGCCACTAGTGATAATGACTGTTTGTTGGGAGAATACAATTTCTGGGCAGGAAGGATATTCCCCTGTCACCACTGTCTGTGTTGATGGGGGAATCATGCAAGTTTCTTTCCTGCACTCTGTGGATGCAGGAAAGAAATTTACACCGCTTATTACCTGCCTAACTGAAAGTGAAAGTAAGTTGTGAAGGTCTTGAAAGAACAGGAGAGGGGGAGGGACAGATGGGGAGAGAAGGGATGGAGATAATGCAGTTCAGTGATTACAGTGTACTGCAGTGCACACACTTACCCACGGGTCCAGGCTAGAAGGATACTCTCCCTCTCAATAGAGACTGTGATACTCCAGCGGCGGCCTGAGTAAGATGTTGTGCATACGCTACGAATGCAAACAAAAAGACATTGACTTTTTTTGGGGGGGGGCACATGGTGGGGCACAGCATAATTTTGGGGGGTCAGTCTGCCCCCCCATGGACGCCATTGGATGAGGAGAAGCCCCACAATGGTATAAAGTTGTCTCTTTTCTAGGGCTATTTTTGCTAAAGTGTCCCACCTGCCTGTTTTTAGCAGACACCAGGCACAAAAAACCTGGAAAGCATAGGCCCTGCTTGTGGTCTCTGTACTCCTCTGTGATCCTGGGACCAAAGCAGACAGCTTCAGAAGGAACGGCGGTAGGAGATTGGTGAACTCCAAACTCTGAATGAGCTTTATAGAGCTCAGCTCTGAGCACTTCTGAGTTCAGAGCGGTCAGAATATCAGCAGTGTAAGCTGATCATGGTTCATGGGTGCTCTGTGATAGAGTTGGCACCAGAGATCTAATAAACTCCTGATGTTTAAAACTTAACTCTGGTCTCTTTGCTTTACAATAAAACGTTACTCCCTCCCCCCCCAGTTGATCTTCTAATCACTTTTAAAAGAAGAAAACAACTAAATATCCAATTCACAGCCACATGCCATATTAGGTCCTCTGTCTTCTGGAGCTCCGATTGGGATGGTTCTTTTTTGGGTCCCCACAATACAGCTTAGTTAATTAGACACTTCCCACTGGCTGGGTCATTCAATGGTCCAGAAACTCTAGAAGTGATTTGATGACATAACGGTGGCCAATTTTCACACCTGGAAGAGGTGATTTAGAGTTAAAAAGGGTTTTTGTTTTTTTTAATTGTGAATAAATGGGAGCATGTAGGGTGAGAGGAATATAGGAGAGGTGTCAATATGTCTCCAGAGATGGATTTTAAGTTTAAAATATTGTTATTAAAATCATTGAATAATTTTAAAAGACTCCCCTCTCGCACACATCTATATAATATACAGTACATACAAGGACACATTGGGATTGGTTTACTAAAGGCAAATAGACTGCACTTTACAAATGCAGTCTATATAGACTGCACTCATTTTCCCCAGAGCTTAGTAAATGCAGTGCTCCACTTTGTAAATAATACCCAATTAAGTGCATGGCAATTTAAAAAAAAAGAGCATTTGTGATTGCACATGATTGGATGATGGAAATCAGCAGAGCTTCACCATGTTACCTACACTCTGTTTTTAGTAAACCAACCCAATGACTACTATGTCCTCATATTAAATTAAAATAATTAGTCTCACACATTTCAAGCATCTTACAAGAATTAACCCTAAAGTATTGATCCAGACAAACTCAAACTTTAACACGAGTACAGATAAAAGGTTTATTCCTACTGGTATTCCTGGTCCTTGGTGTATCTGCCCAGTTGGCAACTAAAAAGGTTTTATGTTTTGTTAATCCATTTGGATTCTGCACCAAGGTCATCTCAGTTTTTCAACACCTATGGAGAATGGAAAAACAAAGCTAAATTATTTTGTGTCCATATTACAAAACCATGGGACTCCAATAAGGGGGCAAGGCTAGAGACACCCCTTAGGAGTGGTGGAAGGGAACATACACTATTCCAAACAAAAACTAGGAGATGAAGGCCAAGGATAACCTATCTGTATATTGTCCTTTATTCCAACATATAAAGCATCATTCTGTTCTCTGTCACCATTTGGTAGCTGACTAATACAACAGCGGGTGTACAACAACATGTGCCACTGGCCTCACTCTTTCGTCTGGTGCAACGACCATCTAAAGGGGATAAAGAGGACAGTGGAGGCACTGGAGTCAGCGGTATCCTGAGTGGCGGCCCCCCAATTTGATGATTTCTGCGCTGTTGATCTCTTATCATTTGGAGATCATTACTGTTCAGTAAGGGAACTGGCATGCTTTTCAAGACTTCACATTTGGATTTTTATAGATGTTTCTTTGAAGTTATGCATAAGTGAATTACATGTTATGGGACAGATATTTTATCATTCATTTGATGCACATTGCTTATTAAGGATGAGCCCGGTGTTCGATTCGAACCCATGTTCGAATCGAGCACCGGGTGTTCGCTCGCTCGGCGAGCCCAGAACTATTGGGACCGCTCGCATCAAATTCGTGTGATGCGAGCGGCCCCGCAATGCATTGCGGCCCGCGCAGTGCAATGCTGGCTGATGATTGGCCAAGCATGCACTGTGACCCCGCATGCTTGGCCAATCACAGCGCCGGCAGCGAGGAGAGCCATAATTGGCTACAGGCAGGATGCCTGTAGCCAATTATAGCTCAGGGGCTTTAATACACGCCCCACGGTATAAGAGGCCGCCGCTGCGGCGGCCTCGCATATTATGTTTCACTCACAGTGTCAGCGTGTCAGTGTGCTGCTGACTGCTGACAACAATATGTTCTTTATTTCTGGGGATATGTGTGTGCATGCTGTTAGAACAGCATTGCAGTATCACATCTGGGGGGTGTCTATAGGTAGCCTGTGAAGGAGGGCAGGTTTCCTGTGCTTAGAACTTTCCCTGCAAAAAAGTGTCATTTTTGCAGGAAGAAAGCTATTTAAATCACTCGCGGCTAATGAATTGATGGCTCCTGTAACACAGAGAGCTGTCATTCATTAATAAAAAACAAAAAAAAAAGCGTAGGGGTCCCCCCAAATTCAATAACCAGGCCCTTCAGGTCTGGGATGGATATTAAGGGGGATCCCAGCCAAAAAAAAAAAAAAAAATGGCGTAGGGTCCCCCTCAAAATCCATACCAGACCCTTGAGGTCTGGTATGGATTTTAAGGGGAACCCTAGCCAAAAAAAAATGGCGTGGGGTCCCCCTCAAAATCCATACCAGACCCTTATCCGAGCACGCAACCTGGCAGGCCGCAGGAAAAGAGGGGGGGACGAGAGCGGCCCCCCCTCTCGCCTGAACCGTACCAGGCCACATGCCCTCAACATTGGGAGGATGCTTTGGGGGTCTAAGACCCCAAAAGCACCTTGTCCCCATGTTGATTAGGACAAGGGCCTCTTCCCCACAACCCTGGCCGGTGGTTGTGGGGGTCTGCGGGCGGGGGGCTTATCGGAATCTGGAAGCCCCCTTTAACAAGGGGACCCCAGATCCCGGCCCCCCCCCTGTGTGAAATGGTAAGGGGGTACAAAAGTACCCCTACCATTTCACCAAAAAAGTGGCAAAAATGGTAAAAAGGACAGGAGACAGTCTTTGACAATTCCTTTATTAAAATCTTCTTTCTTCTTTCTTCATCCTTCGGTTTCTTCATCTTCTCCTTCCTTCATCTTCTTCCATCTTCTTCTTCCATTTTCTTCTTCCTCCGATCCGCTTCTTCTTGCGCTGGTCTTCTCGTCCTTCTCGTCCGGCATCTTCTTCCGTCGGCGTCGGCGTCGGTGTCTCTGTCTCTTCTTGGGCCGCTCCGCGCAATGGGAGGCTCCCGCTGTGTGAGGCTCCGCTCCGTCTGACAGGTCTTTTATAATGGAGGGCACCTGGTGACCCCGCCCCCTCTGACGCACAGGGACGTCATGGGGAATTCCATGATGGCTTTCCCCATGATGTCAGAGGGGGGCGGGGTCACCAGGTGCCCTCCGTTTTAAAAGACCTGTCAGATGGAGCGGAGCCTCACACAGCGGGAGCCTCCCATTGCGCGGAGCGGCCCAAGAAGACACCGACACCGACGCCGACGCCGACGGAAGAAGATGCCGGACGAGAAGGACGAGAAGACCAGCGCAAGAAGAAGCGGATCGGAGGAAGAAGAAAATGGAAGAAGAAGATGGAAGAAGATGAAGGAAGGAGAAGATGAAGAATCCGAAGGATGAAGAAAGAAGAAAGAAGATTTTAATAAAGGAATTGTCAAAGACTGTCTCCTGTCCTTTTTACCATTTTTGCCACTTTTTTGGTGAAATGGTAGGGGTACTTTTGTACCCCCTTACCATTTCACACAGGGGGGGGCCGGGATCTGGGGGTCCCCTTGTTAAAGGGGGCTTCCAGATTCCGATAAGCCCCCCGCCCGCAGACCCCCACAACCACCGGCCAGGGTTGTGGGGAAGAGGCCCTTGTCCTAATCAACATGGGGACAAGGTGCTTTTGGGGTCTTAGACCCCCAAAGCATCCTCCCAATGTTGAGGGCATGTGGCCTGGTACGGTTCAGGCGAGAGGGGGGGCCGCTCTCGTCCCCCCCTCTTTTCCTGCGGCCTGCCAGGTTGCGTGCTCGGATAAGGGTCTGGTATGGATTTTGAGGGGGACCCCACGCCATTTTTTTTTTTGGCTAGGGTTCCCCTTAAAATCCATACCAGACCTCAAGGGTCTGGTATGGATTTTGAGGGGGACCCTACGCCATTTTTTTTTTTGGCTGGGATCCCCCTTAATATCCATCCCAGACCTGAAGGGCCTGGTTATTGAATTTGGGGGGACCCCTACGCTTTTTTTTTTTTTCATTTTTTTTTTTTTTTATCAATGACTTTTTTTTATGAATGAGTTTCAATGAATCACTGTTCTCTGTGTTACGGGAGCCGTGAATTAACATTAGCCGCGAGTGATTTTAAATAGCTTTTTTACTTTCAAAAATGACACTTTGCGCAGAGACAGTTCTAAACACGGGAAACATGCGCCCCTTTACAGGCATACTATAGACACCCCCCAGGTACGAAATTTAAAGGAATATTACACTTTTATTGTTTCAATTTAAGCATTATTAAAATCACTGCTCCTGAAAAAACGGCCGTTTTTAAAAAAAAAAAATTGCATTGATACATGTCCCCTGGGGCAGGACCCAGGTCCCCAAACACTTTTTATGACATTAACATGCATATTAGCCTTTAAAATGAGCACTTTTAATTTCGAACGTTCGCATCCATTATAACTAATAGGGTTCTAAAGCTCGCACGGACTTTAGGTCCGTTCGCGGGTTCTGGTGCGAGCCGAACGGGGGGGTGTTCGGCTCATCCTTATTGCTTATTATGATTTAATATGAGTTAACCTTATTTTGTCACATATTTTTGTATTGATCACTACAGAGATATTGGTTTTGTGCACCTTTTAGAGTAATTGTTTTTGTAATTCCTTTGTGTCCAGAATTTAGATTGCTGCATTATCTCTTTTTTCATGAAGTGCACCATTTTCTTTGCGTATATTTCTTACATTAGACCAGCCTCCCCGGTTACATATCAGTTTGACTCCATGGGGTTGATTTACTAAAGGCAAATAGACTGTGCCTTTGCATTTGCTCCAGAGCTTAGCAAATGAGGTAAAGCTTCACTTTGCAAAGGATACCCAGTCACGGGCAAGGAAAAATAAAAAAACAGCATTTATTCTTGCACATGATTGAATGATTGAAGTCAGCAGAGCTCCCCCTCATTTACTAAGCTCTGGAGCAACTGCTCTTGCAGAGTACAGTTGCATTTTGCAAAGTGCATGGTCTATTTGCCTTTAGTAAATCAACCCCCAAATCTCTTGATAATAGCATTGAGAAAATAAATCTTGGATACACCACAGATATTCAGCAATGAGGCTACAGGAGCAGGTGTACCCAGGAAATGTGACATGTGTGAAGGTGAACTGTTGCTTCTCAGGAGGACTACAGTGTAAAATTGTTGATTTTTGAGGGTACTGCTTAGCCAAAATTAACCATACTAGATTTTACAACATGACAGCAAATCTTCAAATTTTCAACTGTTTTAAATGTTTATTGGTCTGGTCCTTTAAAATGAGCCTCTCACAAATGTATTAAATCTGCATCTATTGCGTTGGTACCTCTGCCTAGGAGAATACTGAAAACAGCTTATGAGTCACAGAAGCCAGCTAATTTGGGGACATTAAAGCTGAACATGTCCTGTTTAACCTGGATGTTGTAACTGAGATGAACCTACCGGTAGTACAATGTTGGTCCTTATTTTCCTTTTTAAGTATGACAAGATTTATGTCCTGCACTTTGTGCACTTGACAATTGTTACTAAGAACATGAAGATAGTGTGGCCTGTGATACAGAATATGATGAAAGGTCAGAGGATAGATATACATAGATAATCATAATATAGATGATTTGAGGTGTTTAGAAGGGAATTACAGAGAGTGGGTTTAAAGTGTTTCTCTTTGTGATTTCAATACTGAAGCGGGCCATAATTTAATTACTGAGGACAGTTTTAGAAACAAGGGGCCCAAACCTATAATGCCGCGTACGCACGATCGGATTTTCCGACAACAATTGTTGGATGTTAGCTTGTTGGAGGAAAGTCCGACCATGTGTATGCTCCATCGAACATTTGTTGTCGGACTTTCCGCCAACAAATGTTGGCTAGCATGTTCTCAAATTTTCCGCCAACAAATTTTTGTTGTCGGACTTTCCGATCGTGTGTACACAAGTCTGTCGCACAAAAATCCACGCATGCTGGGAATCAATGCTCACCAAACACAACATTAGCAGAAGGAGCCCAAAGGGTGGCGCATGACTATTTAACTTCCTTTTTATCGGCTCGCCGTACGTCTTGTACGTCACTACTTTCGTAATTGTTGGCCAACATTTGTGTGACCGTGTGTATGCAAGACAAGTTGGAGCCAACAACCTTCGAACAAAATTCCACGTTTTTTTTGTCAGAAAGTCAGATCGTGTGTACAGGGCATTACTCTGCTTAGCGTTTTGTTTTCTGTTAGTAGAACTATAGGCAAAACTTTTCTTTTTTCATTTTGGATAGCGGAAAGGAGGGTTATAACCCCTATCAGGTTTTTTTTTCACCATCTGTGTCCCATTGCAGAGATTTCGCTTCACTTACTGTCCCATAGCCAAACCGCTAAATAAATAAAAAAATCCCTGCAATTTAAGGGAATTCATCAGAGAATGCCAGGTCAAAAAAAATAAACGCCCCAAAAGCGGCTTTTGTGACACCTTGTGTATGAGGCCTAAAGTTTGAGTTTGGCTTCTACGTGTTAGGCCGCGTACACACGATCGGAATTCTCGACGGAAAAAGCTCTGATGGTTTTCCCACTCAAACTGTCTTGCCTACACACGGTCACACCAAATTCCGACGATCAATAACACCGCGACATACAACACGTTCGACGGCACTATTAAAGGGAAGTTTAATGCTTCCAAGCATGCGTCGAATTGTCGGAAAAATTAAGAACAGGCTCTCAATCTAAAGTCCGTCAGAAATGCCGACAGAAAAAGACCAATGGGCATACACACGGTCGGAAAATCTAATGCAAATCTCCCATTTCGATCGGAACTTCTGGCCGTGTGTACTAGTGTATCTAAATCTACTAGGACATCTAGGACTCCTCTCCCCCTGACTGACAATGTTGCTGTCCAAAAGTGCCCCCTGTGCTCCATCATCCAGAGTGGAGGCACTCTAATATAGGAGCTGTGTTACTGGCCAGATCACCAAGTGAAAACAGAGGGGAAAAATGCCTAAAATAGAAAATGAATACAGCCATCACATCTAATGATTGGTAACCTTTTGGTTTTGGGTTTACTACTGCTTTAACAGACTTCTTATTTTATTGGGCTGACTCCAAAAGTAGAAAATTATTTAATGGGGCTGACTCCAAAAGTAGAACATTTTAGGTATTCTCTAGCGATGTTCTAAGAGTTCATTTTTATGCATGATAAAAAATTGGGAAGAGGGGAATAAAGAGATTTTAATAGGATCCTACAAGATAAGTAGCAGACAGCGAACAGTAATGCATTGCTTGGTCCAAAACCGAAAATTAAAAAAGACCAGGCTGAGAAGCGGGGCTTTATCTAACACCCAGAGGGAAAATGCTTCTGCGGCTAACACCCTGGGACTTGAGCTATGATATCACAGTGTATGTAAATTCTCCTCTCCTAAATCACTAATGATAGTTTTGGAAGATTGGCTGAGTTCCAGACAGGCCAACTAGCTCAGCAATAAAAAAAGAAACTGAAATTTTATCGGGTGACATTTTATTTAACCATTGTGTAGGGTGGAAATTAATAATATTAAAAGTATTATCTCTAGTAGCCACTGACATAAGCAAGTGAAACTGTCTCTTCAAACCAGAATATATAATTGAAGCTTCCCAAATGTGCATGCAATTGATTTAACTATATCACTTTATTTAACAACATGCTTTTTCTGTTTAAAATGAAAGGTACACTGTGGTTAAAATAGTAAATAAATAAAAATAGGCCTTGAAATGCATAAAGGAAGCTTCCCAAGCTGGATACTGGATTGTAGTCAAAGGTAAAAGAGTAACGTATGAGCAATGGATTCCCTGACCTAAGCGAATCCTTAGAGTTTCCAGTGGACAAAATAAATAATAGAGCCAATCTATATCTGAGTGTCAAATACGGGTCATTGAATTTCTTCTGATATAAGATATGACAGATGGGCTCCATTCACGGAACGGTATATACTGCTTTAAGATCAGCGGTAAAATAGCTCATACCGTTTTAAAAAAATGTTTTTACAATTCACTAAAATTATCTTCTAAATTACTGCTTATACTATTTCTTGAAGTGATGCGGTATTTTAGCAGGGAAAACTTGCAGTATTTTAAAAGCCGGCACCCAGGGAATATCTGGTTCTTAAGGAGCCGGCACTTGTAACGTTCTTAACAAACATGACTTATCAGGTGTCAGTGAGATTCTCCAATGACAGCAGAATGTAAACAAAAGAGGAACCGACATAAGAATAATTAAAAAAATCAGCATTTGCTCGTTCCCACTCTTTCCTGGTCTGTCGGATGGCATGTTCGGATAAGGGTCTGGTATGGATTTTAAGGGGACTCCACACCATTTTTTTTTTCATTTTGTTCTGGGGTCCCTTTCAAAATCCATACCAGACCTGCAGGGCCTATTAATTCCGTCTCTTTTGTTTACAGTCTACTGTCAGTGGGTAATCTCGCTGACAGCAGATGAATCATGGTTGTTAAGGACGCAGCGGGTGCCGGATCCTTAATGACAAGCCTAAAAAGTCAAGAAAAAGACCTATTCACTGGTTGTTAAGGACACTAGTGGTTGTAGCAGTTTTACCTGCTGGGATCCTCCTCTCTGCAGCCGCTGCATGTGTTGGGCGCCGCTATGTTGCCTCCAGACAGCTGCCTGCGAGCCTTTTAATAAAGTAAACCAAAAAAATACAATTCCTGATATTGGTGCTGCAGGGGGGGGGGGGGGAGAGAGTTCACTACAAGAGTGAGGGTCCGCTTTAAGGATACTGGCAGGTGCTGGCTCCTTGACAATTGGTTGAAATAAAAGACGTTCTTTAACTATCACATGCCTGAACCACTTCCTACTTAACGCATTTATTTATTTTAGTGAATTGACTTTAACACTGTTTTATGTGGTATTTACCGAGCAGTTTTGTTTATTCAGGTGTCAAGGGATGATGAATTTACATTTTCAGTATCGCATGTGATATTTGAAAAAAATGTGTCACGTCACCCATATACTGCATGTGATATGCTTTAGTGAATGAAGCCCAGAGAGAGCTTAATTCAGAGAACATTGCCCAGGCAAATAAAAGACTAAAAATAGATATTCATGTTGTGCACCACCCATGGTATGCTTCTTTTGTTGGAAAAGATTGATCCAAAGTCTTTGGATTAGGGTTAATGTTTGTGAAAAAGTGAAACTAGTGCATATTCTAATTGGGAACTCTTGAAATGAAAGGGGATGAGCTTGAACATGGAATCCTACGCAGGGAGAAACATGTCTCTTTACATGGACTTCGAACACCATGTCTATTGTGACAGGTGTCCAGCTGATATATGGCCCCACACAGGACCTTCAATAACCAGCCATTTTTTAGACACCAGACATTCATTGGTAGTGGTGGGGTGCGCTTAGTAGATATATCAGTGCTGTGCTGAAGAGATAGTTAATTAGGATGTTTTTGGGGGGGCAATAACCAATTTTTACTCCTATACGATGAATATTCTATAGCGGTCAGGCCAGGACTAGTATTGTATAATGGTGTTGTAAACTACCCTTACTGCTTATTGCTTTATGCCATGGGGCTTATTCAATTACATTTGCAACGGGAGCATATTAGACAAGTTGTTGCACACAAATGCTGCTTATAAGCATGGTATAGCCATAAACTACACTAACTTTTCATTATAATTGCTTTGGGCATTATCTGCTACATTGGCAATTGCAGCATATTAGACCAGGCATTGAGCAGCATTGCTGCTTGTCTGCACAGTATAACCATTTTGTAAACTATTGTAACTGTTCATTTCCATGTGCTCTGGGGCTTATCCTGCAGCATGTTTACCATATTAGAACAGGCAGGCAGTTGGAGAGTGTGTGTACCGAAAAGGGTGTATTGTACCCATAAGGTAACAGTGGTGGGGGTTTAGAGAGTAACAGTAGTACTGGGATACTGTTAGTATATAGGGTGTAAAGGGGTCACAATGCTGAGAGTATCTGGGAAGTAGAAGTGTCACAGTGCTGGGGGTATTGGGGATGTAGAGGGGTTATAGTACTGGGTGTATCTAGACTGCATGTTGTAACAGCAATGGGGGTATCTGGTGAATAGCAGGAGTAAAAGTGCTGGGGTATCAGGGATGTAGAGGGGTTACAGTACTGAGGGTATCTAGATTACATAGCATAACAGTGCTGAGGGTATCAGGGTAGCAGGAAAAACGGTGCTGGGGCTATCTAGGATATAGAAAGGTCACAATGCTGGGGGGTAACTGGGGTGTAAAGGGACCACAATGCTGAGGATATCTGAGGGGGGAACAGTGTTGTGTGGTATCTTGGGTTTAGATGAGGTAGTGGTGCTGAGTTCATATCTGAGGTATAGAGACGGTAACATTATTGGTGGGGAATCTGGGGTGTAAAGGGGGTAATAGTTCTGGAAGTATCTGAATGAATGAATGAATAATTTGTATAGCGCTACAATGCGAACCGAATCGCCTCAAGGCGCTGTAATTAGTGCTTTGTTGTCAAGCTTCTTAGAAGAGGTGGGTCTTGATTTTTTTCCTGAAGACCTGATGGTTTTCTTCCATGCGGATGTAGGTTGGTAGTGCATTCCATAGCCGTGGTCCTTGGACAGCGAATCTTCATTCCCCTTTTGATTTGTAGCGGGACTTGGGGATGAGGAGGAGGTTTTGGTCGGACGATCGAAGACTGCGATTGGGTGTGTAGCGTTTTATTTTCTCGAGAAGGTATTGAGGCGCGTCTCCATGGGTGCATTTGTGGGTGAGGCAGAGGGTCTTGAAAATGATCCGATTCTTTACGGTTAGCCAGTGTAGTCTCCTCAGGGAAGGGGAGATGGATTCCCAGGGTTTTTTTCCTGTTATCAGCCTTGCCGCCGTGTTTTGGATAAGTTGTAAGCGTGCAAGTTGATATTGGGGTAACCCTATGTAGAGGGAGTTTGCGTAGTCCAGTCGTGTCATTGTATCTGGGTGGTTACAATGCTGGGGCATTTGAGCACCTGACTGGTAGATTGTGTGGGGCCCCATGATTTCTAATGGTGGTCCTGCGTATTCTTGTTAATACTCTGTAGACCTGAACAAGCACTATTACAGCACTATTCTTAGGTCCAGTCTACTGTACAAGGTCAAAATGGCAGAACACAGTGGAGTAAAGCCAAAATGTGTTAGAAGTACTTTTAAGGTGCTTTTTAACCACTTTCAGACCGGACCAATTTGCAGCCAAAGGACCAGGCCCCTTTTTGCGATTCAGCACTGTGTCGCTTTAACTGACAATTGTGCGGTCATGCGACGTGGCTCCCAAACAAAATTGACGTCCTTTTTTTCCCACAAATAGAGCTTTCTTTTGGTGGTATTTGATCGCCCCTGCGGTTTTTATTTTCCGCGCTATAAACAAAAAAGAGCGACAATTTTGAAAAAAACGCATTCTTTTTAATTTTTTTTCCTCAGTTTAGGTCGATACGTATTCTTCTACATAAGATGGCATGGCGGCATCTTAAAGGGGACGTATTTATACGCCCTTATGCCTGTCCGTGCCATTCTGTCGACGTATATCATCGTGCACCGGTCGGGAAGTGGTTAAGGTGCCCGTGCATAGCCTTTTCTTTTTTTTTTCAATTTCTTTTATTGTTATCATTATTCTTTAGTTTAGGATTCAGTCAGATTTTATAACATAATTTCCATCCTACCCAATCCTGCTTCTCTATAGAAACATACAATTTTCCTCTAAACCCCTCACTCCACCCACCCTCCCCTCCTCTGCTCTGTCTCTGGATCTTATATTTCCCACCTCTTTTAATGTACCTATTTCTGAATTATTCACGCTCTAAGCATTTCTGCAAACTTCATTGTCTGTTTAAATATATGCCAATCCTTCCATTTTTCCTCAAAACCTTCCCAACCCTCCTCCCCACTAAATCTCAGATACTCCAAATTATAAACACCATCTATCCTGTTACTCCAACTCATCATCGGAGGGATTTCTGTGTCTTGCCAATATTTGGGAATTAGCCTTTTCTGGTGGCAGCAGGGATGCATCTACTACTTGTCACAGTTCCGTGACCCATGCCAGGAAGCTGCAGTAGCACCATCACTGGCAGAGGACATCTGACAAAGGCGTTGCAAGGTTTTCTGGGCCCCAGTTGTCAGAACTAGCTCCAGGTATCTTTATGTGAGCTTAAGCTTTAATATCTACAATCTCAGATGTGAAACCCCCTGGTTTATCAGAAAGAGTGTTCAGCAAAGCTGGGATGGTGGTGGGGGGTCAACAGAAGCATCCATTTGTCCAAAGGCCACAGACCTAAAGCCTGGCTTTTATCAAAAGGAACCAGACGTGAATCTCAGATGACTTTTACACCCCCTTGAGGATTCCAATAATTACTGGCAGCATGCTGATGAGAATATTTTTACAAAATTAAGAGCACACTCTAGGTGGGGGTGTTGCTTCTGTCACTGCTGTCTTTGTATTGCTCTTAAAATATGTAATAATTCTGATTAACTAATAAATGGTGCTGGGCTGGCCACCAAACATAGTGCCAATCTAACCAAGTCCTGGCATTACCTTCTTCTCATCTATTGCCCCATCCTCCTCCTCTCCCTAACTCCAATTAAACATTTTACCCAAAGAGCATAAAGCAGAATTATTTTAGGAAGACCTCTTTAGGCACCTTTCCCTCTAGCTGTTTTTTTAAGGGAAGGCTACTCCAAGGACCTTCAGCCTCTGCTCTGAGACCTGGCTATTTTTTTTAGGAAGACCCCTACAAAGGGCTTATGCTTCTTCTCTGAGGCCTGGCTAATGTTTGGGGAAGAACCCACCAAAGCCCCTTTGCTTGACCTTTTAGGCTTGTCGGTGCTATCTATATGTGGCACCACGGGCTAATTGAAAAGATATACCCAAAGGCTGACGCTCTGACATTTTGTTACTAAGACAGCTATTTGTGCTTTGCAATGCATCTTGGGTGCCATGTGGTACTTTTTAACTCCTCAGTCCCAGAGAGATGAAGCTCTAAATTTTGATTAGCATGAGAGATGACTAATGTGAAGTTAATTTCTGCTTAAAGTTTGCTATCCTTTACAACTACTAAGAAAACCACCCTTTTCCCTCATTGACAATGTTGAGATTAGGGGTTTTGGGGTGCAGAACAATGCAGGGCTAATACATTTTGCTAAATCGACATTGATAGTTTGCTTGGGCATCATACATCCTTATACCATAGGAAGGCAGCCTTTTAAACTGACTGACCTTTGTTTAATGTTTTTTTGGAGTGCTGCTATTGTTATGTACAAATGTATTTAAAAAAAGGTTGACATACTGTATAAAGCAAATTATGGTCTGCCAATGTATATTGTGTCATTTGGAAATCCCAGAAAGTGATTCTGTAACAGCGTGTGCAACATTAAAGTGTTACTAAACCCACAACAGTAAAATCAGTCTGTATATTTTGTTTTTTTATTTTTATTTATTACAGGATTTATATAGCGCATATAACATATAACAGTTTACGCAGCGCTTTATATGCAGTAAAGCATGCTTGTTATACTCACTGTGGAACCTAAGGGGTTAATCCTCCACATTGTGTAAAAAGGCTGCTTGATCCTGTCTTCTCTGATCCTCTCCTACTTTTACTGCCCCCAATCCATCTGCTGATAGTAAAGAGCCTTGAGGGCACTCTGCACATGCTCAGTGTTTGGTGTGTATTGCTAAAGAGATTTTTTTTTTTTTGGAGGGGGGGGGGGGGGGGGGGGGGGGGGGGGGGGGGGTTTAGTGCATGTGATCAGCACATGGCCGATCAGCACTGTCCAGACAGAAAGTCAGGAGTCATGCAGCCTCATAGGACAGTCTGAAGAGAAGGAGAGCTCCTCCTACAAGCTTTAACCAGTGCTTGGCCGGACACTGATAGAAGCCACAGGACTGCTATATATTGCTGATGAATTTAGAAATGTGTTATATTTACTAAAATGATTGCATTTCCATGTTCTGTATACCGTGGGAGACTAGATATAGTGAATGCAGGGTCCTGGGTTTAGTAACTTTAAGTAAGTAAGGGACCCCAAAAAAGCTGAAAATTGAAAGATTTGCAAACTTCTCATGGTGCCCCAAGTTGCATAAAATGGCCCACCTCACCACGTTAAACATTTTTCCCCCTTTTTTTTTAAACATGTTCCTCCATGTTCATATTTGGTAGACTTCCAGTGCTATTTGGTTCTCCAATTGTCTTTTGAATAAACCACCAGAGTTTTCTCTCCATCAACTTAAAGTGGAGTTCCACCCACATTTTATACTCCTCACCATCTAGCACTAATGTGTACCCTTAAAACGAATTGGCTTTTTTTTTTTTGGGATCACTCAGCTTTTATCTTTTTTCACTTCCTTCTTAGTGGCCGCGCCCCTGCATGTCATTCCTCCTGCATGTTTCCTGGGAGGGGTGTGCCATCAATCCCAGGAGGCAATAGGCAAACCCGACCTACAAGCAATTATACTGCTTGCGCTTCACTGCACATGCGCAAGATCGACAGGCGCATGCTGGGTAGCCAGCATGCACGTAATCCAGGAAGTATTCAGAAGGCCACGCAGGAGATGGCCACGGTGTGCTGGGACTTCCTAAAGTGAGAAAACAATGCTGCACATATACAAAACGGCCCTTACTTTACAGTATACCTTTAGTAGACTACACTAAGCATCCGTATGATAGGGGTATTTTTATCTAAAAAGTTAAATGTTGGCCTTGGAACACTGCTTTAAGTGAGGTTTAAGTTTAAAACCTTCCAAATACAGCCTGGGAAAGGGACCTTCAGGAGGAACGGGATCTAGAGGATTGGCACAAGTCATTTTCTAGATCTCTCAAAGGTATCTATAACACCTTATTCTTGGAAGCTAATATTAAATTATTCACAAGGTGGTACCTAGTCCCCACCAGATTGGCATCCATGTTTCCCGCCGCCTCGCCACTATGCTTTAGGGGGTGTCACACCTTGGGGACTATATTAACCGGGAGCCATCAGAGCCAGGTCAGGCAGTAGATTGGGCCTAGTCCGGCGGCCATCTTGGTACACCCAGCTACTACAAGGACATCCCCAGGACCTCCCGGACCCCCAGCAGATACTTCGGGCACTCCTTCCACCACAGGTCAGTCCCCCAGGTGGGGTTACATCCACAGCCGCCATCGCCTCGGTTCTAGTTTGATAGACGAGGAAGAAACCGGCTGCGGATGAGACTCATCCAACCTCATCCCACCCCCCCAGCTTATCCTTTCCTCCTTTCGGCAGGCCGGCGTGCCCACCCCCTTCAGCACACCCTTACCCAGCAACCGGACTTCATCGCAGACGCACCAGGCAACACAGCAAGCGCTTCAGGGATTATCTCCTAACAGGTAAGCTTTCAGGATCCCCCCTCCCCCCCCCCCACTAGCAGTTGATCCAGGGCACTGCGGTCCGACCGCCTCTCGGGGTCAGGAAGGAATTTTTTCCACTCGCTGAGCAATTGGCCACCACAGTGAGGGGTTTTTCGCCTTCCTCTGGATCAATGAGAGGGCAGTAGGTTCAACAGGCTCCCATCACCCCTACAGGAACTATTCGCTCCAACTAAGCAACACACCGCAGCTGTCATCAGCAGCATTCGTCTGGTCCAGGATCCCTCGCGACAAGCAGAGGCAGCCGGAACAGCCAGGAACCTACTACCCAACCAAACCAAGTCCTCACACATAGGGCTCCACACAATCAACTTGCTGGCTTTAGTCTACGCGGCGGCAAGTTTGTTGCCCGGACTGATAACAGGACTAACCCGGATACGGATCAGGATCAGCATCTTCACACATAGGGCACCACACGATCAACTTGCTGGCTTTAGTCTATGCGGCGGCAAGTCTGATACCTAGACTGATAACAGGACAGACCCGGATCCGGATCATCAGCTCAGTCATCCCGGACCATTAACTTCATCCTCTGGCCATGTGCTACTTTAAATATTCAGCAGAAGTCCTCCACTAAGAAATTCCACCGCAACATTGCCAGCTCCCATTCAAAAAATTCTACGAAAAGAACGTCTATTAAAGACCGACCTACAATCAACCAGCAAAAACAGGAAGATACCAACCCAACCACAACAATTAACATGCGCCATGATCAACACCAGATCTGCAGCCAAACACAGACTAGAAGTACACGACTTCATCACCCAAAACAATATAGACTGCCTCTTCATCACGGAAAGCTGGCTAACGCCCGACTGCAACACCATCCTCACCGAATTGGTGCCGGAGAACTACAGGATCCTAACTGAACATCGGATAGGAAAAAAAGGAGGAGGCCTAGCAGTGATTTTTAAATCGCACCTGGCGCTCACCAAACCAATCTTACAGAACCCAGTGCCTTTTATGGAAACATTGACCCTACATCTTCAATCAACACCCCATGACACCACCCACATTCTACTTTGCTACAGACCACCAGGACCAAAGACCAATCTGCTCACACCCCTCACGGAGTTTATCTCAATACACACACTGAAATCCAAAAACCTCCTGGTACTTGGAGATTTCAACCTCTGGGCAAACTCTACCCAAGACCCTATCGCGACCGCCTGCATCAGCCAACTGGAAGAACTGGGTCTCCAGCAACTGATGGACCCCCACACACGGATCAGGACACACTCTGGACCTCATCTTCAAACAAAATCTGGACATCAACACAGTAGACAACATACCACTACCATGGACGGATCACCACGCCATCAAATTCAAAATCTCCACCAACATCACCCACCAAAACCAGAAACCTGCAACAACGAAGCATTGGACCAGATCGCAGCAAAAACACGGCACTCCGATTCCTTCAAAACCACCTTATCAAACAAAGTAGCAACTCTGAATTTAACCCACTCATCGGAGCAAACTCTCAGCTCCCTAAACAATGTATTACGACAATCAGCAGACTCAGTGGCTCCAAAACGCAGAACACTCATCAAGAGGAAAAACGCGGGATGGTTCAACAGCTCGCTCACGCTACTCAAGCAAGAACGCAGAAGAGCCGAAAGTGCATGGAGAATAAATCCCACCAAGGGAAATCAAACAAAATACAAAGGACTGACACAGAATTATCAGAAGGCAATCTTCAAAGCAAAAAAGATTATTTCTCAAATACCATCTCAGCGGCCTTAAATCGGCCCCGGGAACTTTTTGAAATAGTTGCTCAGTCGATGAACCCGGCGTGCTTAGAGCCCCCCCGCTAATGAAACCCAAGATTTCTGCAATGAATTATCAGACTTTTTCATCAATAAAATCGTCAACATTAGGAAAACAATTGATCAGAAAAAGACATCGGACGGCAGGCAACCAGAGCAAAAAGTCGATATCGACACAAACATCCCACAACCACCAAAGTTTTCTCTGATCCCAATCACCACGGATACCACTAAAAACATCATCAAAAATCTCAGAGACAGCACATCGTCTATTGACATCATCCCCACAAAACTCCTGAAAGAATGCTCCGACATCCTGGCTCCCACCATAACGCACCTCATAAATCAATCGTTCAAAGAAGGGATTGTTCCAGGCGCCCTCAAACAAGGCATTATCAAACCCCTGCTAAAAAAAACCAACCTCGACCCCCGGGACCCCAACCATCGCAGACCGATAACAAGCTTGAACAACATTTCCAAGATTATGGAGAAAGCGGTAGTACAACAGATACAACGCCACCTGGACACACACACACTCCTGGATCCGTTACAATCAGGATTCCGCCCAGGCCATGGGACAGAAACCGCACTCCTGAAAATTTGGGATGATGCCCTCGAAGCAGCGGATGACGGAGAATCGTGTCTCCTGATACTGTTGGACCTCAGTGCAGCCTTTGATACTGTAGACCACAATACGCTACTCATCCGCCTTACAGAAGTAGCAGGAGTCACCGGCTCAGACCTACAATGGTTCGGATCCTTCTTAGGGAATCGCTCTCAGACGGTGAAACTAGGACCCTTCACCTCTGAAACCCGGGCAATCTCCTGTGGAGTCCCTCAAGGATCACCCTTGTCGCCGGTGCTCTTCAACATCTACATTCGCCCACTCCTCAACATCATCAGAAGATCAGACCTCTGCTTCCACTCGTACGCCGACGACACTCAATTATATTTTCGTATCACCGGACAAAAAGACCATCATCAGCAATTAGGAAAATGCCTCACGATGATAGACGACTGGATGACTACTAGCTCCCTCAAACTAAATAAATCAAAAACAGAACTTCTTATTCTACATGCAAATCATAACCCCCTAACCAAGATCCCTTGGACACCTCCTACCATCTTTGGATGGACCATCACCACTAGGACCAAGGCCAAGAGTCTCTGAGTCATTTTTGACTCAGAAATGTCAATGGATGCCCAAATAGGAGCAGTAGTTAGTGGATCTCACCATCTGCTCCGCCTGCTACGCAGACTCATCCCCTTCATTCCAAAGGAGGACAAAGCAGTGGTAGTTGGAACAGTCATCAATTCTCGACTGGACTACGCTAACTCCCTTTACATAGGATTACCCCAATATCAACTTGCGCGCTTACAACTTATACAAAACACGGCGGCAAGACTGATAACAGGGAAAAAACCCTGGGAATCCATCTCCCCATCCCTGAGGAACCTGCATTGGCTAAACGTAAGGAATCGGGTCACATTCAAGACCCTCTGCCTCACCCACAAATGCACACATGGAAACGCTCCGCAATACCTTCGCGAGAAAATAAAACACTACACACCGAATCGCAGTCTTCGATCGGCTAATCAAAATCTTCTCCTCATTCCTAAATCCCGCTACAAATCAAAGGGGGAACGGCAGGGACCACGGCTATGGAACGCTCTACCAACCGACATCCGCATGGAAGAAAACCATCTGGCCTTCAGGAAGAAACTCAAGACCTACCTCTTCTAGAAGCTTGATAACCAATCGCCAATACAGCACCTTGAGGCGATTCAGTTCGCATTGTAGCGCTATACAAGTTATTCATTCATTCATCTGGTGGGAGTGTCCAAAAATCACAAAGTAAAGTAAAGTCACAAATTGTCCCGTAACCCAAAATCCATCCATTGCCTTACTGAACGGCTACATTCCAAACATCCCCAAGCTGTCACGCAAATTGATCCGTTATATCCTGACAGGGGCAAAGCTCGCAATAGCTAAAGCCTGGAAACAACCCAAAGTAATAACCGCCACAAAAAGGAAAATCTCTTGGATAATGGCTCAAGAAAGATTAATCGATGTACTATTAGACTCATTCAAACAACTCAAAGCAACTTGGGAACCCTGGACCCAATATATGGGAATTCCCTTGATTCCCAGAAAAGATAGTCACTAAAAGGCAGCATACAGTCCCTCTATGGTTGGCAGTTTTTCCCTTTCTCCTTCTTCCTTCCTTCTAGTCTTCTATCTAATCCTCTAGTGTGCTCCACACTATAAACCTCTTTCCATGGATCACACCTTGAAGCCAATAGGGCCCAAACGAACTGTAAGCCCGGCTGGAGTAGGCCTCCCATTTGGGAGCTGGAGGTCTTCCTAAAATGGTCCCCCATGAGGGAACGGACTTCCTAATATACCGTATTTATCGGCGTATAACACACACTTTTTCCCCCTTAAAGTCGGCGGAAAGTCGTGGGTGCGTGTTATATGCCGATCCCCCCAAAAAAGTGACAAAAATCGAGCGCCGCCAAAAAAAAACGAAAACTAGCTAGCGCCGCCCAAAAAAAAACGAGCGCCGCCGAAAAAGAACGAGCGCTGCCGAAAAAGACCGAGCCGACTGTTTGGCTCCGCTCGCAGTCCCGCCTCCCTGCGCTCGCTCCCGAAACAGCAGGGAGGCGGAACTGCGAGCGGAGCCGAACAGTCAGCTCGGTCTTTTTCGTCGGCGCTCTGTTTCTTTTGGCAGAAAATTTAAGCGTGGGCAAGCTGCAAATGACGCTGCAAGCTGCAAATGACACTGGGCAGCTGCAAATGACACTGGGCAAGCTGCAAATTACACTGGGCAAGCTGCAGCAGAAGCATGGATCTCTGTTTTGCATTAGTCAAAGCACTCCTTCTACAGTTAGAAAGCACGCACAGGGAACACATTTAACCATTTGATTGCCCCTGATGTTAACCCCTTCCCTGCCAGTGTCATTTATACAGTGTCAGTGCATTTTTTAGCACTGATCACTGTATTGGTGTCACTGGTCCCCAAAAAGTGTTACTTAGTGTCCAATTTGTCCGCCACAATGTCGCAGTCCTGCTAAAAATCACTGACACAAATATAGTGCCTGGGGGTCCCCTTAGTCTGCCTATAAAGTGGCGCATCTGTAGCATGTATAGAACATGTTGCAGCAAAATACGAGTCAAATCACATTTAAATTGACTCACGACTCACGGTTGCAATTGCTGGCACCGTCTATTTAATAAAAATAAAGAAAAAAAAACATATGGGGTCCACCCTCCAGTCCATATCAGACCAGAAGGGTCTGGCGTGGGGTTTCGCCCAATCAGGGTGCAGAATGCACTGTGCAGTGCGCAGTGTGTTGCAGGGCATTCAGCAGGGCAAACACTCGACAAACACCTTGCACATTTGGGTGTTCCCCGAACTCATGCTTGAGCCGAACCATTTGCCCAATACTGATCCCAAACGAAACTCAAAGTGATCTCGAACTCACCTTGAACTGATCTAAAACTAAATTGCAACTGATCATAAAAGCAAACAATTTTTCTGCATTTGACTTTCTTTTAAGTCTGAGGCCTGTGCCTACTATCTTTAAGTGATGCTTAGTTTCATTGTGCCTAATAGCTCTGTTTAAATATATAATTTTAGACTTTGACCATTATTAATGACCAATTATATTCAAATGTGTTTTCGTCCATTAATTTAATTTAGCTCTTCTCCACAATCCCTCAGCGCATTTTTGTAGTCTAAATTGTTAGTATATTTAATTAAACATTACAAGCAAAGCAAAACAATGGAACGATTATTCCCACAGAACAAAAGTTTGGAATTGCAGCTATATTTCCTGAATATTAATAATGGGTTTGTATTCTCAATTCCATTAGAATACCTCTGACATTTGTAAGACTAGCAGCCTTAAAGGAACATCCCGTGGTCCTCACAGACTTACAAAGTTTTTATCTTTATCAGCTCCTTATTTATATTTTATTATTTTTTTTAATTGTGTATTTTTTTTTTTGTAAGTTGAGTGGAATACATTTATTTTTACATATTTAATATTGTTTTTAATAATGTTTGTGCATTAATTATTGGAAAATTAAAAAATTATCAAATGCGACACTCATGAATGAGATGTGCCAATTCTAAGGGGACTGACGATCTTTCTTAGGCAGGAGCCCGCAACATTGCCCAGTGGACTAGACTACGAAAACAAAGATTGAGAGCCTCCACTGTAAGATAGCAGTGTTATCCGAGGAGAGAAATCTGTCAGACTAATGATACTTTTATGAAATCGTGGGGAACAGTAGGGGATTGATAGTCTAAATGCATTTGGGAAAATAACACATACAAACAAAAAATAAAGACTGCTGCTTCGGTTCGCTTTGAACCTAAAATACGCTCTGCACTTTTCTGCCTTTATAATTTAAATTTAAAATGATATCATCAGCCAAGAGACTTTCATTAGTGATGGCTAATTATCTTGTTAAACTTTCTGAAATGTTCATCAAAGTCAGATCGCTAAAGAGCCAAAACTAAGCACATTCATTTCATTATTATTAATAAAAAATTCAAATAATAGTAACATTTTTTGAATGTTGGGTTTAAAAGAGAGTTGATTTTTAAAGTGTGAGGTTGGTCAACCACAGGAAAAACAGTTAAGATTTTTAACAAAGATTCAATGAAATGATGGACCGATTTTCAGAAAATGATAGCAACATATTCTATTATGATTTTATGTGATTTATATAAATTTGGTTGTTTTTGGATCTTTCTGGCTTAATAATCATTTGTAATGTTAAAATTTCTAAACTAAAGAATTTTCTGTAGGAGTTGATTTCCCAACATCTTTTTCATATCTGTCAGTTGACAGCCACCTGATTTAACCCTATAAATGCTGTACCATAGCATTGCGATATCATGCACTGCATGCGGTCGTGACGTGGCCCCATAGACTTGAATGGGTGGCATTTGGCGGCGATATTTTGGATAGCGCAAGGAACAGTTAAAACCCGTTTTTTTTTGTCATTCTTTCACATGGGGAGATTTCTGTCTTGTAAACACAACAGGAAGTGAGAGAAAATCTCTCCAAGGTAGCGGAAAAGGCAAATGGCTGGTAATTGAAACAAATGTCACCATTTTAAGATTTCCCATCTACCCCTGTTCTGGTGACAAATTAAAATGTCGGATTGTCTCTCACGTTCAATCTCACTGACAGGGGGACCAACCTCTAGGGAGAGAGGCAGAACACTGCCTCCCTCGCTACTGAAGGACTTGTCACCTATGCCAGGTACCACGCTTTATTGATCAACTGCTATACATTCCCACCAGTGTGTGGTTACCCAAGGCAGCTACTCTTCTACTCTGGCTCTTCTGCCAAATTTAACCTTCCGTAGTGGTTCTTCTCCTATGCCCCATGATTGTTTAACAGGCACAGTTCTTTTGATATGCTATGCTCCACCATGCACCTCTTTCAATGAATTCAGACCAGGCATCTGAACAGTTCAAGAAACTTTACTGAATGCTTATGAAACATTATAGGACATAATGCCTACTCAGTCCACCTCACCTCCTCTCCACCCGGCCTTCCCTTTGTTTATATGTAGACCAGGGTAGAGGTGGTTCTAGACCAGGATGGCAATCTGATATGATGAATCAAAGCCCTGCCTCTACCAAGATGGCCACCTCTACACAGAGACAGTGTAGCAGTAGAAAGCCCACATGTAATTTTGGTGACTAGTTCTTTGTTCTCTGTAATTTTTAAAGTGACCCCGCTATTTCCTAGCCCCAGCCCCCCTCCATTATATGTGTAGCACAGCCCTAGTTAGGTGCTAGGATAGTTATATAAGTGTTAGTGTTTGTTTCCTCCCAGGGATGCTAACCTCATCCATTGTGTTTCATCTACTTGCTCTCTGCACACACTCACTCCAGCATTGACTCCATATCATTGCTCTCGACCGGCTTCCTGAAAATGGTGGCCCATGTCTGCACTTTGTGTCAGCACATCCACTTGTAGCCTGCACTAGGGCAGAATCTATTTAAAAACAAGCAGTGTAAGTATCTAAATTTGGCTTGATATCAGCCCTTTTTAATGCATGTTCATCAGATTAGTTATGTCATAGTTATATTTGTCCAGGTTTGACCAGTACTGGACAAATAGACAATGCTCTCCAACACCCAAGACTAAAATGTGAAACTGTGCCCCCTCTCCTGTTGCTCAAAGATGGCATGGGGGTTTACTGTGCATGCATAGTCATTTGCTTGCTAGCAGCTGGGGGTAGGTGGGTGGTTTCTCATGCAAGGTGTATTTTTTTCATGTTCGAACAAACACATGTTGTGGCCTGGTAGACAGGAAGCCTGAGTTCACTAGTTGCTCACCACCAATTTGGAGCATGTGGTGTGTCAGCTGAGCGAAACCCCTCCCCTCCGCTGCCTTGGAAAGGCTGCTGCACCCAGGGCATCCGCCCCATCTGTCAATTCATGTGGAAGCTGGAAATCACTATAGAAGCCAGGCAGCTCTCCTAATTAATGAACACAGGAGGTCACACAGCACAGGTGCATTTCACAAAACACTTTGCATTTTCTCAATTCTCTGAATGGACAAAGTGGTCTACCAGGGATGTGAAGTCAAAATCTTCAGGTGGTCCATTCAGAGAAGTGTTTCTAAATGGCACCTGTACCAGGCGAGAGACCTCTTGCTTTCACAAAGATGCAAGGCAGCCACTTAGCACCGGACCCCGAAGGCCATCACTGTAGTAATGGAGCCTACTACAGTGATTTACAGCTTCCACGGGGATCAACCAGACATGGAATATACTGCACATACTTACATTGGTCCAAGTTGGACCAATGTAACTATGTAAAATAGTTCATACCTAAACTTCAGATTTAAGAGAAGAGACACTTGAGAGGGGTGATGATTTCAATGTACAAATACAATACTGGTGACCCCACAATAGGGATACAAATTTTCCGTAAAAGGGAGTTTGGCCACACACATGGCCACTCATTAAAAATAGAAGAAAAGAGGTTTAACCTTAACCGTTTCAGCCCCGGAATATTTGGCTGCTGAATGACCAGGCCATTTTATGTGATTCGGCACTGCATCGCTTTAACTGATGATTGCGTGGCCGTGCGACGCTGTACCCAAACACAATTGATGTCCTTTTTTTCCCACAAATAGAGCTTTCTTTTGGTGGTATTTGATCACCCCTGCGGTTTTTATTTTTTGTGCACTATAAACAAAACAAGAGCGACAATTTTGAAAAAAACACAATATTTTGTACCTTTGGCTATAATAAATATCTCCATTTTTTTTTTTTTTTTTGAAAAGCACATTTTTTCTCAGTTTGGACCGATATGTATTCTTCTACATATTTTTGGTAATAAAAATTTGCAATAAGTGTATATTGATTGGTTTGCGCAAAAGTTATATCGTCTACAAAATAGGGGATAGATTTATAGTATTTTTATTATTATTATATTTTTTTTTTTACTAGTAATGGCGGCGATCTGTGATTTTTATCATGACTGTTACATTATGGCGGACACATCAGACAATTTTGACCCATTTTTGGGACCATGGGCATTTATACAGCGATCAATGCTATAAAAATGCATTAATTACTGTAAAAATGTCACTGGCAGTGAATGGGGTTAACACTAGGGGCGATCAAGGGATTGATTGTGTTCCCTGCTAAGTGTTCTAACTAAAGGGGGATGGGACTTGCTAGGGAAAAAGATAGATCAGTGTTCATACATTGTATGAACACACAATCTGTCTCTTCTCCCCTCAGAGAACTGAGATCTCTGTGTTTACACACAGAGATCCCGGTTCTCGCCGTGTCAGGAGGGATCGTGGGAGCCCGGCGGTCATCGTGGCTCGAATCGGCTCTGGGGGCAAGCGGCGGCACAGGCGCGCCCCTAGTGGCTACCAATAGAAGCGATGTAGCATAACGGCAATTCGCATAGCCGAATTGCAGTACAACTGCGGCGGCTGGTCGGCAAGCGGTTACACTATGTAGACAGTTCTTTACTGTAAGAGCGGCAAGGATGTGGAATTCCCTTCTACAGGCGGTGATATCAGCGGGGAGCATCAGTAGTTTCTAGAAACTATTAGATAAGCACCTGAACAACCACAACATACAGGGATATACAATGTAATACTGACATATAATCACACACATTTTTCAACCTCGCCTACTATGTAACTATGTACCAAAGGACATGCTGATAGGAAGAAAGAGCAGCGTGTGTCATCAGTCTGCTGATTCTCCTTTAACTGTCAATTTGGCTTGGGCAGGACAATACCTGTAAATATTACTATAACAATTTACTGCCCTGTCGTAGAAGGCAGTGTTGTGTGGCAGAGCTGTATACATTTCAGGACTGCATGGACAGAATAACAGATTCTTTGGCAGGTATAAGTACAGTATATATTTTATCTGTGTATGTATGTGTTTGCTTGGAGTACAGCTGTAATATTTTTGTACAATAATGCCCCATTTATCTCAGGATGGCCCTCGATGTCTGTCCAGTGCAACATGGTATTCCATACAACTTTCCACAGTCAGTAAGCCAAAGAATGTGTTGACAGTAAATTCGCACTGTCAGTTGTTAAAAAGAAAAAGAACTACAGTATAAAGAATGATATAGCAGCTCATTATAAAATATACATATAACAGACAGGGTGTTGTAGCATTCCCATTGGGCTTCCAGGAATAGCTAAACTCATTACGAGATGTTATTTTCACAGAACACAAGCCAAGGTTTTGTTGAGTAACTCACGTTGTTGTGAAATATTTTGTAAGGGTGGTAAACACCGCCTGGATCTTGAAGGGTCTACTTAGCAGAGGTCATCCTTTTTTTCTCTGTCAGTCTTCCAGTAGCATTGTCTTTTTATCCAGTTCTAAACTTCAGGAACAAAAGATTCCAAGCCAAGTGCCAAGCAGAACAAAGACAGTGCCTCCTGCCCTTGTCACCGAATCTCAACCGTTCCTTGGTGCGAAAGACTTAATTGACTTCACTGAAGCAAATCCAATTCCTGGCTTTTGACTTCCTCAGTTCACAAGTTATGATGCTAAATCTGTGTCATTACTGTTCAATTTTGTAATACCTGGCTTGACATTTAGACAGAATGAGATCGCCTAGGTGTATTTTAAGGCATTTTTTTTTTAAAGGAAATATGAATCTTTATATTTTTAAATATTCCAGTGAAAAAAGTGGAACTCCAGGCAAATCGTAAAGAGGAACCAAACCCCTAGAAATATTCATCTCTTCCAGCAATGTGGCAGGTCAATCCCTCACCAGCCACTAACATCTTCTCCCCAGATACTTCTGGGTGCTGTTTTTTCAGCTTCTCGATTTGGCCGGTGGTGGAATGATGTCATCCTGTGCATGTGCACGAGAGTCATGCCGCGTACACATGACCGGTTTTCCCGTTGGAATAAACTCCGACGATCTTCCCGACGGAGTTCCGACCGAACGCGATGACGTACGACGGGACTAGAAAAGGAAGTTCAATAGCCAGTAGCCAATAGCTGCCCTTGCGTCATATTTGGTCCGTCGGACCAGCATACAGACAAACGTTTTTTCACGATAGAAATTGATACCGTCGGAAAGCATGTTCTATTTCTAGGTCTGCCTGAATTTTTTGAAGAAAAATTATCGGATTATCCCACACACGATCGGAATATCCAACAGAATGAATCCATCTGACCCTTTCTGCCGGAAAGTCCGGTCGTGTGTACACGGCAGCAGTCATTTTGGCACAGCCAGAGTGTGCTGGGAATACACACCACTGAGATGCACATGCAAGGCTCAGTGTGCATTCAATAGAGGATTGCGAGCAGGCAGGTAAGTATTTGATATTGCAGAAGTCCAGAAGAGACTTCTGCAATAAAGAGCTGCCTGCTAACAGTTTTTTTAATAGTTAAAGTGGTTATAAACCCTTCCATAATCCCAGTGAAGTGATTGGCCTCAGGTGATACACCGAGATGAAATAAATCCTCCTACATCCATTGTACCTGTTTATCTGCAGTACTCACTTATCTACATTCATTCAAAGTCTATAATTTAAAAGGCTTGTCTGAGCTGTCAGAAAAAAAAGCGTGTGGAGAGCTGAAATCACACTCTGTAGAGCTCAGAGAAGAGAGCTCTGAGAGCTGATTGGAGGGAAGGGACACACCCCCCTTTACACATCACACAGGGACAGAGCTGAGGCTGTCAATCAGCTGGAGCTCCCTTCCCTGTCACCTTTTTTCTCTTGGTGTCTCTAATAGTTAGAAAGCAATCCCAGAAAGCACAGCTAAGATAATAACTTTATTTCCTCTGACAGCAGTAATGACTCCCTGAAGAGCTGTTTCTGGCCAGCTCAGTGGATTTCTTTAAAAAAGGCCTGAATTCTTTCCTAAATGTACATAATATAACGTGATACTAACATTTATAGGTAAACTTGATCCAGGGAATATCTGATTGCCTCTTAGGGATCAGGAAAGAATTATTTTTTTTCCCTGCTGGAGCAAATTGGTTCAAGCTTTGCTGTTTTTTTTTTTTTTTTTACTTCCTTGTAAAAGAAATAAGGATGACAAGTCCTTTTTATGGAGAGATCTGGGGTCACAAATACCCCAAATCTCTCCCTTACCTTTAAAAGCAAAAGATCACATTTCTTTTCATCTTTTGCTTTAGAAAACAAAATTGTTTACTTGCAGCCTGGACCAGAAGTGATGTCATGACGCCGCTCCAGTACTCCAAGGCTATAGAGGTGATCAAAGGGGATCTTGCTGGGACTATCTGGCCTTAATACTGGCCGACTGCAACAATACCAGTGTTATAGCTGATGCCTTCAGCCATAATCCCAGTAAACCGCAACATACAGTATACATACGTATTGCATTCTTGCCTGACCCCAGATGGCTGCTTGAGTCACGTGGGGTGGGAGTATCCCATAGGATAGCTTCCCCAGCGACCCAGGAAACCATAGAGGACCCTTGTTCCTCCTGACTTCATTTCCAGCAACAGGGCTGCTTGCATGAGCGCCACCTGCTTTGGAGAAAGTAGACTGCACCTGCCTAGACGTAGGGTATTGCAAGAGGATTTTGTCTTTTCCTAGTGAAATTCAGGTGTATACTGTGCATTAGAAAAAAAAAAACACATTTATTAGTTTATTAATGAATACAGAGCTGCATAGTCCTTTATATATGTATAAAGTTCAGCTTTAAAATATTGAGTATGCATTAAAAACAAAGCAATGGGCCAGTCCAGCTCAGTAGATTCAGTGGTACAAAAGGTTTGTGGTAGCATTTCTTCCTGTATCACCACTTTACTACAATCATCAAAGATTAGGGGACTGCAGGCTGCTTCAGGACATTTACTGAATACTAAATACTTCCATGGCATAAACTCTTCTCAATCTGGTTAAACTGGATGTACAATATCTCACAAAAGTGAGTACACCCCTCACATTTTTGTAAATATTTTTTGTTATATCTTTTCATGTGACAACACTGAAGAAATTACACTTTGCTACAATGTAAAGTAGTGAGTGTACAGCTTGTATAACAGTGTAAATTAGTTGTCCCCTCAAAATAACTCAACACACAGCCATTAATGTCTAAACCACTGGCAACAAAAGTGAGTACACCCCTACGTGAAAATGTCCTAATTGGGCCCAATTAGCAATTTTCCCTCCATGGTGTCATGTGACTCATTAGTGTTACAAGGTCTCAGGTGTGAATGGGGAGCAGGTGTGTTAAATTTGGTGTTATCGCTCTCACTCTCTCATACTGGTCACTGGAAGTTCAACATGGCACCTCATGGCAAAGAACTCTTGGAGGATGTGAAAAAAAGGATTGTTGCTCTACATAAAGATGGCCTAGGCTAAAAGAAGATTGCAAAGACCCTGAAACTGAGCTGCAGCACAGTGGCCAAGACCATACTGCGGTTTAACAGGAAAGGTTCCACTCCGAGCAGGCCTCGTCATGGTCGACCAAAGAAGTTGAATGCACATGCTCAGCATCATATCCAGAGGTTGTCTTTGGGAAATAGACATATAAGTGCTGCCAGCATTGCTGTGGAGGTTGAAGGGGTGTGGGTCAGCTCTCGCTGCTCAGACCATACGCCACACACTGCATCAAATTGGTCTGCATGGCTATCATTCCAGAAGGAAGCCTCTTCTAAAGATGATGCACTAGAAAGCCTGCAAAACAGTTTGCTGAAGACAAGCAGACTAAGGACATGGATTACTGGAACCATGTCCTGTGGTCTGATGAGACCAAGAAAAACGTATTTGGTTCAGATGGTGTCAAGCACGTGTGGGGGCAATCAGGTGAGGAGTAGGGAGGAGCCGAACACCCCCCAGTTCAGTTTTCACCAGAACCTGCAAACAGACCTAAACTTTGCATGAACTTTAGAACCCTATTAAAGTCTATGGGACTCGAACGTTCAAAATCAAAAGTGCTAATTTGAAAGGCTAATAATATGCAAGTTATTGTCCTAAAAAGTGTTTGGGGGCCTGGGTCCTGCCCCAGGGGACATGTATCAATGCAAAAAAAACTTTTAAAAAAGTCAGTTTTTTTTAGGAGCAGTGATTTTAATAATGCTTAAAGTCAAACAATAAAAGTGTAATATTCTTTTAAATTTTGTACCTGGGGGTGTGTATAGTATGCCTGTAAACGGGAGCATGTTTCCCTTGCTTAGAACTATCCCTGCACAAAGTGTAATTTCTGCAGCAAAAAAAGTCATTTTAAAGCACTCGCGGCTATAATGAATTGTCGGCTCCCCATAATACAGAGAACAGGTTTGGTATGGATTTTAAGGGGAACTCCACACCAAATTTAAAAAAAAATGGCGTGGAGTTCCCCCCAAATATTCATACCAGACCCTTTATCCAAGCACGCAACCTGGCAGGCTGCAGGAAAAGAGGGGGGGGGCGAGAGAGCGCCCCCCCCCCTCCTGAACCATACCAGGCCACATGCCCTCAACATTGGGAGGGTGCTTTTGTGACCCCTCAAAGCACCATGTCCCCATGTTGATGGGGACAAGGGCCTCATCCCCACAACCCTGGCCGGTGGTTGTGGGGGTCTGAGGGCGGGGGGCTTATCAGAATCTGGAAGCCCCCTTTAACAAGGGGACCCCCAGATCCCATCCCCCCTGTTTTAAATGGTAAGGGGGTACAAAAGTACCCCTACCATTTCACAAAGAAAGTGTAAAAAATTGTTAAAAAACACACAGACACCGTTGGGAAAAGTCTTTTATTAAAAATAAAAAAAAAGGTTCCAGTGGTGGTAATCCATTCTTGGTATCCAGCGATGGCTGATCTCTTTTCCAGGGTCCAGCAATGGGTGATCTCTCCCTATGGTCCAGCGCAGCGCATACTGTCTCCCCCGGAGACACTGTGGGAATCCCGACAGCCTGATAAGGTCTTAGCTGACCCCGCCCCCCTCTGATGTAACGCAGGTTTCCGTTACATTAGAGGGGGGCAGGGTCACCTGCACACCACAGTACGGGAAACATGCGCCCCTTTACAGGCAGGTATGAAATTTAAAGGAATATTACACTTACTGTTTCACTTTAAGCATTATTAAAAACAGACGTTTTTAAAACTTTTTTTGCATTGATACATGTCCCCTGGGGCAGGACAACTTGCATATTAGCCTTTAAAATTAGCACTTTAGATTTCTCCCATAGACTTTTACAGGGTGTTCCGCGGCTTTTTGAATTTGCAGCGAACACCCCAAATTGTTTACTGTTTGGTGAACAGGCGAACAGGCAATGTTCGAGTCGAACATGAGTTTGACTCAAACTCGAAGCTCATCCCTAGTGAGGAGTACAAAGACAAGAGTGTCTTGCCTACAGGCAAGCATGATGGGGGGTGTCATGGTCTGGGGCTACATGAGTGTACCATGAATGCCAACATGTACTATGGCATACTGAAGCAGAGCATGATCCCCTCCCTTCGGAGACTGGGCCGCAGGGCAGTATTCCAACATGATAATGACCCCAAACACACCTCCAAGATGACCACTGCCTTGCTAAAGAAGCTGAGGGTAAAGGAGATGGACTGGTCAAGCATTTCTCCAGACCTAAATCCTATTGAGCATCTGTGGGGAATCCTCAAACAGAAGGTGGAGGAGCACAAGTTCTCTAACATCCACCAGCTCTGTGATGTCGAGTGGAAGAGGACTCTAGTGGAAACCTGTGAAGCTCTGGTAAACTGCATGCCAAAGAGGGTTAAGGCAGTGCTGGAAAATAATGGTGGTAACACAAAATATTGACACTTTGGGCCCAATTTGGACATTTTCACTTAGGGGTGTACTCATTTTTGTTGCCAGCAGCTTAGACATTAATGACTGTGTGTGAGTTATTTTGAGGGGACAGCAAATTTACACTTTTATACAAGCTGTTGTAGCACCATAACCCACTGAGGGGCGGCTATGGATTTCTGGGCTTACCGATTACCTCCTCCTTGTAGTTCGTCGTTCGTTGCCTAGGGGTTCCCAGGGTTAGTACCCAGTAATTGCTGAGACTGACACTGAAAGTCCTTTTGAGGATTTTTATTTTGCAGAAAACTGTTTAAACATAACACAGTCTCTCAGTTGGGAATAGAGGGTATGGGTGATAAAGCTCAGGCACCACAGAACTGCTGACATCAAATAAATGTCTCTTTAGATGATCCAGAGAGTAGCCACTCGCAACTGGACACTTCACTGTTGGATAAACCCTTGTTTGTAGATCTAGCAGCCAACAAGTGATTCGGAATTTACAAATTCTCTGCCACAGACTAGGTTGTGAACAATGTAAAAGTCTCTGCCACAGACTAGGTTGTAACCGAAGGATGGGTTAGAAACTTTTCCTATGGTACTTGTATCTTTCAGCCATTTTGGCGATACTGTAGGAAATGCGGATTCACTAGTGTCCATACATCTCAGCTCCCAGGCTCTTACCGAGCAGCTAGCTTCATGGCCCTCCTCCGAAGAGTCCTCCCCTGGTCACTTGTACGAGTTGCTGTGCCTCTCCAATTCTGAGAGGACACCAGGACACTTCAGAATCTTCCTTCAGTTACTGCGCCTCGAACTAGCCAGTTTTGAGGCTCGGAAACGGATGTATCCCCACCCCAGAACATGAGGACCTCTAGGGCTGGTCAGGATGACCAGGCTTAAGGGGGCAGCAGACACTCCTGGGCCCGTGACCCCTCGTGGGGTTGGTCCGGACCGGAACCAGGAATCAGAGCAAGAGCAAGCCGAACCCTGAACACGTGACTTCAGCATCTTAAATACCCCTTCCCGAAATACACAGTGGGGCCAGACGTGCCAACTGATTGGCTCCGAGAAAGATTGATACCTAATGCGTCCAACCAGGCTGCGTTCTCAGTCTGTCACAGGTGCTTACCTCACCCATGACCAGGCAGAACTCCAGCACAGCCCAGCCAAACTGATGCCAAAGTAAAAGACCTAGAACAATTAACCTACAGAACTCAGTTACAGCTCTGGAAAAACTAAATTTAAGATAGCGCACACTTTAAAAAAGTTTTTCCAAACCTTTTTTTTAGTTTTGGACGAAGGAGGGAAGGATTGGGTCAAGTTTTTATTCCTACCTGTGTCACTTTTCAGTTAAATTTGTCCTCCTCATTTTCCTGCTGATCATGCCACCAAGGCAGAAGGTAATGGGTTACCCAACTTTTTAGAGCTGTCATTGGAACAAGAGGAAAATCGAAAAATTTATTTTGGCTCTTGTCAAAATGTACATCAATGCAACCCTGGAAAACAGACAATTAACATTTTCTCAGTTGGATGTTTTCTTAATAAAGTAATCTGGTCATTATCCTAAAAAAAAAAAATGAAAGTGGCAGTCTGTTTTTTTATTCATACCTTCCTTCATACATATCATGCAATCCACTGTATCCTGACTTGGATGTGTAACGGGGAGCATTTAGTACTGCTTAGATGTGAGATCTCAAGCTGGTAAATGCTAGAAAGCAAGTTACTGCAGTACAACAAATGCCTGTTGCTGAAAAGAGGTTTCCTAATTTTAGCAGTTAATTGTGATTTGCTAAATCAAGTTGCCAAAGTGTGCAGTGAGATTGCAGAGCAGTTTTTTAGACATATACTGTAAATGGATGGTGTTCGATTTAGCAATGACACACTGGGATTACATCTGCAGACTGAGAAACAGAGGCATGGAAAACCGATCCATTTTACTGGTTGTGTTGAAGACTGAGGTTAGGAGATCCTGCGCATCCTTCCACATTTCCTGGTTAACAGTTTGTAGGCAGGTGTACTCTACTTTCTCCACTGTAGGTGGTGGTTGTCAGCAGAGGCATTGCAGTTGGAGAGGAAGTCAAGAGGAACATGGTTCCTCTATTGTTTCCTGGGTCACAGGGGGAGCTATCCGATTAGATGATGCCACCTTATGTGACCTCTTGGGTCAGGCAGAGCATATTTAAGGCCCTGGCTTCAGGCTTGGTGCTCATTTGTGAGTGGGTAGAGTAGGGACAGGTACCCCATCTGTTAAGAACAGTACTAGTAGCAAGGAATGGTTCCTGGCGAGGAGGGTTTGCAACTTCTCTAGGCATCTTCCCGTTTGGGCACAAGATGGCCAGGCCGCATTCTGCCCCTGAACTGTCTTTACCGTCATAACTTCAAAGCAAGTTCTTTGCATTGCACATGGACTGTGTGTTTTATTGCTGCTGCACCATGCTGCACCCCACCTACAGACTCTGGTGTCACACATCAAAAACCCCTTGGCACCTCTGCCTATAATCAAAGTGATTGAGTGCATTGCAATGGATTATTTAGTTCTATGGACTAAAACTGGGATGCCATTAAAGTTCATGTAAAGGCAGGTGTCCCAATACTTTTGGTAATATAGTGTATATGGTGGTCTTTTTTCCATCAGCTCATCTTTTTTCTTCCTACCCAAGACCAGACTTTCCAACCTGCCTTTTTCCCCATCTGGTGCTGTGGCATTTGTGATCTTTGTGAGGATTGATGGGAGACATGGTGTATATAGATAGGAGTATCCAGCTTAAAACCCTTCCCCAAAAGTGCACAACTGAACTTTATGATCCAAAAGTGTGACATTGTCGCATCAGCGGGTGTTAGGAATGTTTTCTTTGCCAGAAGATAAAAAGAGAAGGGCACCAGTGCACCATAGCACTCTTCTTCACGGATCACCCTTCTTTTGGGACATCATCTGCAGTAAGATTTACCCTCACCTGGATGCTTTATGTAAGTATATAAGGGGACTTATTTGGCAAAAGAATGAAAGGGGCTTATATATGAAGGGGCCATTTTCCCATTATTTAGCCCCAGTGTTATTCCACCCTAAATACTTATCTCTGTTTCTGCAGTGTCTTCCCAGTTGTGGAATCATGCTATATAAACAAGGGTCTGTTTAATTGCTCTTAATTTATTATAATATTTATGGCTATAGTTCAGGGTAAATGATGACGTCTGTTTATATTATTGCCTTCAGCACTGATTTGGTATATTGTGTTACTGTTATGTCATTGTGTCATTTGTTTTCATGTAATATTTTTGTGCTTTTTTAATAAGATGCTTGTTGTCAACCAACCTGCATACACATTAAAGTTAAAGTATAAATAAAGGCACAACTTTTTTTTAGTTTTGGATAGTGGAGAGGTTTTAAAACACCTGGCAGTTTTTATTGCTGTTTTATTGTCCCCATTAGGTAGATTCATCCTCTCCATTTGTCCTGTTTACCATTATTATTGAAAATGATAGTAAAAAAAAATCCCAAATTTTCGGTGGTCCCATAAAAGTAATAGAGGGGAAACCTTTGAATGGGGACACTAGTTCTGGTCCTCAAGAGATTCCCTAAATTTGCAGGGATTTCCTCTCACTTCCTATTTTGGCTATGGGACAGGAAATTAAGGGACATCTCCCCATTGGGACAAACAGGACAAAAAAAACCTACAGGTCTAACAACACTCTCTTACTCTATCCGTAATGAAAAAACATAAGTTTTGCCAATAGTTCTACTTTAAGAAAGAGGACTTTACTCTGAGAAACACGTTGGCACATTGGATGGACAGACGTCTACATATGAAATTTTTTTGGTATGTAAAATAACATAATGTACTGGACCTGCATGAACTTTTAGATCAAAACAAACTTTTTAGATCATTTACAAACCGTTGTGATATTTTAGAAATTTAATTTTACAGCATTTCTTTTAATTGAGAGAATATCATAAAAACTGGATTTCATGAGCATTTTAAATATATGTTAATTTGTGTTTACTGCATGTCTCCAAATACCCCTTTATTCATCTTGTGAACATTTTTTTGAGTTTTTTTTACACAACGATTCTTTGGCTTCACTGCATAATTTTACTGCACTCCTTTTTTCATTGTCGGAAATGACAGGAAATTTAATTGACTATACATAATTGTGATATGCTTTCTGTATCCAGATACAATGCATTACTGCATATTAAAAATGTGCAGAAACATGTATAGTTGTGGTACTGTAAATAAGACGTTTTACCAAAAAAATTGTTACAGATTTTTAATTTGTTTAAATATTTGTCAAAACAGAAAGCAATCAGATTTTTGCTTTCTGTGAAAACCTTTTAAAACGATTAATTTACACACTGGTATACACTTGTCCAAATCTCAAGTCTGTTTATTATTCTGTTTAAATGTGCTGTCTAAATAAAATAAAAAAAATCATGCATGCCAATCTGACTAAAATGAAAATACATTTTTCATAAATAATTTTAGCTCTAAATAATATATATATTTTTTTTTTCCAAAAGTATAGGTATCCTTAGGAATTCCTGAAAATTCACATGTATATTTACTTCAGAATTTAGACTTTCAGTCTCAAGTATGATGCAGCAAAAGTGGAAATATAATTGCCATTATTTTATCAATGTGGTTCCATATATTTTTTTTCATTTGCTAAAAACAATTGTGACCAGAGTTGCTTCACTATAGGGTTAGGTAGTTATGTTTTTATTCCAAGTCAATATGAATTTTTTTTCTTTAATTATTCAATATTTATATTATCGAATAACATTAATCAGATTATATATATATATATATATATATATACATATACAGTATATACTATATATGCCACCTGCATATACTATATAGTAGTGTAAAAAAGTGTCGAAAAATGACACTAGAAGCTGAATGTGGAAACAGTCAAAGGAGGAGGTTGTTGTTTTTTTAGAGCAACACCAGAACAGCAAAGTACCGTCTGAAGCTTTTAAAGAAGTATAAAATATTTAATGCAGAGTATAAAAGAGTAAGTTATGTTACATTTATCAAGACGCTTTGTATATAATTTTATTTTTACCTTGACTTCAAGTCAGAAATGTATGTTGTTTGGAAAAGCTTTGTGATTGTTAGTCATGGTTTGTAGCACAATAAGTTCCCATTTTAACAGTCAAGAGACATCAAGATGTGCAGAAAATGCTCAGCTTGCAAGTTCGAAATGACAATAGAGATAACAGAAAAGAAGCACAAAATGGTTTCTTTGCAAGTACATTATGGTCTCCACAATAGATATACAACTATTTTTTAACATGTTGTATGATTTATATTTAACATTTTCCTAATTATATTTGTCACACAGAGATGTTTTCTCAACTCTTCTCACAAACATCGGTTAGTAATACTTCTGCTTTTTAGGGGAGACAAAACAGTTGATTTAAAAAAAAAAAAATACAAAGTAATATTTGGGAATGCTTTGATGAACTCATTTATGATTTATCCCGTAATACGGCATGAGGCAGCCTTTTGTAATTTTTAGCAAGCAAAGGCACGACATTATCTGACATAATAGAGAAACCCTTGAGAGGTACAGTCAGAAAACAGCTTTCTCCTATCATTGTCTATTAAAGTTTAGCTTCAAGCATGGATAATTCGAACACAATATAACCATCTCTAATATAAGATCTTTTTCTTTTCTTTGTTTAAAATGAACATTTTTTTTTCCTTTTTTTTTTTTTTGACCGGTAGCCAGGAAATCCAATCAGTACTAATTGAACCCAGGCACTGAAGGGTGATTGAATCACTGTCAATATCAAATACGCACAAGGCCAACAGGTTGCTTTTGAAAAGTAAATTCACCTTTTTTTGCCCTGGACATAATTACAACGGGGATGCTGAATTTTTGGCAATGATAATTTGGGACATTTTGTCCCCCGCCCCCCTCTTTGGTGACTTTACTCAGCCGTACATTGTAAACATACTCTGTTCCATCACTTTAAAGTACTTTTAATAGTTCCCCCTATAAATTATGTTATTTTTATTAAGCTGCATAAATTGTAATTTAAGTATAAAAAAAAGCCTTGAAATTTTTATCAAAAGCATTCAAATGAGTCTCTCCCCAGGTCAGCTAATGAGTTATCATGAGCTGGCCTCTTTGCTGTAGTGCACCTCCTGCAGACTAAGACAGTTAACCATGTTTTTCATCAAAAGAATTGCTCATTAGCAGAGCTCTCAGAAAATGATTTGATTACAGTTTCACTTGATAAAGTGAAATATTTTCAGCTCATTAGGATGATTATGATTCAAGGTCATCTTTTGAAGCTAGTCCTGTCAATATAAGATAAATGGGCCCTCATCTTTTTCTTTGCCTTACGTTTTGTCCTTTTTAAACTCTACTGTGTAAAAAGTTCCATAGCCATAATTAATTTTTTTTTCTTTCCTCCGCTACAAAGCTACGTAAAAAAAAAAAAGAACAAAAGATTTTGGCTACCAACAAGTCATTGAAGAACTATTAAGAGATGGAGGAGGCTATCTTGGAACATAGGAATCAGAAGAAATCCTTGAAAAGTTTAATGTTTGAAATTCGGCGATTTTCTCCTTGACCTTTCTAAAGTTGGAACTTTGTGTGCACATTTGCATCTGCCTTTTCATAAAAAAAAGTGTAACTTTATGTTACAGAACCCCAAGAAATACACCGTAGGCTTGTTCGTGGTTGGCAAAGAGCAGGCCTTGGCAGTTCACACCCATTGCCTACATATTAATTCCTAGATATAGTGCTACTAGTTCAAAGTATCACGTGCAGGCCTTTTCTAGTTTGAAAGGCTCACTGAAGTCTACTTTTAAATATTTATAATTTCCAATGCACATACTGAAACATATCTATGAAACCATATTAGAAACATATGTCTATGTCAAATTCAACTAAAAAAACATAAAACATCTAAAAATCAGTTAACAGCAAAGAGTTGACCAAATAGAAGGAATTCGAAATATTGGTATAATGTTTATGGGGTGGCTAAACATATTTTAATAGAATACCCTCAAGAAAACTCAACTGCTTTTATCCGTAGACCCCTCACATTTTTGTATTAATATTTATTATTTTTATATCTTTTCATGTGACAATACTGAAGAAATTACACTTTGCTACAATGTAAAGTAGTGAGTGTACAGCTTGTATAACAGTGTAAATTTGCTGTCCCCTCAAAATAACTCAACACACAGCCATTAATGTCTAAACTGCTGGCAACAAAAGTGAGTACACCCCTAAGTGAAAATGTCCAAATTGGGCCCAATTAGCCATTTTCCCTCCCTGGTGTCATGTGACTCGTTAGTGTTACAAGGTCTCAGGTGTGAATTGGGAGCAGGTGTGTTAAAGTTGGTGTTATCGCTCTCACTCTCTCATACTGGTCACTGGAAGTTCAACATGGCACCTCATGGCAAATAACTCTCTGGGGATCTGAAAAATAATTGTTGCTTTAAATAAAGATAGCCTAGGCTATAAGAAGATTGCCAAGACTCTGAAACTGAGCTGCAGCACGGTGGCCAAGACCATACAGCAGTTTAACAGGTCAGGTTCCACTCAGAACAGGCCTCGCCATGGTCGACCAAAGAAGTTGAGCGCATGTGCTCAGCGTCATATCAGAGGTTGTCTTTGGGAAATAGACATATGAGTGCTGCCAGCATTGCTGCAGAGGTTGAAGAGGTTGGGGTCAGCCTGTCAGTGCTCAGACCATACACCGCACACTGCATCAAATTGGACTGCATGGCTGTCATCCCAGAAGGAAGTCTCTTCTAAAGATGATGCACAAGAAAGCCCACAAACAGTTTGCTGAAGACAAGCAGACTAAGGACAGGAATTACTGGAACCATGTCCTGTGGTCTAATGAGACCAAGATAAACTTATTTGGTTCAGATGGTGTCAAGCGTGTGTGGCAGCATCCAGGTGAGGAGTACAAAGACAAGTGTGTCTTGCCTACTTTCAAGCATGGTGTTGGGAGCATCATAGTCTGGGGCTGCATGAGTGCTGCCAGCACTGGGGAACTACAGTTCATTAAGGGAACCATGAATGCCAACATGTACTGTGACATACTGAAGCAGAGCATGATCTCCTTTCTTTGGAGACTGTGCTGCAGGGCAGTATTCAAACATGATAATGACCCCAAACACACCTCCAAGATTACCACTGCCTTGCTAAAGAAGCTGAGGGTAAAGGTGATGGACTGGCCAAGCATGTCTCCAGACCTAAACCCTATTGAGCCTGTGGGGCATCCTCCAATGGAATGTGGAGAAGCGCAAGGTCTCTAACATCCACCAGCTCCGTGATGTCATCATGGAGGAGTGGAAGAGGACTCCATTGGCAACCTGTGAAGCTCTGGTGAACTCCATGCCCAAGAGGGTTAAGGCAGTGATGGAAAATAATGGTGCCACACAAAATATTGACACTTTGGGCCCAATTTGGACATTTTCACTTAGGGGTGCACTCACTTTTGTTGCCAGCGGTTTAGACATTAATGTGTGTTGAGTTATTTTGAGGGGACAGCAAATTTACACTGTTATACAAGCTGTACACTCACTACTTTACATTGTAGCAAAGTGTAATTTTTCAGTGTTGTAACATGAAAAGATATAATAAAATATTTACAAAAATGTGAGGGGTGTACTCACTTTGTGAGATACTGTATCCATTAAAAAGCCCCATACACACGGTCGGACTATCCGCGGACCAGGTCGGTCGGATCCTGTCCGTCGTACTTTGTCCGATGTTGGTGTTGCGTACACACGGTCGGACTACATTGTCGTAATATCCGGTCTGCAAGAACGTCGTGACGTAAGTCGTCTTCCACGAGATTAGAAAAGGGAAGTTCAGCACCACGTCAGGCACCCGTTGGGCTCCTTCTGCTGATCCCATGTTTATCGCGAGTTAGTCGAAATTTGGTGACTTAAGATTCGCGCTTCTCAGTTTTCTCACTCAGATCGTTACTGCTCTTCAGTTTGTGCTTGTCGTGCGTATCTGTTTATTAGTGCGTGTAGTCAGTTCGCATTTGTTGGTCATTGCGGCCTATATCTTGATATAGGACGCTTTGATTTGCACTGCTTATTGTCTGCTCGTTTCTGGTATTCATTTCGTTCTTTCAGGCCTTGCTGTTTATCGGTGCTTTCTGTTTGTCCATTCTGACCAGCCGACCTTTTGTGACCTTGTGAGCAATGTTTCCCGTGCGTACTCGTCGCCGAGTTCGTGCTGTACGCGGAAGGAATTGGTGTTGGGCTTTTAGCTTTGACCCAAGACCCGTCCATGAACAGACTGACGAGGAGTATGTGGACCAAGAATTGGTTGCTTCAGCGTGACCAATTCTCGCACATGCCTTTGCTTCGTGAGATCCGGGAGAATAATCCTGATGATTTCAGGAACTTTCTCCGGATGACGGACCCCGATTTTCACCGTCTTTTGGCTTTGCTGACCCCCTTTATCAGCCGGCAGGATACCTGCATGAGACAAGCCATTACTCCGGAGCAGAGGCTTGTTGCCACGTTGAGGTACTTGGCGACAGGGAGAAGTCTTCAGGATTTGAAGTTCTCTTCAGGTATCTCTCCCCAGGCCCTGGGAATCATTATTCCAGAGACCTGTTCTGCCATCATCCAGGTCCTGCAGGAGGACTATATTAAGGTAACATTTATACTTTACTATTCCCTTCTATGTATGCTCTGTTTGCTAATGTCTTCTATTTTTGACCTCCTTCCCTAATTACCATGATTGCAATATGCTCTAATATGCTGTGCCCCTTTTCTCCTTCATGCATTTTTCCCTTCACTTACCTCCCCAGCATGCTCTTCTGCCCCAATAGACACCTATGGCCTAGTCACTTAAGCAATGTCTTTTGTCTGCTGCATAGTATTGTTTGCCCCCAAACACCCCCTAAAATATGCACAAATGTTTGCTGTGTGGTTTACTTCATGTAGAGCCCCTTTTTTTTTTTTTGTTTTTTTTTGTTGGGGGGGGGGGCAAACTCATTAGGAACCCCCTCCCCCAACTGCTCTGTCAGATGGTACCAATCCTCTATCTGCTGGCTTTCCCAAGGTCAATACACACTATATACCTACCTCTTTATAGTGGGCATCTTTAGGGATGAATTCTGCAAAGCATGTAGTGCAAGGGGCTGCCTCCATACTTTCAATTTCCTATTTTTTTGTGTTCTTTCCCTCCTATTAGCTTGCTTGGTAATTTCAGAATGTCACAATGTGCTTTCCTTTTTTTTTTGGGGGGGGGGGGGGGGGGGTTGAAATGTTAGTTTAGCTTTCCTGGGGGCTGCCAATAGTGTTAAGTACAGAGGGTCTGCCCAAACTAGCACACATTATTGAGCCATTTGCCAATCAATGAAGTGCAGAGGGTTACCTGTCCAACACCCCCCCCCCCCCCCCAAACCCTAGTTATTGCCAATGGCCCATCAGAAGTGTGGGGATTGATGGGGGGTGAGTAATCTGTGAAGGGGAGCCTCTACTTTTCTGTGCAAATACTTTCCAGCCTCCAATTTTATACAATGCTCTTGTTCCAAGATGTTGATTGTCTAATCTGCTTGCAATGTTTATGTGCAAAGTGACTAATTATTTTTTTCTTGTTTCACTCCACAGTTCCCTTCCACGCCACAGGAATGGCAGACTGTGGCCTCCCACTTTGCCAGCCGTTGGGACTTTCCTAACTGCGGAGGGGCAATTGATGGGAAACACGTCCGCATCGTCCCACCGCCCAACTCGGGGTCCTACTATTATAATTATAAAGGGTTTAATAGTGTAGTGATGTTGGCGGTGGTGTCGGCGACATATGAATTTATGTATGTGGACGTGGGGATGAACGGCCGGATCTCGGATGGTGGTGCCATTGCGCACACGGAGTTCTACTCGCGTCTCCAAAGTGGCAGTCTGTGCTTGCCACCTCCAGAGGAGAATGCAGAAGGACTCCCCTTCGTCTTTGTCGCAGATGAAGCGTTTGCGTTGACTCCCCATCTGATGAGGCCGTTCCCGATGAGGACCCTCACCCCAGACCAGAGGGTCTTCAACTACAGGCTGTCCAGAGCCCGAAGAGTTGTGGAGAACACTTTTGGCATCCTGGCCAGCCGCTTCCGCCTGTTCTTGACGGCAATTAACTTGGCGGAATACAAACTGAACCACATAGTTCTTGCCTGTTGCATATTGCACAACTTCCTCAAAAGACATAACAGGAACTATGTGGTGCCCGTTGGCCCAGATGTGGAGGGCCCTCCAAATGCTGACCTCACAGCCCTTCAAGTGGCACGTCCAGGCTTGCCCCCTCTAAATGCCCGCGCGGTCCGCGAGCAATATATGGACTACTTTGTGGGTAGGGGGGCCATTGCTCTGCCTGACGATGTGTGAGAGGCATTTTGTAATAAATATTAGTTTTCAACCAACCTATGATTTCTTGTCATTTCCGTATTCTTTTTAGCTTATTTTACCTTTAAATTTTTTCCCTTTGCCTTCGACAGTGGGAATGCACTTTCTGGGCAAAAGGAGGTAACAGTCTCTTCTTCCCAAAAAGATTATTCTCATGTTGTGTGTTTGCTACCTAATCTTTGGTCTAGAGAAGGTTTGTACTGCATAACTGACACCCAAAATACTCCTTTTCATCACCAGGTCAGACATGTGTGTATTCTCCAAAAATGCTGTGCTCCGTGTTTTCGTACAAAGCACTGTGGGTGTCATTTACATAAGTCAAATCGACTATGCTCTACAAGTGCAGTGAAAAAGTGCCCTGGAAAAGAAACTTGCAGTGCAAAGTGGACTTGCCTTTAGTAAATAACACCCATTGCCCCCCATATCCTTTACATTTGACATACATAATGCATTGTGTTTTTGAAATAAGGAAGCAACACATTTCGAAAATTTAAAAATTTTACTGGAAAAACATTCACAAGTGCGTTTACAATATTCTTGCCCAAACTGACAACATCTTGGTTATTTACAACATTGTTTACAAACATTCCGCAATTGGTAAAACCAGGCATGGAGCAAAACAGAACCTAGGAACTAGGAAAGTTCAACTTTGTAAAGTGAAGACAAGATCAGACATGACTATATGTTCAAAGTGTGTTTGATCTTGCCTTCATCACATGGGGGGTCACCCCTGGAAAGTGGAAATTTAGAACATGCACACAATTTGGGTCTGAAAATGGTCATTAGATGGTAAAACACATGTCTAGAAGCTTCAAAAGTGCCATTTTCCATCATGGGGATGAATGGACGTTTTTTGGGGGTGCAACCCCTTCACCACAACCACTTTCGTAGTTCGTAAAGTGGTTGCACCCCCAAAAAAACGTTGGCATTCATCCACCATGATGGGAGCTAGCACATGTGGACACAATGTGTGCATGTTCCAAATTTCACACAGTTCTTAAGTTGCAAATGTGTTCAGAAGCAGGCACAAATGTGTGTTAATTACTTGGTGCGTTTTCATATTTTTCCTAAAACATCAATGATGTTCTTCAATTTTTGTTGAACATCATTGATGTTTTGCTTTATGTAATCTAGATCTCTATTGCAGACCATTATCTCCCCGATTAGTACGTGGGCACTCTCTGTGGTAAAGTGCGATTTTTCTTCCACAACATCCACGTCACCTAAAAACCACAAACAAACAAAAATCGGGTGTTGGAAATGAGGCAGCCATACATTGATTAGCTTACCAGTAGCTGTGTTCTCCCACACTCACCTGTTGTGGTGACAAGTTCTCCAAGTTCGATGATCTCTCCTTCCTCCTCCTCCTCCTCTGCTTCTGCTCTTTCCCCTTTTTTGGGAGGTGTTGGTTTTGGGGTTTCCTCAGACGGCCCAAGTTTTCGCTCCCCTATGAGAATGTACAAAAGGAAGATTTAGCAACACAATCTATTGAGGGCAGAAATAGGAAATGACAAACATTGCTTGAAAGTGACGGACACTATTTTTGTTTGGCCAGTTACAAATGCCAACAACATGAATGTAGTCACTTTGTAAAGGTGCTAAACTTACTAGCATTTTGGTAGAAGTTTGTCTGATGGAGACCCCCCTCTAGTATCCACTGGAGCACATGTGTGGAAAAGCATAATAAAAAGGGGATTTGGGTGTCCCAGCACTAGTGCTCTAGAGTCCAGATGGGTAAACAGCTACTGAGTGACCTCTCCTTTACATTGACTAAATTTGGTTTACGCTCTTGCTGACATCTCTAGTGAGAACAAACTTCCTTTCGCTAAAAAATTCACCAAACCTCGTATTATAAGTGGCCGAACGATCGAGGTTGCGTACGATCGAATGGACACACACGATCATGACAGTGGCAGAAAGATCGAGGCTGAGTACGATCAAATGCACAGACGAACCTGAAAGTGGCCATTTTGGAATGTACAACTTTGTAAAAATCAAACCACATGGAGCAGTATGCAAGCAAGAAAGCAAACACAAAACACAACTACTTACTTTTTTGAAGAACTCGCTTGATCTTTCTGTACTGATCGGCCTCCCTCAGTTTCAGGTCTGACCAGCGTTTCCTGAGTTGCTCCTTGGATCGTTGTACCCCAAAATGATTGTACAGCCTTCTCACAACTTTAGACATGATCTTGGCCTTGCGGACATTGGGGTTGAGGTAAGGCCCATACTTCCCATCATAGTCGCTCCTCTTTAATATGTCCACCATCTCCAACATTTCTCCAAATGACATATTGGAGGCCTTGAATTTCAGGCTCCGGGATCGGGACGTTTCTGCCTCCGGACTTTCCTCGTCCTCCTCCTCGTTGGTGGGATATTTGGGGCGCACCTGCTGTGTCCCCGCCATGTGCTCTCCCCACTGCGCTGTAAAGAGAAGGGGTGGGGAATAGACGAGAAAGATCGTCAGGGGCGGGCGGAGTTTGACGCATGCGCACTGTATATAAAAACGTCACACGCCTGTGTCGTAGCCACGATCTGGGAGACGAGGGGAGAGAAAGCTCACGCACGAGACGATCGCTAGAAACGAAGGTACAATTTGACGTTGGTACATAACTAGCCTAGACTGATTAGAACTTGAGGCTTCTTTATGGAGAAGATTAGGAGAGTTTAGGCTGACATTATTTATATTGTTTTGTGTGGTGTTGTGTCTTGCAGAGGTGATGGAGGCCTTCTACGACGTGAGTTTTCTCCCCCTCTTCATTGATAAATACAGGGAATTTCCCCTATTATGGCAAGCAAAGCACCGCGACTACAGCAACAAACCAAAGAGGTACGCAGCCATGCTGAAACTTGTGGCATTTGTAAAGCCAAACCTGCCCATGGCAACCGTGGCAAACTTAAAAGTCAAGATTAATAACATGAGGAGTACCTATTTCCGGGAGCGCAATAGGGTCCGGAAGTCCCTAGCATCTGGAGCTGCAGCAGCTGATGTCTATGTCCCCACGCTCTGGTACTATGAGAGGCTCCACTTTCTCAAAGACCAGGCTAATGTCAGGAAGTCACTCTCAACTCTTCCTTGCACGCGTCCTTCCACGCACGCCACCCCTGATGAGGCTTCCGAGGACCAACCTGGCCCTTCCAGTATGGAAGATGTGCAGGAGCCCAGCTTGTTCCAGGTATAGTAGTTTTGTAACCATTTTTGGGAATAATGAATGATGTTCAGTTAATTCAGGATCCCCAATTGCTTAGTTCCTAACGTGATTGACATATCAACAGACAGTGGTGTTGGAGACATTTTTGGGAAGAATCTAAACTGCAGGGCTGAGAATTGTATGGTTTTCTATTTGTAAACATTTTGCAACAGTCACTAGATGAGAATTGTGTGTGTTTGATGAACAAATAACTGAAACTATGTCCCTTTTTCATACACAGGAAGACCTCAGCCAGGAGGTGGCTGTGGAAGGTGGCAGTCAGGAGGAGGCAGGGGTTAGTGGCAGCCAACAGGGGGGTAGGCGTAGGAGCCTGACTGTCTCCCAAGTCCCTCCCCTCCGCCTTCCCTACAGAAGGGCGAAAAGCATGGGGGAGGTGGGAGAGTCAGCGCTCCAGCTGATCCGAGACGCTTCAGCCTCCCTATATGCCACACCCACCTACGAGGAGGCCTTTGCCTCCTTGGTTTAAAATAAAATGACGGGTATGGAGGCGGGGCAACGCAGCATGTGTGAGGATGTCATCCTCAAAATCCTAAATGAGGGGATGGCTGGGGAGATGACTCCCCTCACACATGTTTGCGAGAGTGACCTTGCTCCGCCTCCTCCTTCTGCCACCCCACCAGCACCAGCACCACGGCGTGGAAGGAAGAGTACAAGGAAGACAAGAGAGTGATGACCTTGATTCAGTCTGGTCTGAGAGAAGATGGAGCCTCTCGTAGGACCAGAGCCTGGGGACCGAGATGGCATCTGCTGCAGTTCCGGATGTTTTGGACTTCAGGACCAGATTGCACTCCCTTATTATTTAGATAGGTACTCCTCAGGCCCCCAATTTTCTAAGCTTGAAAAATGATGGTTGCCGTGGGTGTCCAAGGCTTTGCAAATTCCCCAAGTTTCACCATGGCTGCGTTCCTCTTTGGTTTGTTGCTGAGACCTAAATAAATGTTTTTTGGATTTGAAATAATCATTGACTATTGTGTTTTACTTTTCTACAATGACAGTTTTTCTTTGAGTAGGCAGGTACATTTCACTAATCCTAAAGTAGAATTAACAAGGGGCACCAACAACCAACAAACTCCTAGTAAATTTAAGCAACAAATACAAATGTTAATAATGTGGTTTGGCTAAGTTGAGACAGACAACCCCCCTCCAAAAAAAAAAAAAAAAAATCTCCTTCAAATATGTATTCCCAAAAAAAAAAAAAAAAAAAAAAGACAAATCATGCTAAAAATATAACAAAGATTCTTTTACGATCTGAGTAAAAATAAACATGTAGTGTATAAATCCTGAAAAGTAATAAAGAACTAAGTTTGTGAGAAGTGCGGGTGAATAGGAGCAGCTAAAACATGTCATTCTTGTTGCATTGTAAAGAAAAAGAGAATGCGCTGCATTAAAGACATTTTAACATTGCAGCGTGACGAATGTGCTGTGTCGATTAGGAAAGGTAGTTTTACCTGACCGAGCGCTTCCGTCACAGAATTTCTTCTGAGCATGCGTAGCACTTTGTCCGTCGGACAACCGTACACACGATCGGATTTGGTGTGATCGGACCGTGTTGTCGGCAAATCTATCCAGCAGGAGATAGGACTTTGTCCGTCGGACAATCCGACGTACACTGTCCGATGGTGCATACACACGGTCTGATTTTTCAACAACATTGTCCGATCGGACAGAATCCATGAAAAAATCCGACCGTGTGTATGGGGCTTTAGTGAATTTAACCACCTTAGACCCGCGCTATAGCCAAATGACGGCTACAGCGCGGATCTGATGTGCCGGGACGACGTCTATTGACGTCGTCCCGGCAACGAGCTGCCTGCGCGCCCCCTGAAGGGCGCGCGCGGCGCGCTCTGTGATCCGCGAGTCTGTGAGACTCGCTGGATCACAGATCCGAGTAAGGGGTCGATCCCGACCCCTTACCACGTGATCAGCTGTCAGCCAATGACAGCTGATCATGTGAAAATAACCGAGCCGGTAATCGGCTTTTTTTCCAGCTCGCGCTGACAGCGCGAGGAGAAAAAAAAAAAAAGCCGATCACCGGCGGCAGTGAGAGGGACATCAGTCCCTCTCACTGCAATATGCCCAGGGTCCATGGTGCCCTCCTTTGGACAATAAAAGTGCCCACTAGCTCCACCTGTCAGTGCCCACAGTGCCACCTGTCAGTGCCCACAGTGCCATCTGTCAGTGCCCACAGTGCCATAAGTCAGTGCCCACAGTGCCATCTGTCAGTGCCCACAGTGCCAGTGCTGCACATCAGTGTCACCTACCAGTGCACATCAGTGTCCCCTACCAGTGCTCATCAGTGCCCCCTATCAGTGCCCATCAGTGCCACCTATCAGTGCCCATCAGTGCCCTATCAGTGCCCATCAGTGCCATCAGTGCCATCTATCAGTGCCATCCATCAGTGCCCACCGGTGCCACCCATCCGTGCCACCCATCCGTGCCACCCATCCGTGCCACCCATCCGTGCCACCCATCCGTGCCCATCAGTGCCATCTTTGCTGTGCCCATCAGTGCCATCTTTCTGTGCCCATCAGTACCGACTTATCTGTCCCCACCAGTGCAGCCTATCAGTGCCCACCAGTGCAGCCTATCAGTGCCCACCAGTGCAGCTATCAGTGCCCACCAGTGCCGCCTCATCAGCGCATATCAATGAAGCAGAAAAATTACCTGTTTGCTAAATTTTATAACAAACTATTAAACATGATTTTATTTTTTTTTTAATTTTCCATCTTTTTTTATTTGTTTAGCAAAAAATAAAAACCCCAGCTGTGATTAAATACCACCAAAAGAAAGCTAAATTTGTGGGAAAAAAATGGTAAAAATTTCATTTGGGTACAGTGTTGTATGACCGCGCAATTGTCATTCCAAGTGCGTCAGCGCCAAAAGCTGAAAATTGGTCTGGTCACGAGGGGGTGTTTAAGTGCAAAGTAATCAGGTGGTTAATTCATGGACTTTATTAACGTTGATGCCCTGGGATATATAGTGTCTTAAAGGGGAATGCACCTATTTATTTCACTTTATTTGTCAAAATCGGATTACTGGATGTTCAGATCCACTCGGATCACTGACATAAATGCTAACTTACAAATTTTCTTCCATAGGCTATTTTAGAATTGAAGTCTACATTTCACCTATAATATTGAGCAAGGCTCGTTCACTCATCGTTGAGGACCATAAGCTACCAATGGGGATGTGCTTTTAATATTGACATGATGCACAGCCTTAGGGGGGAGCTGCTTCATTGTAAAATAATTGTCCGTAGTGGGTAAATATATTATAAATAACAGTATATACTGTATGTTTTGATGAAGCTGAGGACCCCTTCTCTTCTCCATCTACACCTCCTCCCTTGGTCACTTGATAACCGCCCACGGCTTCCAATACCACTTATACGCCGATGACACCCAAATCTATCTGTCTACTCCTCACCTCACTTCTTCAGTCTCCTCTCGCATTACTAACTTACTAACTGGCATCTCAGCATGGATGTCGCACCACTTCCTTAAATTAAATCTCTCTAAAACGGAGCTATTAATGTCCCCCCCCGCCCGTGCCCCCCTCCATGACTTATTCATCAAAATCAACAATGCAACCATCAGTCCCTCCCCTCACGCCACGGTACTCGGTGTAATCCTAGACTCTCTGGGTTTGATCATAGACATTCCTGTGGATGTCAGCAGTTCGAGTTACCTGAGTTTTCTTCACCCTTGCCCTCTATTCCTATCTGAGACTGTGTTATGTTGGATGTTACCCTTGCAGAAATAAAAACCTTCAAAAGGACTTTTTATGTGTCAGCATCCAAAGTTGTTGGGTACTAACCCTGGGAACACCTGGACATTCACCGACAAGCCAAGAGGAGGTAACCGGTAAGCCCAAAAGTCAAGGCCGCCCCTCTGTGGGTTATGGCCGCTACACTTAATAAAAATATACTTAACTTTGGTTTAGATACACATGAATCTATGGTTAAAATCTTACCAGTTTTTTATTTGCATGGAGTTAATTCACATTGTGTAACCTAAATACTCCTGGTTTATCCCACATCCTAAAACAATAATACTGGAATGTGAAATGTTTTTGTACAGTATATTCCATCTGATACTCCCAGCCCACTAGCATCCACACACAGCTAAAATATTACGTTTAGTTGGATTGCCAAAATCTATTTAGTTTGCTCTTAGAAAATCTGTAAAAGCAAATTTGTGTTTTGAAGCATTTTATTATTTTTTTTTTTAAATTCAAACACATATTAACAGCAGTAAAAGCAGTTGTTAGAGAGTCCATAATTACCGGCTGTTGCTTTTCAGCCACAAATAAAGTATTTTATTTACACTTTAGAACAGAGGCTCCTCACTGAGATGTTGAGATAGTTCTATGCAAATGTACAGTACTATAAAGTACATCTTCTGCCTAAATGGCAAATGATGACTTGGAAAATGTGCATTTGAATATTTCTGAAAAACGAACTGAACATTGCTGTTCTGTTTCCGCGGAATATTGTGCTAACATTTGGCAATACCATCAGGGGGGATTGATACATGTGAAGCAGAAGATGAATTGTCCAAGAAGAAAGGACTCCACCACCCCATGATCTTCATGCCACATGCTATTTGTCTGCTGTTTGCCTGGTTTTAATTTGTTGTTTTTCAAATGGCTGTTCAGAAAAAAATAAAAAGAATCAAGAGACCCATCGAAGTAGCAAACTTTTTTGACTATGGTTTTAAACCTGGTCAGGTCAGAGTTGCTTTGAGTCTCCATGTTACTTTCCATTAGCTGATCTTTTTTAAGCAATGCTAACCAAATTATGATATGGAGTTATAGAAATCTTTAAAGCAGAACACCAAAACTCCAAAAAAAACTAGTCATTTTTACCAGTCCCTATTTCCCATTTATGTGACAACTGTGCCTCATTGCCCACCATAACAAGCATTTATTCAAGGACCATGGTTATGACTATGACCCTTTGTACTGCAATGCTTTATTACGAGATCTGCCCAGTCATGGACACTGGTCAAGTCACCCACTTTGTGTGTATATCAGACTAAGAAATACATTGGATATTCCCCATCATACACAATGCCCAATTTCTTCTCCAGGGTCACATAGCACCCACAGTCTCACCCCTCAAAGATGTTGCCTATAAATAGGCATGCATCCCAACAAAGCCGAATTTTCAGCTCAGTGCCACTGTCCCATGTACAGGGGTTGAGCCCCGCAAACTCTCTGCCCCTGTACATTGTGCCCAGAGCGCAATCATGTGCAAATTATCATGTGATTCACATATTAATATAATTGTTGTGTAATTTGTATATACATTATCTGATGGCAGGGTTTGCATATGAGTGAGCTATAGTGGTTGTTTCATATGTAAATCCCACCTCTGGCTCATTTCTGTGCTAAACAGCAGAAGGCTACTTCTCCTCCTTTCACATCCACACCTGAGGAGAAGACTTCCCTCAGGCCACTGCATGTATGATCTCTGGAAACTGGTGCTCTAGTCTAAAAGGGAGGAAGGGGCCTGTACTGTGGGGTGGCCTGGGCTTGTTCTAAGAAGTTACTAAGAGAGCTGTCTGTTCCAGGGGGGTCTATACTGAAGGGGCAGGGCTGGGAGGGGGGAGTTTGTATGGGAGGGAGGGTCTGTTCTGAAGGGATGGGCTAACAGCCCTCCTCTTAGTCTGTACTGTAGAAACAGGTCTGTACCGAGGGGGTGGGCTGGAAGGGAGGTCTTTACTGGAGAGTTCTGTACTGGGATGGAGAACTGGGAGTGGGTCTGTACTGGAGGGGTCTGTACTGAGAATGTGGGCTGGGAGGGAGGTCTGTACTGGAGGGTTTTGTACTCAGGGCAGGCTAGAAGGGGGTCTTTACTGAGAGGGTGGGCTGGGAGGACGATGTCTGTACTGGAGAGGTGTGTACTGAGAGGATGGGCTGGGAGGCGGGTCTGTACTGGAGGAGTCTGTACTGAGAGGGAGGGCTGGGAGGGAGATATATGCTGTGGGGGACTGTACTGAGGGGGTGGGCTGGGAGGGAGGTCTGTACTGGAAGGTTCTGTACTGAGAGGATGGGCTGGGAGGAAGGTCTGTACTGGAAGGTTCTGTACTGAGAGGATGGGCTGGAAGGAAGGTCTCTACTGGAAGGTTCTGTACTGAGAGGATGGGCTGGGAGGAAGGTCCGTACTGGAAGGTCCTGTACTGAGAGGATGGGCTGGGAGGCGGGTCTGTACTGGTTGGTCCTGTACTGAGAGGTTTGGCTGGGAGGCGGGTCTGTACTGGAGGGGTCTGTACTGAGAGGGAGGACTGGGAGGGAGATCTATGCTGTGGGGGACTGTACTGAGGGGGTTGGCTGGGAGGCAGGTCTGTACTGGAAGGTCCTGTACTGAGAGTATGGGCTGGAAGGGAGGTCTGTACTGGAGGGGTCTGTATGTACTGAGAGGATGGGCTGGGAGGGAGATCTATGCTGTGGGGGACTGTACTGAGGGGGTGCGCTGGGAGGCGGGTCTGTACTGGAAGGTCCTGTACTGAGAGTATGGGCTGGGAGGGAGGTCTGTACTGGAAGGTCCTGTACTGAGAGGATGGGCTGGGAGGCGGGTCTGTACTGGAGGAGTCTGTACTGAGAGGGAGGGCTGGGAGGGAGATCTTTGCTGTGGGGGACTGTACTGAGGGGGTGGGCTGAGAGGCGGGTCTGTACTGCAAGGTCCTGTACTGAGAGTATGGGCTGGGAGGGAGGTCTGTACTGGAAGGTCCTGTACTGAGAGGATGGGCTGAGAGGCGGGTCTGTACTGCAAGGTCCTGTACTGAGAGTATGGGCTGGGAGGGAGGTCTGTACTGGAAGATCCTGTACTGAGAGGATGGGCTGGGAGGCGGGTCTGTACTGGAGGAGTCTGTACTGAGAGGGAGGGCTGGGAGGGAGATCTATGCTGTGGGGGACTGTACTGAGGGGGTGGGCTGGGAGAGAGGTCTGTACTGGAAGGTTCTGTACTGAGAGGATGGGCTGGGAGGGAGGTCTGTACTGGAAGGTTCTGTACTGAGAGGATGGGCTGGGAGGGAGATCTATGCTGTAGGGGTCTGTACTGAGAGGGTTGGCTGGGTGGTATTCCTGGTGAAAGTGGCTGACAACACACAGAACTTTTGTGTGAATGTGTGTGAATTTTTAAGTAGTGTCAGCCCTGCCCAGTGTATTTAGCAAAAGCACTTGACCACACCTACTCTCAGATCTCTTCAACATAAAAACGAATCATTCTGTAGTCCAGGATAAGAACATCAAAAGGAAGCTAATGAGAGAAGTTCACTGTTAGGGATTACATGTGGGCTGTTTTTATAGCAGATATTGTGAATATCATTTTTTGGGGGGGGGGGGTAATAGCATTTAGACTTGTTGATGACACAGATTTTTAGATTAAGAAAGGATCTGTAAAAAACACAGTGGAGAGGGAGTGCAAACAAGACCACAATCATTGCAATTCACATACATAAAGCACAGTTTGCTACCGGACCCTGATTACTTACTCCTTATGCAGTTTGTCTGCTTTTTGACGCTTTTTGACTACCTCTGCTGGAAGTCATGTCCCCATGTTCTTGATCTTTGCTTTATATTGAAAATACTGTCCCACTGAACCTTGCTCACCTCCTTGATGTATTTAAAAGGTTTTAGTCATGGCTCCCCTTTCCCTTCTTACCTCCAAACTGTATATATCAAGTTCCTGAAATCTCTAATTGTTGTTGCCCATCTATGGACTCGTTTTTATCATATCAATATCTTTTTGAAAGTGAGGTCTCCAGAACCGGACACAGTATTCTAAATTATATAACTGACCTTTCTGCAATAAATAACCAGTGTCACCACCTGCAGTCAGGCTCGGAGGCCAGTAGCTATAGCAGTAGCGAGGCACTCACCGACCAACTAGATAAGTACAGAAACAGGTCAACCTGGCAGATGACACAGGCTTACCTGAGGCCAGAATCTAAGTACTAACCAGTGTTCACCAGAACTTCTGATGTGGGAGATGGGTTTTTCTGCATGTTAGTACCAGGTCACAGTCCTCAGGATTGTCCCACCAAGAGTAGAGCATGCCGTGGTCCAATAGCAGATATTGCAGGTAGGGATAAGCAGAAATATAGTCAATAAACAAGCCAAAAAACAATACTCCCTCCTAGAATATCCGATTAAGTAGGAGCACAATAAACTGGCAAACAGGAAGTGCAAAGGCATGGCTTTATTAATAAGTTCATTGGAGGAGCAAGGAGTTCAAAGTTCAAGACAAACAAGGTCCAAGGCAGGATTATTCAAGCAATTGTCAAGAGAGCTGCCCAGCATTCTAGGTGGCTCAGCAAGAAGAGACATTGCAGGTTCAGATCCGGGTCTTGACACCCAGCATCCTTCAAACCAACTACCTCCAATCCGGTAAGACCTACACCCCCTTCACATTTTTAACTCTTTTTTGATCTGTTCCTCCTCTTAGTCATGTAGACCCTCTGCTGATTTTCTCTTTTCTGCATCTCACTTATTTAAAAAGCAAAAAAACAAACAAGCAAATAAACAATAGTATTTTCTTTCTTACTTTCATTCTGTAAGGCATAAGGTTTTCTGAAAAATAAAAGGGAATCCACAGTGTATTTTTGATGTGTAAAGTTTCAAGGATTAGCAGACAAAAAGCTGTTTATTTAGTTATAGGTAGATTTTGGATGACTAAATCACCCACTTCTTCCAAGACCATGAAAATTTACGGTTCTGCTAACTCTGTAGCATAAGGTTCTCTGCGGTTTAAAAACTACAAGGGAATCAACAATGTATTTTTTATGTGTAAATTTTAAAGGGTCAATCGACCCAAAGCTGAAAATTTAGTCATAGGTAGATGCTGGATGACTAGAGATGGGCCGAACACCCCCCAGTTTGGTTCGCATCACAGCTCCTGAACATGAAAAGTGTTTGGACCCGAGCCACAAACTCTATTAAATTCTACAGGACCCAAACTTTAAAAATCAAAAGTCCTCATTTTGAAGGCTTATACAGTATGCAAGTTATTGGCCATCAAAGGGGTATGGGAGCCTGGTACCGTTTTTTACAGCTGACGGTCTGTTTTCTTGTAATAACAACCGATGTGGCTAAGCAGACCCGAGCCACCAGCTGGCTCTGCCCACCCACTCCAAAGCACCTTGTCCCCATGTTGATGGGAACAATGGCCTCTACCTGACATCCCTGGGCTGTGGTTGTGGGGGTCTGCGGGCAGAGGGCTTATCGGAATCTGGAAGCCCAATTTAACAAGTCTGGTATATTGTAGCCCTACCTATTCACCAAAAAAGTGTCAAAAAGAAACAAAAACATACAGTTTTTGACAATTCCTTTATTAAAAATTAAAAAACAATGTCCCCCGATGTATACTCATTGTCAATCATGACGCCCACTGCCGGACAAGAAAAAGAAAAAAAAAACTTCTTTGCCCACAATGAAGGCTAACTGCCATGTGCCTACTACACCATCTGATAGTTCTTAAATTGGTCAAGGGCAGGGCCATCTAACAACGTCACCTGGTAGCACTGGCCTTGTGTGACATCACTGATCGGTGCATGCTGGGTCGGTGACATCACATGGGGCAGTGCCCAGCCCCTTACCTATTTAAGAACTGTCAGATGGTGGAGCAGTCACACAGCGCTTAACCTTTGTTGCAGGCGGATCGCTTTTTTTTTTGGGGTCTGGTGGTGGCGGCAGTTGTCACGATTGATGATGGATCTACATGGGGGACATTTTTTTTAAAGGAATTGTCAAAAACTGTGTGTTATTATTTATTTTTGACACTTTTTATTGGTGAATGAGTAGGGGTACAATGTACCCCATACTCATTCACATAGGGGGGGGCGGGATCTGGCGGCCCCTCTTGTTAAAGTGAACTTACAGATTCCAATAAGCCCCCTGCCTGCAGACCCCCACAACCACAGACCAGGGTTGTGTGGGAAGAGGCCCTTGTCCTCATCAAAATGGGGACAATGTGCTTTGGCGTGGGTGGGGTGGGGGCCCTGCCCCAAAGCACCCCCCATGTTGAGGCTAGGCTGCATTCTCAGATTAGGGTCTTCCCCGCTGACAGCTCATGACTCATCTGTTGTTAGGGACGCAGCGACCTACTTCCCAGTCCACTCCTTAACAACCAACTATTCACTATGCCATGATTTGATAAAGCTTTGCCCAATCAGGGATTAGAATGCACTGTGTAGCGCGCAGTGCATTGTTGGTCGCTCGCCAAACAGGCGATGTTCTGGCCGAACTAATGCTCGGTCCGAACCACTTGCCCAACACAGTTCTGCAAACTCTGAAATAATCACTCAAAGATGAACTTAAGCTAATGTTTTCTCTCACCCCTTGTCCTCTCTTTACACTCTCCTGAAGGCCCTTCCTCCCCAACTTTTTTAAATTGCTTTATACATACCTTAAATTCTGTAGCTTTCTGTACAGTTCAATTACATCATGGGTCCTTTGTTTTCTCCTTCCACATCGTTGAGTTTGTCCATGAGAATACACTCCAGAACTTAGCAGAAACACATTCTCTCAGGTTTTTGGGGTACTCAGCTATCTCTGGTGGCATCAGTAAAGCGCAGTAATTTCACTTAAACCTTCAGGAAAGTCCAAGGTATTTTTTTTTTTCTTATAATGGTTTATTTTTAGCTTTTAATAAGTATTTTTTTATGAGGTATGGGGGACATTTAGAAAAGCATAACTTTCATTTTTATGCAAGTTCCATTTTAAGGTACTTGAAAGTGTTAAATCAGGTTAGGGAGTCTCCAAGTAAGACATTCAGATGAGACAGTGAGCCCAAATCAGATAAAAAGGAAACAGTGATGTTTATTCCATACACTGCAGTGGAGAGACACAACACAGTTCTCTGCAACATAAGCAAGTAAAAATGTGAAAGTGTTTCTGACTTACAAACATCAAGTTTAACAATATATACGTATGAATATGCATAAGGTCTAGGCGTGTTATAGGTGTGATTGTATAGTTTAGTCCAATGAGCATCCATATCTTCTTAGTAGCAAGGGAACAGTTAAATGGGTGTATACATCATGTGACTGGCAAAAAAGAGATTTCAGCAGTATCTGGTCAGTTCAGACTGGTTTTGGTACGAAAGCCTATTTTGAGCAGCTTTCTGGGTTCTTATCAGTAGTTTGTGCCATCACATTTCCAACAATTTCAATTTCCCAGGAATTGAAAAAAATAAAAACACCTAGGGAATGTAAAAAAGTGCATTACCAATTCTTAAAGTGATAGTCTCTCTCTCTCATATATATATATATATATATATATATATATATATATATATATATATATATATATATATATATATATATATATATATATATATATATATATATATATAAACTCAACATTATCAGACCCCTATAATTCTCTTTTTGCACCCTTTTGACCCGTTAAAGAATATGTAAACCAAACATTTCATATTCCTGATATGTGCCTGCTGTACCATGTACTTGTATGAAAATATATCCTGTTCTCTTTATATTTCTTCATTTGTGTGAACTACCTGGTGTTCCTGACAGTCCCCTTGCTTACTTACTTATTAAAAGCTAGCCATACTAGGCATGAGAGCACACCATTATCAGTTCTCTAGCTATGCTGGGAACTTAGCCTGCCTCCTCCAGTGATCAGACTTGTGCTGATACCCCCCCCCCCTATGTAAACGGGGGGGGGGGGTGTTTATCATTTCCTTTTATATCTATACACAAATGGTTTGCCTTTTATTTCTATTTTAAGCTGCATGGGTTGCTTTACAAGGGGAATTTAAATATACCACTGAAAACATTTTGTTATATCTGTTCAATAAGGGCAAGAAAAGGCGATCATCTCAGAAAATCAGAGCTATCCCTCCTAGTTGTTATGCTGTGACTACAAAATTATTTGCCTCTATATTGTACAGATTAGGATAGGGGATGGGTTAAAGTGACACTAAGCTCTGGTTTAACCGCTTCAATACAGGGCTTTTAAACACCCTTCCTTACCAGAGCACTTTTTGCGATTCGGCACTGCGTCGCTTTAACTAACAATTGCGCGGTCGTGCGACGTTACACCCAAACAAAATTGACGTCCTTTTTTTCCCACAAATAGAGCTTTCTTTTGGTGGTATTTGATCGCCCTGCGGTTTTTATTTTTTGCGCTATAAACAAAAGAAGAGCGACAATTTTGAAAAAAAACACAATCTTTTTTACTTTTTGCTATAATAAATATCCCATTTTTTAAAAAAAAAAACAATTTTTTTCCTCAGTTTAGGCCGATACGTATTCTTCTACATATTTTTGGTAAAAAAAATCACAATAAGCGTATATTGATCGGTTTGCGCAAAAGTTATAGCGTCTACAAAATAGGGGATAGATTTATTGAATTTTTTTTTTTTTTTTTTTTACTAGTAATGGCGGCGATTTGCGATTTTTTTTTCGTGACTGCGACATTGCGGCGGACACTTCGGACACTTTTGACACATTTTTGAAACCATTCACATTTACACAGCGATCGTTGCTATAAAATTGCAATGATTACTGTGTAAATGTGACTGTCAGGGAAGGGGTTAACACTAGAGGGCGCTGGAGGGGTTAATGTGTGTCCCTAATAGGAGTGATTCTAACTGTAGGGGGAGGGGACTTAAGGGGAGGATACCGATCATGTGATCCTCTGTACTGGGATCACATGATCGGTCTCCTCCCCGCTGACAGGACGTGGAGCTGTGTGTTTACACACACAGCTCCACGGTCCCGCCCGGTCCCGTTGTTTTAACGGGCAATCGCGGGTGCCCGGCGGGCATCGCGGCCGCCGGGCACTCGCACCGGGCCCCGAGCGATGCCGCGGGCGCGCGGCGCCGGCGGCGCGCGCGCGCGCCCCCCAGGCGGCCGGGAATCCGAGGACGTCATATGACGCCCACCCAGGATGGTAGATCCACCTTGTGGGCGTCATATGACTATGGCCGGGTATTGAACTGGTTAATAAAAAGCCTCCTCCAAATATCTGCAGCTGTGATCTGATTTCCTGTTAGATGTTGGCTGCAGTCATTCTCTATGAGAGCCATCCTCCTTTGCTTGCTCTGGAGATGGACGGACTAGGGATTATTGACTATGGACTATGAAATTTGTGGTGTGCATAGAGCAGTCAACTATAACTATTGTGCAATGCTTGATCCAAGCAAATGGAAATTAGGGGGGAAATTAGAAGTTTTTGAGCTCATGGAGGACATTACAAGGAGGCATAAAACACAGGAAGACACAATTTAATAAAAAACAATCTACAGGGCCATTAAGTAATGGATATGCATAGATTATCTTTGGAGAATAGGGATATAATTTAGAGTCACTTTAGGTAGTTTAGCAAGGGAAAACAGTCAGGGCTGACACCATTAAGTTCACAAAACTATTACATGTTGACGTCCCACAACTGGATTCAATTGCTCAGTGTATTTCTGTCCAATCAATGGGTATGTTTTTGTATTTGCACAGTCTTTAACTAGATAAAACAGAGGAAAATGTACACGTATTGCAGCAATGTGCTGTATATGTTTTTTTTCTTTTATATTGCCCTGACATATGCTTTAAGCAATAGAGTGAGCATGACAGCCAGAAAGCTAGAATATTATCTCAGGTTTATTTTAAAGTGTAACTAAAGGCAAAACTTTTTTCAGTTTTGAATAGTGTAAGGAAGGATTATAACTAATGTAATTTTATTTTATTTTTTTGCCATCCTTGTCCCATTGGGAAAATTTCCCTTCACTCCCTGTCCCATAGTCATAACAGGAGGTGAGAGGAAATCCCACCAAAGTGATGGAATGTCATTAGGGTCACCAGAACATTGGAAGAATTCCCCTTTATTTGTGTTCTATAGTCAACCCAAAATTTGGGATTTTCTTCTACTTTCACTTCCGATGATAACATTAAACAGGGGAAACAGATGGTGAATCTTCCCAATGGGGACACAGACAGCAGTAACAAATGACAGGTGATCTAATCCCTCTCCACTCCATCAAAGATTAAAAAAAAGGGTTTTGCCTTTAGTTATACTTTAACCTTTGGGATCATACTTTTTCATGATACCAAGGCAGATCTAGGAGGTTAGGTGGTTGGAATTATTATAAGGTAGAGAAAACCAGAGAGGAAAAAAAATTGAGAAATTCTCCAGCTTTTCTTTCTCCCTCCTCCCTCCATTCCTCCCTTCCCTTCCCTTCCTTCCTTCCTTCCTTCCTTCCTTCCTTCCTTCCTTCCTTCCTTCCATCCCCTTCCTTCATTTCATTCTTCTACAGTATATAGGAAAAATAAGTGACGACTAATGCCCTGTACACACGGTCGGATTTTACAACGGAAAATGTCCTATCGGACCATGTTGTCGGAAATTCCGACCGTGTGTGGGCTCCATCGGACTTTTTCCGTCGGAATTTCCGACGGAAAAAGTTTGAGATCCTGCTCTCAAATTTTCGACAACAAAGTCCTAATGGACTTTTTCCGATCGTGTGTAGCGAATTCCGACGGACAAAGTGCCACGCATGCTCAGATCACATTACAAGACCAAAGCTATTGGCTACTAGCCTCTACGTAGTCCCGTCGTACGCAACGAACATCACCACGTTCAGGATGATCGGATTTTCCGACAACTTTGTCCAACCGTGTGTATGCAACACCAGTGTCGGACAAAATCCGTCGGAAAAAATCCGACGGATTTTGTGGTCCGAATTTCCGACCGTGTGTATGGGGCATTAGAGTGCACTCTTGGGTTTGGACTCATTAAAACTGGTTATTTCTATACTGGCCAAATAAAGTCACTGATCTCCAGAACTAATAACGTTATACTTATGAACAACATGAAATGCCTTATTCTTTGGTACATTGTTTTGCTAGGGTTTTTTTGGGATTATTTCAAACTACAGAGGCTTACCCTCTACAGGAGCAAGATAATAGCTTCTCATCCCCCACATGAGATGGTTTGCCATTACTTGCTGTCCTATGTCGGTGTCCTATGCTTTTCATTAGTCCAGCTCCAAATTCAGCCAGTGATCCGGAACTAATGATCACAAGCCTCTTATGTGACTTTGTGACTTAATCCTTTAGTGTTAGATGTCTGTGGCCCGAAGTGCAAACTGCAAGACCTTCTTCTGTTGCAACAACACTGGTTCTTTGACATGGGCTCCATTCACTAAGCTAAAACCTATCTGTTATGTGCCATTTGTGAGTGTTGTTCTCAGCTAAGTGGTTGTTATTTTCCTCACATATTGGCACTCATTGTCGAAAATAACATTTTATGTCAAATAATAAAAATGATAGCTTAGTGAATTGAGTTAGTCAATATGTATATTTGCTTTATATTTAAGAGTCCAGTTACACTCATCTCTTGTGGTGTGTTGTGGTAAAGGACGCATTACTTTAAGTCAAGATAACACACTGTGCATGTAATAGGCTTCATCCACACAGCTGTAAAAAAAAAATCACAAACAAGTGTTTTTTAATTACGGATCTGAACACAGCTGTATAATTTTGAATGGATCCATTCAAACAGGTGCGTAAATATGCACTGCATTCAGATCCGTAACACAAACGTGCATATGCGTATGAATGCATGTACAGTACAGGGGGTCCCCGGGTTACAAACAAGATAGGGACTGTAGGTTTGTTCTTAAGTTGAATCTGTTTGTAAGTCAGAACAGGCACATTTTTTAAGTGTAGCTCCAGACAAAAAATCTATTTTTACGTTTTTTAGATAACATAGAGAAGGATTATCACCCCTGTAACATTTGTTTTGCTGTCTGTGCCCCTGTTCAGAAGATTTCACCTCACCTTCTGTCCCAATGACAATTGGATTTTGAAAATTTTGGGTTGATAGGGAAACATGGACTGGTGATAAAGCATCAGTGGAGACACCTTTTTCCCATATTAACCCTTACAGGAGTGAATTTCCCTTCCTAGGGGTGGATTTCCTCTCACTTCCTGTTGTCTACCTCCATTTGTGAGTAGGAGTCGTTTGTAAGTCGGATGTTTGTAAGTATGGGACCCCCTGTATATGCGTTTGTAAGTTAATACAATAAGTCTAAACGAAATGGAAAAATAAATGATCATTATGTACGCATATGCATCTTTACATGTTTAAATACATCTATACACAATTATTTTATTGATCATTAACAGGAACTTTTCTCTAGAAATTTTTTTAGGGCTGCGTGAATGAAGCATAAGTGCATTGTGGTGCCTATTCATTTCAATGGCGGTGCAACACACTAAGGCAGGGGTCCTCAAACTACGGCCCTCCAGCTGTTGCAGAACTACACATCCCATGAGGCATTGTAAAACTCTGACATTCACAGACATGACTAGGCATTATGGGAATTGTAGTTCCTGAACAACTGGAGGGCCGTAGTTTGAAGACCCCTGCACTAAGGCAATGCAGCTCCAATAAGCATTGCTTTGCAGCTCATCACAACACACAGTAAAGTGGCATCTGAAGAATGCTATGTCTGATTTTTTGTCCATTGCAGTGCATTGGTAGCCATTTAAATGCACTCACCTCCACTAAGATCGCCACTGTCCAGCTTTCTTCTCAACATGCTAGGTCCACCACCACAATATTTTCCTTCTTCCATCTGTTACCCCCGGGGAATTAGTTAAACTCATTTCTGAGTCCCACTTCATCACCTGTCAACTGGACCCTGTCCTCGCACAATTACTAAGGCCCCCACCTGCTCTGTTTTAAACTTTCTAACTACATCTTCAATCTCACCCTCTCTACTAGCACATTTTCTTCCCCTCTTAAACATGCACTGGTTACCCAATACTTAACAAACTCTCAATGGACCCTGCCTGTTTGCGCAACTTAAGACCCAACTTCCTCCTGTTACCCCAGAGGGAATTGCTAAACTCCTTTCTGAGTCCCACTTCACCACCTCTCCCTTGGACCCTGTCCTCTCACAACTACTAAGGTCCCTCCTGCTCTATTTTACACTCTCAAACTACATCTTCAACTCTCCCTCTCCACCAGCACCTTTCCTTACCCTCTTAAACATGCACTGGTTACACCATACCTAATGAACTCTCACTAGATCCCACCTGTTTGAGCAACTTAGGACCCATCTCTCTGCTAATGTTTGCCTCCAAACATATTGAATGCCTTGTCCACAACTGTATGAGTTGCTACTCCACCGATAACAAATTTCTTGACCCCCTACAATCTGGCTTACGCCCATAGCATTCTACTGAATTTGCCCTACTAAAACTTACTAACAACATACTGACTGCTAAAACCAATGTCCACTACTCCATACTTATACTTTTGGGCCTTTCCGTTGTCTTTGATACAGTCAGACACCCACTCCTCCTCAGCAAACTCCACACCTTTGGCCTCAATGACTCTGCTCTTTCTTGGTTCTCCTCCTACCCATCTCATCGCTCCTACATTGTCAACTACAACTTGATCTTCGCCTTTTATCTTCCACTTTCTGTTGGGATAACCCAAGGCTTTTTTTCTCTCTCTACACTTTTTCCCTGGGCCAGTTGATAGGCTCCCACGGCTTTCAATACCAAATCCCTCTCTCTACTCCATAGAGAATACCAAATCTCTCTCTTTACTCCATAGAATGATATATATCAATATGGATGCCACACCACTTCATCAAACTCAACTGAGCTTAAAAAATGTCCTTCTTCCTGATCTTTACCTTTTGACTTTTTTATTAAGATGATTGATAGAAACCCCCAACCCCTGGCCACAATTCAATATTCCTAGCGATACACTGCATGATCGGTAATAAGATTAAGTCATTTGAATCACTCAAGACAGAGTTTGGTGATTCCTCCCCCAGCATCTGGTTCTATCTTCAGATTAAAGACTTCCTGCTGAACAATAAAAATAAAACAGCCTTCTTCCAAAAACTTACACCATTAGAAGACATTTGCTACAAAGGAACCCAAACCCTTCACACAACTTCTCTTGCATACGCATGGCTAAACGAACCACTACACCAGGAAAGAAATAAACATAAAACAAGATGGGAATCAGAACTGGGCACAATCATACCCAACGCACAATGGGAAAAGGCTTGCATATTTGCCCATAAGTGTTCACTTAGCACGAGGTTCCAGGAAATATCTTATAAACTTCTTACGATGTGGTACATTACCCCAGATAAGACGAAAAAATGGTCCCCTGAATCCTCAGATCTTTGTTGGCGCTGTGAGAAGACAACAGGGACGTTCCTACATGTTTGGTGGGAGTGTCCCCCAATCCTTGGCTACTGGAACAAGATTATATCTTGGATCAAACACATCACGGAAACTAAAATTGTATTAGACGCAGCTGCTTGCCTATTACACATAAACTGTTTCTCTATTAGCAAATACAAAAAGTCCCTATCTAGGCACTTACTAACAGCAGCCAAATGCCTGATACCATTACATTGGAAATCCATTCATACTCCTACAGTCAAGGATTCGTTGGACAGGGTACATTATATATATAAAATGGAAGAACTGTTAGCAATGAAAAAAGAGAACTGTACTAGTTTTAATGAAATATGGCAACCATGGCTACTTTTCACACTTTCAGAAGAATACAAACTATTGCGCCATGACTAAAACAGTCCTGTGACATGAATCTGGGGATCACGACCACTTCTCAGTATATTCATACGTGTATAATACCAAGGGAATATTGCATTGCTTACACCACGGAACACCAAACCCCTCGCCCCTCCTACATCGCCCCCTTCCCTCCCCCCCCCCCTTTTTTTTTTTTTCTTTTCTTTTCTCCTCTCTCTCTTTCCCCCTTTTTTCCTTTCCCCTTTCCATACTTCCACATTCTCTCATTATATCAAAATGCATATCTAAGGTGTCTGTTCGATCGATTTTGTTCTCCTTTGTTGTTGATTTGTCAACTATAATTAATATGACAAAATGTTATTAAGAATCTTCTTATGCCTTATATTGGATTTACCATTTATTGTATTGTTTGCAATATTTAACGAATAAAATACTTTGATTGTGAAAAAAAAAAAAAGATGATTGATAGCTCACCTATTGGTCCCTCCACACTAGCTAGGGTACTCTGACCTCTTCTTCACACCCCTCATCCAATCACTGGCTAAATCTCGCTGCCTTAACCTCCATAACATTTACAAAATCTTTCTTCTTGCTCACAGGTTTTCCCCCTTCTAGTTCATCATAAATTCTGTTGCTAAACTTATCCACCTGACTAAGTGATCTTTTGCTGCTGCCCGTTTTTCCACCAATCCCTCCACTGTCTTCCACTAGCCCAATGTATAAAACCCAAAATACTAACTACAACATAAAGCATCATCCACAACACTGCCTCCAGCTACACCACCATCCTCATCTTGATGTATCACCAAACCATCCACTCCACTCCTCCCAAGACCTCCCTGTCTCTAGCCCCCTTGCCACCTTCTCCTATGCTCACATCCAGGACTTCTCTTGAACCTCTCCCTTCCTCTGGAACACTCTACACCAAAATGTTTTCCCTGCAAACGTATTTATTCAGGGAAGCCTACCCTGCCTCCACCTAAAAACGTTGAACGTTGACCACCTCGATCAGCTCATCCCTCAGCCACAGCTGTTTCCTTTTGTGCCAGCTCCACAAGCACGGCCCCCTAATCCTTCTGTACTTAACTGTATTGTAACTGTACTATCTCTCTGAATAGTGGAAATTGTTGCACAAACTGGTTGTGCTATATGAGCCCTGAAGTGTATGCAAAGTAAATAAAAGGTTTGCACATTGCATGAAAGGATTTTTTTTTTTTTTTTATATTTCTATAGTGCTTTTTTCTTGGGGGAGATGAAGAGACAGACAGACATCTTAGCTCAGGGAAATGTAATACTAGGGCTAATTGCAGACGAGAGGCAATTAACCTACTAGCATATCTTTGGAGTATGGGAGAAAAAAAGCACAGGGAGAAAATGCAAACTCCATGCAGACTTTGTTCTGACCAAGACCCAAACCAATTAAACCAAGGACTCCAGTGCAGCAGGCCAGAAGTGCTAACCACTAAAATACAGTGCTGCCACTATTACTGTAAATCCAAAAATTGCAGCTCTGAAATATTTGAAACTAGCAAGTAGAGAAAAGCATACATGAGCAAGGCAATATCCTAAACAATACAAAAGAGGCCTCCAGCACACTCTTATGCCACATACACATTATCGGATTTTCCGAAAACAAATGTTGGATGTGTGTATGCTCCATCGAAAATTTATTGTCGGACCTTCCGCCAACAAATGTTGGCTAGCAGGTTCTCAAATTTTCCGCCAACAAATTTTTGTTGTCGGACATTCCGATCATGTGTACACAAGTCCGTCGCACAAAAGTCCACGCATGCTAAGAATCAAGTACGAGCCAGAAGCGCTCGGTCTTGTAAATATAGTGTTCGTAATGGAGATATCACGTACGTCTTGTACGTCACTACATTCGTAATTGTTGGCCAACATTTGTGTGACCGTGTGTATGCAAGACAAGTTGGAGCCAACATTCTTCGAACAAGAATCCACGATTTTGTTGTCAGAAAGCTAACATGCAAAAAAAAAAAAAAAACACAAAAACACAAAAAAATTATAATTACTGGTTAAAAATGGGGGTTGTAGTTCCATACATTTGAAAATATATGCGGAAGCCAAATTGCCCCCTCTAGGCACCTCTGATAAATGTGGCCAATAACTTTAAATGATCTGAGTTTCCCAACTATGGGGGGACGCTCACACCCTCAGCACCTCACTAGAAGCCCAGACATCAACTTTACGAGGCAGCCGAAGACCTCCAGTGTGTGTCTGCAACAAATCCAAAAAAGAATTGGCTGCCATTTTTTCTTATTTTTAGACTTGGTGAACACATGCAATGGATGTCTTCAGCTGCCTTGTAAAGGAGAAATATATATATTGTAAAGTTCGGGGGACCAGCTAGATCGCAGGACACAGGCTTTTAGTTCAAAAGGAGGTTTATTAAACTTAAACAGCTTTACAGCAGCAAAAGAAAAGAAAAAGGTTTCAGTCTCACCGACTATCAAAGTCCAGAATTGCTATCGCAATCAAACAGTCCTTGGGTGGTTGCAGGTGACTTCAACTGCTAGGAGGCTTCCAGGTAGAATGCTGCTGTCCACTTTGGTTGCTGCGAATCAAACCACACACAAACCACCATCTCCTCTACACTCCTCCACACCTATCTGCAACTTCCTGTCTTGTTTTTAAACACACTTCCTCTGACAGGTGAGTTAACCCTTTTTGTTCCCTTAAAGGGACCACAGTCCAAACAGAGGGGAAACATAGCGTCCTTCCAGGACCCAGCCACGGCGTCCTGTACATATCCCCCCCCTGTGCCCCAACGCCAAGGAGGTGGAGGCAACAGTGGAGCTCAAACAATGGACTCGGGAGAGAGCATCTGCATTTTGATGCAGTCTCCCGGGCCTATGCTCCACTACAAATTTAAATTCCTGAAGTGCCAGGAACCACCGAGTAACCCTGGCATTAGTCCCTTTACCTTGTCTCAGCCATGTTAAAGGGGCATGGTCAGAAACCAGCCTAAACTAATATCTGAGGGATTCCAGAGCCCACCTAATGGCCAGACACTCTTGTTCAATTATAGCGTAGTTTTTCTCCGCTGGTGTTAACTTCCTACTGAGGAAGACTACTGGGTGCTCCTCGCCATGAACAACCTGTGACAACACCGCTCCTAATCCTACATCGGAAGCATCAGTCTGTACAACAAACTCTTTTGAAAAATTGGGTGCTACTAGGACAGGGTGTTGGCACAGTGCCGACTTGAGCTCCAAAAAAGCCTTCTCAGCGTCTGCATTCCATTCCACCATGACCGATTTCCGACCCTTAGTCAGATCGGTCAATGGAGCTGCCAACGTGGCAAAGTTGGGTACAAACCTCCTGTAGTATCCCACCATACCCAGGAATGCACGTACCTGTTTTTTTTTTTGTGAGGGGGTGGGGCCAATTCTGTACAGCCTCTACCTTGTTGACCTGAGGTTTTACTACCCCTCTACCCACAATATAGCCCAGGTATTTCACCTCCTCCATTCCCAAAGCACATTTTTCTGGGTTTATTGTAAACCCCTCCTTCCAAAGAGAGTCCAGTACTGCCTGGACTTTAGGCAAGTGTGATTCCCAGTCTCTGCTAAAAATGACTATGTCATCCAAGTATACTGAGGCATACTCCCGGTGAGGACGTAAAATCCTATCCATTGCCCTCTGGAATGTGGCTGGAGCAGTTTGCAATCCAAAAGGCATTCTTTTGTACTGAAAACTTCCCTCTGGGGTAGAAAAAGCAGTTTTCTCTCTAGCTGCCTTAGTCAATGGGATTTGCCAATACCCCTTGGTAAGGTCTAATGTAGTGATATACCTGGCTGGACCTAGTCTCTCAATGAGCTCATCTACCCGGGGCATGGGGTAGGCATCAAACCGTGAAACTTCATTTAGTTTCCGGAAATCATTGCAGAATCGCAGAGTCCCGTTGGGCTTCGGTACCAACACAATCGGGCTTGACCACTCACTTTGTGATTCCTCAATAATTTCCAGGTCCAACATCTTCTTTACTTCCTCTGAAACAGCCTTCCTTTAGGCCTCTGGAATGCGGTAATGCCGGACAAAAACTTTGACTCCCGGTTTCGTGACAATATCATGCTCTATGACACTAGTGAGCCCTGGCAAGTCTGAAAATTTCTCTTTATTTCTCTGCAAGAACTCCTTTGCCTGCTGACTTTGGACTCTAGACAGGGTATTTGCTACTTGGACACTCTCCACCCCAACCCGAGGCTCAAGTCTTGCACCAGCCAGGGAGGTCACCGGTTCCCTGTCTGTCCAGGGCTTTAACAAGTTTACATGATATATCTGATAGGCTTTCCTCTTACCTGGTTGGTGGACTCTATAATTTACCTCTCCCACTTTTTCTACAACTTCAAAGGGGCATTGCCACCTGGCCAAGAATTTACTTTCCACAGTGGGGATCAACACCGCTACTCGATCCCCCACTTGGAAGTTCCTTATTTTAGCAGCCCTATTATAGACCCGTCGTTGAGCCTCCTGGGCTTTTTGCAAATGTTCTTTGACTAGTGGCATCATAGTTCGGATCCTCTCCTGCATTTGGGAAACATATTCCAGAACACTCTTATGCTGAATAGGTTCACTTTCCCATTCCTCTTTAACAAAATCCAGTAGTCCGCGAGGTCTCCGCCCATATACCAATTCAAAGGGCGAAAACCCGGTGGAGGCCTGGGGCACTTCCCGGATAGCAAACAGGAGAGCGGGTAACAGGCAGTCCCAGTCTTTCCCATCCCTTTGTACAACTCTCTTGAGCATAGACTTAAGGGTCTTATTAAAGCGCTCTACCAACCCATCCGTTTGTGGATGGTAGACCGATGTGCGCAGCTGTTTAATCCGGAACAGCTTGCACACATCAGCCATAACCTTCGACATAAACGGGGTGCCCTGGTCCGTGAGTATTTCCTTGGGAAAACCAGTCCGTGTAAACAACTGGAATAATTCCCGAGCAATAGCCTTAGAGGAGGTATTCTGCAGAGGTAGCGCTTCAGGATATCGGGTGGCATAGTCAAGGATAGGGATGGGCCCGGTGCTCGATGCGAACCCACGTTCGCATCGAGCACCGGGCGTTCGCTCGCTCGGCGAGCCCAGAACTATTTTGGCCGCTCGCATCACGTTCGTGTGATGCGAGCGGCCCCGCAATGCATTGCGGCCGGCGCGGCCGACGCAGTGCATTGCTGGCTGATGATTGGCCAAGCATGCACTGTGACCCCGCATGCTTGGCCAATCACAGCCCCGGAAACTCGAAGAGCCATAATTGGCTACAGGCAGGACGCCTGTAGCCAATTACAGCTCAGGGGCTGTAGTACACGCCCCCCCCCTATAAAACGCCGCCACGCCGTCTGCGCCGGTCACATGCTGTTCCGGCGCAGATTGAGCAGGCTGATTCTGTGACACTCTGCTGCATTTAGATAGTTAGAGAGATTCACTTACAGAGATTGAGTTAGATAGATTCAGTTACAAAGATTGATTGAGAAAGAGGGGCTTGTAGTGTGCTCGTGGCAGGCAGGCAGAGCTACTATATTTTGTTACCAGAAGCACCTATAGGACTTGTAGTGTGTTCGTGGCAGGCAGGCAGAGCTCCTATATTTTGTTACCAGAAGCACCTATAGGACTTGTAGTGTGTTCGTGGCAGGCAGGCAGAGCTCCTATATTTTGTTACCAGAAGCACCTATAGGACTTGTAGTGTGTTCGTGGCAGGCAGGCAGAGCTCCTATATTTTGTTACCAGAAGCACCTATAGGACTTGTAGTGTGTTCGTGGCAGGCAGGCAGAGCTCCTATATTTTGTTACCAGAAGCACCTATAGGACTTGTAGTGTGTTCGTGGCAGGCAGGCAGAGCTCCTATATTTTGTTCCCAGAGGCACCTATAGGACTTGAAGTGTGTTAGTCCCATTACACACACAGAGCTATATTTTGTTCCCAGAAGCACCTATAGGACTTGAAGTGTGTTAGTCCCATCACACACACAGAGCTATATTTTGTTCCCAGAGGCACCTATAGGACTTGAAGTGTGTTAGTCCCATTACACACACAGAGCTATATTTTCTTCCCAGAAGCACCTATAGGACTTGAAGTGTGTTAGTCCCATCACACACACAGAGCTATATTTTGTTCCCAGAGGCACTTATAGGACTTGAAGTGTGTTAGTCCCATTACACACACAGAGCTATATTTTCTTCCCAGAAGCACCTATAGGACTTGAAGTGTGTTAGTCCCATTACACACACAGAGCTATATTTTCTTCCCAGAAGCACCTATAGGACTTGAAGTGTGTTAGTCCCATTACACACACAGAGCTATATTTTCTTCCCAGAAGCACCTATAGGACTTGAAGTGTGTTAGTCCCATCACACACACAGAGCTATATTTTGTTCCCAGAAGCACCTATAGGACTTGAAGTGTGTTAGTCCCATTACACACACAGAGCTATATTTTGTTCCCAGAAGCACCTATAGGACTTGAAGTGTGTTAGTCCCATCACACACACAGAGCTATATTTTGTTCCCAGAGGCACCTATAGGACTTGAAGTGTGTTAGTCCCATTACACACACAGAGCTATATTTTCTTCCCAGAAGCACCTATAGGACTTGAAGTGTGTTAGTCCCATTACACACACAGAGCTATATTTTCTTCCCAGAAGCACCTATAGGACTTGAAGTGTGTTAGTCCCATTACACACACAGAGCTATATTTTCTTCCCAGAAGCACCTATAGGACTTGAAGTGTGTTAGTCCCATCACACACACAGAGCTATATTTTGTTCCCAGAAGCACCTATAGGACTTGAAGTGTGTTAGTCCCATTACACACACAGAGCTATATTTTGTTCCCAGAAGCACCTATAGGACTTGAAGTGTGTTAGTCCCATCACACACACAGAGCTATATTTTGTTCCCAGAGGCACCTATAGGACTTGAAGTGTGTTAGTCCCATTACACACACAGAGCTATATTTTCTTCCCAGAAGCACCTATAGGACTTGAAGTGTGTTAGTCCCATCACACACACAGAGCTATATTTTGTTCCCAGAGGCACCTATAGGACTTGAAGTGTGTTAGTCCCATTACACACACAGAGCTATATTTTCTTCCCAGAAGCACCTATAGGACTTGAAGTGTGTTAGTCCCATTACACACACAGAGCTATATTTTCTTCCCAGAAGCACCTATAGGACTTGAAGTGTGTTAGTCCCATTACACACACAGAGCTATATTTTTCTTCCCAGAAGCACCTATAGGACTTGAAGTGTGTTAGTCCCATCACACACACAGAGCTATATTTTGTTCCCAGAAGCACCTATAGGACTTGAAGTGTGTTAGTCCCATTACACACACAGAGCTATATTTTGTTCCCAGAAGCACCTATAGGACTTGAAGTGTGTTAGTCCCATTACACACACAGAGCTATATTTTGTTCCCAGAGGCACCTATAGGACTTGAAGTGTGTTAGTCCCATTACACACACAGAGCTATATTTTCTTCCCAGAAGCACCTATAGGACTTGAAGTGTGTTAGTCCCATTACACACACAGAGCTATATTTTCTTCCCAGAAGCACCTATAGGACTTGAAGTGTGTTAGTCCCATTACACACACAGAGCTATATTTTCTTCCAGAAGCACCTATAGGACTTGAAGTGTGTTAGTCCCATCACACACACAGAGCTATATTTTGTTCCCAGAAGCACCTATAGGACTTGAAGTGTGTTAGTCCCATTACACACACAGAGCTATATTTTGTTCCCAGAGGCACCTATAGGACTTGAAGTGTGTTAGTCCCATTACACACACAGAGCTATATTTTCTTCCCAGAAGCACCTATAGGACTTGAAGTGTGTTAGTCCCATTACACACACAGAGCTATATTTTCTTCCCAGAAGCACCTATAGGACTTGAAGTGTGTTAGTCCCATTACACACACAGAGCTATATTTTCTTCCCAGAAGCACCTATAGGACTTGAAGTGTGTTAGTCCCATCACACACACAGAGCTATATTTTGTTCCCAGAAGCACCTATAGGACTTGAAGTGTGTTAGTCCCATTACACACACAGAGCTATATTTTCTTCCCAGAAGCACCTATAGGACTTGAAGTGTGTTAGTCCCATTACACACACAGAGCTATATTTTCTTCCCAGAAGCACCTATAGGACTTGAAGTGTGTTAGTCCCATCACACACACAGAGCTATATTTTGTTCCCAGAAGCACCTATAGGACTTGAAGTGTGTTAGTCCCATCACACACACAGAGCTATATTTTGTTCCCAGAAGCACCTATAGGACTTGAAGTGTGTTAGTCCCATCACACACACAGAGCTATATTTTGTTCCCAGAAGCACCTATAGGACTTGAAGTGTGTTAGTCCCATCACACACACAGAGCTATATTTTGTTCCCAGAAGCACCTATAGGACTTGAAGTGTGTTAGTCCCATTACACACACAGAGCTATATTTTGTTCCCAGAAGCACCTATAGGACTTGAAGTGTGTTAGTCCCATCACACACACAGAGCTATATTTTGTTCCCAGAAGCACCTATAGGACTTGAAGTGTGTTAGTCCCATCACACACACAGAGCTATATTTTGTTCCCAGAAGCACCTATAGGACTTGAAGTGTGTTAGTCCCATCACACACACAGAGCTATATTTTGTTCCCAGAAGCACCTATAGGACTTGAAGTGTGTTAGTCCCATCACACACACAGAGCTATATTTTGTTCCCAGAAGCACCTATAGGACTTGAAGTGTGTTAGTCCCATCACACACACAGAGCTATATTTTGTTCCCAGAAGCACCTATAGGACTTGAAGTGTGTTAGTCCCATTACACACACAGAGCTATATTTTCTTCCCAGAAGCACCTATAGGACTTGAAGTGTGTTAGTCCCATCACACACACAGAGCTATATTTTCTTCCCAGAAGCACCTATAGGACTTGAAGTGTGTTAGTCCCATCACACACACAGAGCTATATTTTCTTCCCAGAAGCACCTATAGGACTTGAAGTGTGTTAGTCCCATCACACACACAGAGCTATATTTTGTTCCCAGAAGCACCTATAGGACTTGAAGTGTGTTAGTCCCATCACACAGAGCTCCTCTATTTTCTTTGCAGAAGCACCCATAGGACTTCTAGTGTGTTAGTGGCATCACACAGAGCTCCTATATATTCTTCTCAGCAGCACCCACAGGACTTCTAGTGTGTTAGTGGCATCACACAGAGCTCCTCTATTTTCTTTGCATAAGCACCCACAGGACTTCTAGTGTGTTAGTGGCATCACACAGAGCTCCTCTATTTTCTTTGCAGAAGCACCCACAGGACTTCTAGTGTGTTAGTGGCATCACACAGAGCTCCTCTATTTTCTTTGCATAAGCACCCACAGGACTTCTAGTGTGTTAGTGGCATCACACAGAGCTCCTCTATTTTCTTTGCAGAAGCACCCATAGGACTTCTAGTGTGTTAGTGGCATCACACAGAGCTCCTATATATTCTTCTCAGCAGCACCCACAGGACTTCTAGTGTGTTAGTGGCATCACACAGAGCTCCTCTATTTTCTTTGCATAAGCACCCACAGGACTTCTAGTGTGTTAGTGGCATCACACAGAGCTCCTCTATTTTCTTTGCAGAAGCACCCACAGGACTTCTAGTGTGTTAGTGGCATCACACAGAGCTCCTCTATTTTCTTTGCATAAGCACCCACAGGACTTCTAGTGTGTTAGTGGCATCACACAGAGCTCCTCTATTTTCTTTGCATAAGCACCCACAGGACTTCTAGTGTGTTAGTGGCATCACACAGAGCTCCTCTATTTTCTTTGCAGAAGCACCCACAGGACTTCTAGTGTGTTAGTGGCATCACACAGAGCTCCTCTATTTTCTTTGCATAAGCACCCACAGGACTTCTAGTGTGTTAGTGGCATCACACAGAGCTCCTCTATTTTCTTTGCAGAAGCACCCACAGGACTTCTAGTGTGTTAGTGGCATCACACAGAGCTCCTCTATTTTCTTTGCATAAGCACCCACAGGACTTCTAGTGTGTTAGTGGCATCACACAGAGCTCCTCTATTTTCTTTGCATAAGCACCCACAGGACTTCTAGTGTGTTAGTGGCATCACACAGAGCTCCTCTATTTTCTTTGCAGAAGCACCCACAGGACTTCTAGTGTGTTAGTGGCATCACACAGAACTCCTCTATTTTCTTTGCATAAGCACCCACAGGACTTCTAGTGTGTTAGTGGCATCACACAGAGCTCCTCTATTTTCTTTGCAGAAGCACCCACAGGACTTCTAGTGTGTTAGTGGCATCACACAGAGCTCCTCTATTTTCTTGCAGAAGCACCCATAGGACTTCTAGTGTGTTAGTGGCATCACACAGAGCTCCTATATATTCTTCTCAGCAGCACCCACAGGACTTCTAGTGTGTTAGTGGCATCACACAGAGCTCCTCTATTTTCTTTGCATAAGCACCCACAGGACTTCTAGTGTGTTAGTGGCATCACACAGAGCTCCTCTATTTTCTTTGCAGAAGCACCCATAGGACTTCTAGTGTGTTAGTGGCATCACACAGAGCTCCTATATTTTCTTCTCAGCAGCACCCACAGGACTACCGACTACAATGGCTGGAAGACCGCCAAGGGGAGGCAGAGCGTGCAGAGCCAAGAACACAGGGCAGGCAGGCTCTGTTTCTAGTGGACGTGGCCGTGGACGTGGACGTGGTCGTGCATCGTCATCAGCACGTGGCCATGGGACACGCGCGTCTTTGTTTTCGGCAGCTGGACATGTGGAGCCGCATCATGCTGAAGGCTTGGTAGAATGGATGACCAAGCCCTCCTCATCCTCCTCATCCTCTCTCACCCAGGCTCAGGGTACTGACAGAGCATCATCAGCCACCCCTTCCCTAGACCCACCATGTCCTCCTGAGGAGTCCCCCGAACTCTTTGAGCACAGTGTTGGGTACATGCTCCAGGAGGATGCCCAACGATTCGAAGGCTCGGATGACGATACCCAGCTTGAGGAATCTGGCAGTACAGTTCCACCAGCTGCAGCTTACTGCCAGGTTTGCTCTAGTGGTGAAGAGGGAGGGGATGATGAGGTCACTGACTCCACGTGGGTGCCTCAAGGGAGAGAGGATGAGGAGGAGGACGAGGAGGAGGAGGATGCGGCGTCACATGTCCAACGAGGCAGGATGCCCCCTGGAGGCCAGGTAGAGGCCAGCACAGCAACTGTACAACACCGCAGAGCTCCGCCTGTGCAGGGCGCTGCCTCTGCACGTTATCAGAAAAGTTCTTTGGTGTGGGCCTTTTTTGAGACGAGTGCAGCAGATCGCACCACTGCTATTTGCAATATTTGTCTCAAGCGTATCTCGCGTGGCCAAAACATCAGCCGCTTGGGCACGACAAGCATGACCAGACATATGGCGACCTGCCATGCAGCTCGTTGGCAGGCACACATAAAAGACCCACACCAAAGAACTAAGCGGACCTCTCCTTGCTCCTCCTCAGCTGGGATCTCCATCCCCACTACACCTTCAGTCCTCTCTGAAAGCTGCTCTGAGAGGACTGAAGGTGTAGAATTCGGTGTGTCACAACCAAGTACTTGCAGTACACCGACGTCCGATTGCAGCAGGCAAATTTCCCTGCCCCAGCTGCTGGACCGTAGAAAGAAGTACACTCCCAGCCATCCACATGCCCAGCGGTTGAATGCTAGCCTTGCTAAATTGCTAGCACTTCAACTGCTGCCTTTTCAGTTGGTAGACTCGGCCCCCTTCCGTGAGTTTGTTCAATGTGCGGTTCCTCAGTGGCAGGTTCCCAAACGCCACTTTTTCTCGCGGAAGGCGATTCCGTCTCTCTACCGGCATGTGGAGGGCAATGTCCATGCCTCGCTGGACAGGGCGGTCAGCGGTAAGGTGCATATTACCGCTGACTCATGGTCCAGCAGGCATGGACAGGGACGGTACCTTTCTTTCACGGCCCATTGGGTCACTCTATTGGCAGCTGGGAGGGATGCAGGACAAGGTGCAGTAGTGTTGGAGGTTGTTCCGCCACCACGCCTCCAAAACGCGACTACTGCTACTGGTTGTGACACACCTCTCTCCTCCACCCCCTCCTCTTCTTCTTCCTCCAGTGCTCTGTCCTTGGAACCAGCGGTGCTCCGTAGGCGTACAAGGGGCTACGCAAGTACGCAGGCAAAAAGATGCCATGCCGTGCTTGCGCTGGTGTGTTTGGGGGACAGGAGCCACACTGGGCCAGAGGTTCTGGCAGCTCTGCAGGGGCAGGCCGAGAGGTGGTTGACGCCACGTCAGCTTAAGCCAGGAATGGTCGTTTCTGACAATGGCACCAACCTCCTCTCCGCCCTGCGACAGGGGCAGCTCACCCATGTGCCCTGCATGGCTCACGTCCTCAACCTGGTGGTGCAGCGGTTCTTGGGCAGGTTCCCAGGCTTACAGGATGTCCTGAGGCAGGCCAGGAAAGTCTGTGTGCATTTCCGCCGATCTTATAATGCCAGTGCTCGGCTGACTGAGCTGCAAAAGGAGCTGAACCTGCCCAAGAACCGCCTAATATCTGACATGCCCACCAGGTGGAACTCAACGTTGGCCATGCTGCAGCGACTGCACACGCAGCAGAGGGCCATCAATGAGTACCTTTGCGACTACGGCACCAGGACAGGGTCAGGGGAGCTTGGTTTTTTTTCCCCACGTCAGTGGAGCATGATCAGGGATGCATGCACTGTCCTCTCACCATTTGAGGAGGCCACGAGGATGGTGAGCAGTGACAGTGCATGCATCAGTGACACTGTCCCTCTTGTCCACCTGTTGGAGCATACGCTGCGTGGGATAATGGACAGGGCACTTGAGGCAGAACAGAGGCAGGAAGAGGAGGACTTCCTTGCCTCTCAAGGCCCCCTTTATCCGGACAGTGTTCCTTCTGTCCCACCCATCACACAGGAAGAGGATGAGGAGGAGGAGGAGGAGGAGGAGGATTGTGTGAGCATGGAGGTGGAGCCTGGCACTCAGCATCAGCAGCAGCAGTCTTTTAGGGATGATGTACAGTCCCAACAAGCCAGTGGACTTGTACGTGGCTGGGAGGAGGTGGCTGGCGATCATGTCATCCTCAGTGACCCAGAAGACTCCGGACCGAATGCCTCAGCTAACCTACGCTGCATGGCCTCCCTGATCCTGCAAAGCCTGCGGAAGGATCCTCGTGTTCTTCGGATCAAGGAGAGGGACCATTACTGGCTGGCCACTCTCCTTGATCCGCGGTACAAGGGTAAGGTTGCGGACCTTATCTTGCCGTCGCAGAGGGAGCAGAGGATGAGACATCTCAGGGAGGCCTTGCAGAAAGGTCTGTGCAACGCGTTCCCAGAAACTGGGAGGCTACAAACTCCTGGTCCTGGGCGACGAGTTGCTGAGGCTTCGGTCAGTGGCAGAAGGAGCGGTGGGGAAGGTGGACGTCTGACCGATGCGTTCAGACAATTTTTTAGTCCGCAGCCCCAAGGTATGATCGGTTCCAGCAACCATCGCCAGCGTCTGATATACATGGTGCAGGAATACCTTGGGGCAAGGTCAGACTTGGACACCTTTCCCACCGAAAATCCTCTGGCTTACTGGGTCCTGAGGATGGATCACTGGCCAGAGCTTGCACAGTATGCAATTGAGCTACTGGCCTGTCCTGCCTCCAGCGTTCTTTCCGAACGCACATTCAGTGCTGCTGGAGGATTTGTGACTGATCATAGGGTGCGCCTGTCCACCGCCTCGGTTGATCGACTGACATTCATCAAAATGAATCAGTCTTGGATCACCACCAGCTACCAGGCACCTGAGGCGGATATAACCGAATAATTTTTAATGTCACATCCCTTCAAGACTGCCTATGCTGATGCTGAGTGACTGTCCTCTTATGTTCACTGACTATCCTCTTCCTCCTCCTCAATGATCCATGCCACCACACCAGTGCCTAAGGCACAATTTTTCAGCCCCTGTTTAACAGGGGCGTGTACTTACAATTTTTTAAAAAAATGCTTCGCAACACGTGTGACTGCTGTGCTCCAAGTACAGTCTCTGTGAGGGCCGTGTTGCAGTGTTGTGGCACCAGCACCAGTGCCTAAGGCACAATTTTTCAGCCCCTGTTTAACAGGGGCGGGGTACTTACAATTTTTTAAAAAAATGCTTCGCAACACGTGTGACTGCTGTGCTCCAAGTACAGTATCTGTGAGGGCCGGGTTGCAGTGTTGTGGCACCAGCACCAGTGCCTAAGGCACAATTTTTCAGCCCCTGTTTAACAGGGGCGTGTACTTACAATTTTTTAAAAAAATGCTTCGCAACACGTGTGACTGCTGTGCTCCAAGTACAGTATCTGTGAGGGCCGGGTTGCAGTGTTGTGGCACCAGCACCAGTGCCTAAGGCACAATTTTTCAGCCCCTGTTTAACAGGGGCGTGTACTTACAATTTTTTAAAAAAAATGCTTCGCAACACGTGTGACTGCTGTGCTCCAAGTACAGTATCTGTGAGGGCCGGGTTGCAGTGTTGTGGCACCAGCACCAGTGCCTAAGGCACAATTTTTCAGCCCCTGTTTAACAGGGGCGTGTACTTACAATTTTTTTTAAAAATGCTTCGCAACACGTGTGACTGCTGTGCTCCAAGTACAGTATCTGTGAGGGCCGGGTTGCAGTGTTGTGGCACCAGCACCAGTGCCTAAGGCACAATTTTTCAGCCCCTGTTTAACAGGGGCGGGTAATTACAAATCTTGATCTAATAGTTCACAGCAGGGCCATTCCTGCGCCCACCAAGAGTAACTATGAGGGCCTGCAGTCTTGTGGCAACACCGTCCACCACCACCGCCAAAGGCCCAATTTTTCTGCCCTGTTCATCAGGTGCTTGCAATTACAAATCTTGATCTAATAACTCACAGCAGGGCCCATTCCTGCGCCCACCAAGAGTAACTATGAGGGCCTACAGTCTTGTGGCAACACCGTCCACCACCACCGCCAAAGGCCCAATTTTTCTGCCCTGTTCATCAGGTGCTTGCAATTACAAATCTTGATCTAATAACTCACAGCAGGGCCCATTCCTGCGCCCACCAAGAGTAACTGTGAGAGCTTACAGTCTTGTGGCAAAACCGTCCCCCACCACCACCACCCACCCCCAATTTTTCTGCCCTGTTCAACAGATGCATGCAATTACAAATCTTGATCTATTAACTCACAGCAGGGCCCATTCCTGTGCCCACCAGTCTTGTGGCTACACCAACATCTAATAGGGCAAATTTCTGCAGAGTATATACGCCAGGCCCCTACTTTCAAACATCCAACTTACAAACGACTCCTACTTGCAAATGGAAAGAGAAAACAGGAAGTGAGAGGAAATCTACCCCTAGGAAGGGAAATTCTATCCTGTTAGATTTAATTTGGGAAAAAGGTATCTCCTCTCTACTGATACTTTATCACCAATCCTTGTTTCAATTAAAACCCCACTTTTCCAAAAACATTTGTCATTGGGACGGAAAGTGAGGTGACATGTTCTGAACAGATGTGCAAAGACAGCAAATGTTACAGGGGTGATAACCCCTCCCTATGTTCTCCAAAAAGCTTAAAAATAGATTTTTTTGGGATGGAGCTACACTTCATAATGTACCTGTTCAGATTCTACTTAAGATCAAACCTAAAGCCGCAAGTGGTTTTAAATGGCTTCTTTTTTTCCTTTACAAATGTCATTTTGTGCAAGGACAGTTCTAAACATGGGAAACACATGCCACTTCACAGGCATACTTTAGACACCCCCCAGGTACCATATTTAAAGGAAAATTTCACTTTTTTTTTTTCACTTTATGCATCATTAAAATGACTGCTCCCGAAAAAACGTTAGTTTTTAAAAGTTCTTTTTGCATTGATATATGTCCCCTGGGGCAGGACCCGGGTCCCCAAACCTGTTTTATGACATTAACATGCATATTGGCCGTTGTAATTAGCACTTTTGATTTCGAACGTTCGCGTCCATTATAACGTATAGGGTTCGAAAATTCGCGCGAACTTTCGGTCCGTTCGAAGGTTCTGGTTCGAACCGAACCCGGGGGTGTTCGGCTCATCCTTAGTCAAGGATCACCAGTATGTAGGAGTGACCTTGAGCTGACTTTACCAAAGGACCCACTATATCCATGGCTATCCTCTCGAATGGGACCTCAATTATGGGCAGAGGGACCAAAGGGCTCCGGAAGTGGGTCACCGGAGCGGTCAACTGACAGGTGGGACAAGAGGCACAGTATTTTCTTACCTCTGCTTTAAGACCTGGCCAGTAAAACCGGTCGGTGATCCGTGCCTCCGTCTTTTCAACTCCCAGGTGTCCCCCTAAAACATCATCATGGGCCAGGTCTAGGGCCTTGCGTCTATACTGTTGGGGTACCAATAATTGTTCTACCACATTTTCTCTCACTTTGGTAACCCGATAAAGCAATTCATTACATATTGCAAAGTGTGGCCACCGCTCATTCGCACCTGGCTCTTGGGGTACCCCATTTAATACTACAACTTGTTCCCGTGCACGGGCCAAAGTGGGGTCCTGCATCTGGGCAGTACCAAATGTCCCCTGGGGAACACCCAAATCCGGCAGGGCAGGGGTAGAGGCCACTTCCTCATCCTCTTCCCCCAGCATTACCTGAAGTGGGGAAGGTTCCCCCTCCTCAGTGTTCAGGTAGGTCTGCAAACCACACATTTTGACACCCTTAACAGTATCAGCACTACTTTCATCACCATTAACCAAATCATTAGCATTTTTATCAACTGGATCCACATTAGGAACATTTGGCATCTCAGGGTTATTACCCTCAACTGTAGGAACAGAGGAACTAGTTTCTCCCCAGTCTTGGGATCGTTCAGGTAGTTCTCCTTGTCCCCACAGTTTTTCAAAAAATGGACAGTCTCGTCCTATGATAACATCATGTATCAAGTTCTTTACCACCCCCACCTCTTGAGTACCAGTGCCATATGCTGTGGAGATGGACACCGAGATGAGAGGGTACTCTCTAGTGTCCCCGTGAATGAACACAACCCGTAAAGTTTTGCTACTCGGACCAATCTTCCCAAGTACTCTAGGATGAACCAGGGTTACCATGCTTCCGGAGTCCAGCAAAGCCCAGGCAGGGAGGTGGTTCACTTGGAATACACACTCAAATTTCTCTTCTCCACGGTCAAGGTGTGTGGTACATGCTCTATGGGCAAAAAAAGACCCCCTCCGAAGAACCCCGCATTCCATGGGCTCCTCTTGCAGTGGGCAGTGGGCCCGGGTATGGCCCCAGGAATGACATCGCCAACATTGTACATCCCCTCCTCTCCGAACAGGAACAGATCGCTGAGGAGGTACTGGGAGTGACTCTTGACCTTCCGGGGTGTTGATTCCAGGGCTCCGGGGGACATCCTTTCGAAGGGCGGCAGTCGATCGAATAGGCCGTGGCAGACTGGGCCCTTTGTAGGTCCAAGCAGATCCTCCACCAGTGTATATCGTTCTACCATCTCGACAAGGAGGTTCACTGTTTTGGGGTCTCCATGGCTGACCCACCGTTGAAGGTCGTCTGGCAGTGACCGTAGGTATCGGTCCAGCACGACCCGCTCCACGATTTGGGGGCCAGACAACACTTCGGGCTGCAGCCATTTTTTTTACCAGTTGCACCAGGTCATGCATTTGAGACCGTGGTGGACGATCTGGACGATACTTCCATTGGTGCACTCGTTGGGCCCGAACGGCCGTAGTCACCCCCAAACGAGCCAGTATTTCTGCCTTTAGTTTTTGATAGTCTTTAGCGTCATCCGGTGGCAGGTCGAAGTAGGCTTTTTGAGGATCTACGGTGAGGAAAGGGGCAATTAGGCTGGCCCACTGGTCCTGGGGCCACCCTTCTCTCTCTGCCGTCCTCTCAAATGTAGCAAGAAATGCCTCTACATCATCATTCAGGGACAACTTCTGCAAAAAATGGCTTGCCCTCACGGTCACCTGGTTGCCAGGGGCAACAGCCGCTTGCTCACGACCCTGAGAAAATTGCTGCACTACTTCTTTTAAGGCAGTCACCTGAGCCTGCATAACCCTTTGCTGGGTTGCTTGCTGGGCTGCCAACTGAGCCACCAACAGGCGAGTATTTTCTTGCTGTACCTCCAGCTGGGTTGCTAAGCGCTGATTAGCTTCCTTAATGGCGGGTCTGCGCTTGTATATTAGCCAGGGACAGTTGTTTAATTAGTTCCTCCATTGCTTCAGCTTTCAGGGTTTGGGCAGCTTTAACCCAGGACATAAATCCACTGTACTGTCCCTTTAAATGTCAGTTTTAAATTCAAATGCAAAAACAGCAAAAAAAAAAAAACGCCTGTTACTCTGTCCTGCCCGCATTCTCCACCACTTGTAAAGTTCGGGGGACCAGCTAGATCGCAGGACAAAGGCTTTTAGTTCAAAAGGAGGTTTATTAAACTTAAACAGCTTTACAGCAGCAAAAGAAAAGAAAAAGGTTTCAGTCTCACCGACTATCAAAGTCCAGAATTGCTATCGCAATCAAACAGTCCTTGGGTGGTTGCAGGTGACTTCAACTGCTAGGAGGCTTCCAGGTAGAATGCTGCTGTCCACTTTGGTTGCTGCGAATCAAACCACACACAAACCACCATCTCCTCTACACTCCTCCACACCCATCAGCAACTTCCTGTCTTGTTTTTAAACACACTTCCTCTGACAGGTGAGTTAACCCTTTTTGTTCCCTTAAACCACAGTCCAAACAGAGGGGAAACATAGCGTCCTTCCAGGACCCAGCCACGGCGTCCTGTACAATATATATATATACTGTGGGTAAAATAAGTATTGAACATGTCACCATTTTTCTAGGTAAATATATTTCTAAAGGTGCATTGGCATGACATTTTCACCACATGTCAGTAACAACCCATGCAATTCATACATGCAAAGAAACCAAAAAAAGTTCATGAGTAATGTGTATGTTATGTGTAATAACATGAAATGACACAGGGAAAAAGTATTGAACACATGAAAAAAGGGAGGTGCAAAAAGGCATGGAGAGCCAAGACACCAGCTGAAATCTATCAGTAATTAGAAAGAAATCCTGCCCCTTGTCAATGCAAATTAATATAAGCTGGTTCAGTCTCAACTGATGGTCTTTAACCACTTGCCTACAGGGCACTTACACCCCTTTCCTGCCCAGGCCAGTTTTCAGCTTTCAACACTGTCGCACTTTGAATGACAATTGCACGGCCATGCTACACTGTACCCAAACACATTTTTTATAATTTTCTTCACACAAATAGAGCTTTATTTTGGTGGTATTTAATCACTGCTGGGTTTTTTATTTTTTACAAAAAAAAAAAAGACCAAAAATTGTAAAAAATACTTTTCTGTCAGTAAATTTTGTAACTAAGTAATTTTTCTCCTTCACTGATGTGCACTGATGAGGCGGCAGGCACTGATGGGCACTGATAGGCTGAACTGGTGGGCATTGATGAGGTGACACTTATGGGCATTGATGAGGCAGCACTTATGGGCACTGATTAGGTGGCACTGATGAGGAGGCACTAATATGCCGCACTTATGGGCACTGATAGGTGGCACTGATATGTGGCACTGATGAGCACTGATAGGCGGCACTGATGAGCACTGTTAGGTGGCACTGATGGACACTAATAGGCAGTACTGGTGGGCACTGATAGGCGGCACTGGTGGGCATGGATAGGCGGTACGGATGGGCACTTATGGGCATTGATTGGTGGCACTGATGGGTGACACTGATGGGCATTGATCGACAGCGGTGATGGCCATTGATCGACAGCACTGATAGCCAGCACTAACTGGCATTGCTAGTGGGCACTGATTGGTGGCACTTGTGGGCAGTGGTGGGCATTGATTGCTGCCACTGGTGGGCACTGATTGCTGCCACTGGTGGGTAATGGCGGGCACTGATTGGTGACACAGTTGGTGCTATATTGTAATCAGGGCACTGATGATTGGCCGTTCTGGGACGCCGTCATATGATGGTGTCCCAGAACTAGAGTCGCACCTCCCCACCATCATTTGACAGTGGGCGGGTGGCAACTGGTTGAAAAGGTGATTCATTACCAAGGTGCCACACAAGAAATCTTTCATGATGGGTAAGGGCAAAGAGCTCTCTCAGGACCTTTGCAAACTTATTGTTGCAAAACATACTGATGGCATTGGTTACAGAAGGAAGTCTAAACCTCTAAATGTTCCAGTGAGCACTGTTGGGGCCATAATCTGAAAGTGGAAAGAACATAATTTCACCATAAACCGGCCACAACCAGGTGCTTCTCGCAAGATTTCTGACAAAGGAGTGAAAACAATTACCAGAAGATTTGTCCACGAGCCAGGAACCACTTGTGGAGAGCTTCAGAAAGACCTGCAATTAGCTGGCACAATTGTTTCAAAGAAAACAATAAGTAATGCACTCAGTTGCCATGGCCTGTGTGCACACTCACCACGCAAGACTCCATTGCTTAAGATAAAGCATGTTGAACCCCGTTTAAAGTTTGCTGCAAAATATTTAGACATACCTGTGAAATAATGGGAGAATATACAGTAGTCTGGTCAGATGAGACCAAAATTGAACTCTTTGGATGCCAGCACCGCAAAAGCACCCCCATACCAACAGTGAGGTTTGAAGGTAGGAACATCATGTTGTGGGACTTTCTTTCAGCATATGGTACTGGCAAACCTCATATTGTTGAAGGAAGGATGAATGGAATAAATCTGCTAGAATGCGACTAGTTTTTCCATACACTGGTAAAAAATACTTTTATTTACTTAGTAGGTAGGAACATCATGTTGTGGGACTTTCTTTCAGCATATGGTACTGGCAAACCTCATATTGTTGAAGGAAGGATGAATGGAATAAATCTGCTAGAATGCGACTAGTTTCTCCATACAGGAGGCATCTTGAAGCTGTCATTACCAACAAAGGATTTTGTACGAAGTATTACATTTCAGTTAGCATGTTCTATACTTTTTTTTACTAAGTCATAACATTTTATTACACATAACCTAGTTTCTGAACGTATTTGTTTTGGTTTCTTTGTATGTATGGATTACATGGGTTGTTACCAACATGTTGTAAACATTTAATGTCAATAGCACACAGTATATATATATATATATATATATATATATATATATATATATATATACAGTATACACACACAGTATACAGTATATATATATCCCATTGCTAGGAAACTCAGGTAGTTTACTTAATTTCTACAATTATTATAGGTACCTTAATGTGGTAGTGTGGCTCCAACATGTATTTACAAATGTATTCAACTAAAACTTGCGTTTTTAACAGATTTGTTTTTGTTTTTTAACGTGAGCTAGGGACCCCCTTTGTCGGTTTTTTTTCTGCTGTCTGTGTCCTAAGCGGAAAGATTTTCCCTTGTAATTGTACTGGGGACCATTATTATGAGGACAGAAAGTGGAGGTATTTCCAAAAGTTTTAAGTTCTCATCACAATAAGTGAGAGACAATCCTTAAATGGGCACACATGTTCCTAATGAAAATGTTCTAAATGGGAATCCTGGAGAGATTTATTCTAATTTCCTGTTGTGTCTCTAGAACAGGATGTGAAGGGAAATCTCTCTGGTAGGACAAAGACTGCAGAAATTAGAGGTGTTAATCCCTTTATACATCAACAAATTATGTCTTTACATTCACTTTAAATGACACCATCAGCTTTACCATACAACATATTATTGCCCATGGTTTTCGAATGGGAACCCCACCAAGCTCAGGTAATCAGATGTGGGAAAAGTTGGGGGAAGGGGGCCTCAAACCAGTATCCAAGACCAATGCTAATAGGCTTGTTGAAACTAACTTTAATCTTACTGTAATATATGTTTATTCAAGTATAATGATATATGCATGTACAAAATTAAAAGGTATGCACATAAATGCTACAAGCCTGGCTAATAAAATGGAAGAACTAGAACTTCAGATACTTGAGGAAATTGTGGGGAGGCTGGAAAATGTCTTCATCATGGGGGACTTCAACTATCCTAATACTGACTGGGCAGATGAAACCACACACTTAACTAAGGGTTGTAATTTCTTGAACATAATAGAGGACAATTCCATGAGTCAAATGGTGGAAGCCCCAACTAGAAATAATGCTCTGATGAACCTCCAAATTTTAAACTACACTCTGATTGCAGCTGTGGAAGTAAGGGATACTTTAGGTAACAGAAATCACAGAGTAATTACATTTGTAATAAACAATAGGGACGGGGGAAGGGTAGGTCAAGAACACAACATTTCAAAATAGCCAACTTTACTAAGCTGCAGCCATACTACATGATGCTAAATGGGGTCACATTCTTGTAGATGGTTGCTGTGAGGATACCTCAGCTGATACCGGAGTCCTTGTTTCGGAGGTCTGAATTCCTACCCATAGTTTATCTTCACATGAGGCCATTGTCAGTGGATTGGGGTTGCCAGAGGGATAAAAACAAGCATGTTTGGGCCTTGCTGGTGGGGCCAAACCATCTGGTAAGCGACCTGTTTGCTCACTATTGCGGTGAAGGTTCATCAAAGTAGCTGCTATGAGATGGTGGTCGATCAGCACTGATATTTGGATTAGGACCTTTTTGAATTTGGCTACTTTTGTTAATTGCACAAGTCACTTTTATGGTGATTAGGGGGGAAAAAAACAACAATCCCACAATCACTGGTGGTCTGTGCCACTTAAAAATTCCCCACCTTGATTTCCATTCTACTGCCAGCCTTCTTCTTGCTCTGTTCACATTTCTCTATTGTGAATGGGCTGAATGATTGTAAACACTAGCAGTGATGGCTGTGATTGGTTTACATCCACAAGATACAGAGCCTCTCTGATTAGCTCTGTACATTGTGCCTGTGATCTGTTCTGTCCAATGATAACTCAGTCACAGCTGTTCATAGGCAAACTGGCCATCCATAAATGGAGCTCCAGAAAAAAAGCATCCACCTCCAAAATTGAGGTGGTTAAAGCAGTTAAATTTTCTAAGATCACAAGTCTTTCACATGCCAATGATTGATCATTCAAACAATGTTTTTATGTTTTTAATATTGCTTTGCAGCCACATAATTTGTGTTTTGGCTATTTGTAGGTATCCACCAAGTCTGTGTGTATATATATATACACCTTATGGCTGTAATGTACTTCCACTTTAACAAAGCAAGATCTTCAAAAGTTTTTATCATATAATTAAAATGAAAACTATATAAACTGGTTGAAATTAAAACTTTGCAAGTTATTAAACTTTTAATGTCTAGTCTCCAAGGAAAATGTCTGAAATTCACACACATTGAAGTCTTCTCCCAGGAGGAACTGAAAATGAATGTGGAGCTGTGAGTTTGAAAGCCTTCATTGCCAATTTCTGTTTGATCGTGATAAGGAAAATCCATACCTGACAAGCCTATGGAGAAATGTCCTGACAGTCACTTGTCGACTCCCCCTGACCGCAGACAGTTTAACCGCCTGGGGTTTCCAAAGTACAATGAGAAATAAAATAATCTGAGATTTTTTTTCTCTTTTCCACAAGTCGGATGCCGTCCTGATAATTAAATCTGCTGCAGACTCAGCAAAACCTGAGTCAGGAAAATGTAATATTCCACATTAATGTCTGTATAATATTTGAAATCATGCCTGAATGACAACAGTTATTGTACAGATTGACATGTTTCATTTACCATGCTAGAATGCATGTACATTCATATTATTCCAAAATTCTGTAAATTTAAAGGATGCCACTATGACAATAATGTTTAAAATGGAGTATAAATTGAGTTTCAAAGTTGCTTTGAGTCAGTATGTAGGCTGTAATAAAAAAAGGTCAATGTACCCTTTTCGATATTTTAAAGCATGGATACTCAATACCCATACTCAAATACCTATACTCATATCTATACTCACATATTTATTCTTAGGGTTAGGGTTACTCTTTACTAAAATCCCTAGTCTTACACATTTTATTCATACTCACATGTATACTCATATCTATACTTATAGTCATTCTCATTCCCTACTCATACAGTATGGGCATGAATATGAATACGAGTATGGGTTAGACTCATATCCATACTTACTGTATATTTATACCCATGCTCATATCCATAACCATACTTGTATCCATACTTATGTTCCTACTCATATCCTTAATCATACCTATACCCATAATTATATCCATACCCATAGCCATACTGTGACAGTGTGGTGCCCTTTCACAGTGTTAAATGGCTTTTATATTGCCCAGGATTCTCATCCAGGCAGATTAAGGGGCCTCAGGGTCCTTGTCTCACATGGACGACATTTTTTTTTTAGGTTCTTCTCTGGTTGGTTACACCTGGTTTGGGACCTGGAGCCTGGAGATTTCTTAAAGACTTAGGTAGGATAAAATTTACAATCCCGGGTCCTAGGTTTTTGGAACAAGCAGCACACTGCTTGTGCAGGTGTGTTCTGTGCTTTTAGTAGAATCAGGACTATAGGTCTGGGCTCCACCCTCCTGAAGAGTCTGTGTGGTTGAAAGGGAGCAGCCAAAGGGGTGAACACATGAACATGAACACAGGGATGCTGTGGTAAATGGTCTGGATCAATGTTTCTCAACTCCAGTCCCTAAGTACCTCCAACAGGTCATGTTTTGAGGCTTTCCATTATTTTGCACAGGTGATTTGATCAGTTTCACTGCCTAAGTAATTACCACAAAAACCTGAAAACATGGCCTGTTGGAGGTACTTGAGGACTGGAGTTGAGAAACATTGGTCTGGAGGACCAAGACACAAGGCCCGAGCAGCAGTGCTGCTAAAGAGAAAAAGGAGGCTGATTGTTACTTTATTTTGTGTTGATAGTGGCAACCCCTACTAGGTAGACTGTTTGTTCTGGTGTGAACTTTTTATTTTTTTAAATAAAAGTGGGCCAACAAAAATGTATATAAAACATGGATGGTGTCAGCAGGGCAGAGGACGATGTCAGTAGGACAGTGTATGGTGTCAGTCAGTGGAGCAGTGTTGTCAGTAGGGCAGGGGAAGCTGTCAGTAGAGCAGTGGAGGGTGTTAGTAGGGCAGAGATTGGTGTCAGTAGTTTTGTATTTTTTATATTTTTTCTATTTTTATTATTTTTTACAATTTTCTTTTTTATTATTTGTTTAGATTTTTTTAGGGTGTGCCCAGGCATCTGTGTGCACACCCATACTCATTCCCATACTCATATTCATACTCATACCCATATTCATACCCCTGCTCATACTCATACTTTTACCCACACTATCCATACTTATACTTATACCCAATCCCATACTCATCCATAATCATACCTATACACACTGATACCCATACTCACACCCATACTCATATCCATAATCATACCCATACTAAGCCATACACATATTCATATCCATACTCATACCCATACTTACATTCATACCCATATTCAAAAATCCATATTCAAATACTCATATCTAACTTGATATCCATAGCCATGTTCATACCCACATTTAGTGTATATTTATACCCATATTCATACCCATACTCATATCTATACTCAAATATTCAAGCGACACTGCCACTTTAAAAACACCTCTAGACACAGAGGGGAGGTAGAATCTAAATGTGTTCTTCTGGTAGAGGTTTACCTTTTTATTATTTTAGAATTCGCAAAATGACATTTCATTCAACCTTATGCTCCACAGTGAGTTGTGAGGAAATGAAGCCTGTCACAACATGCTTTGTAAAAATGTGCATTGGTGAAACTGAAAAAATAAGACATAAAGCAAATTGCCTTGTTCATTTTTGGGGCTGCACTGAGCAACACTGTCCCTACACCCATAGTATAAATGGGCCCTAATGTCACAAACCTAGGGCTTGTACAAATTATTATTATTATTATTTTTTTAATGACCCTAATTTTGTACCCATAAAAAGGCAGGACAATGAGTTCCCAGATTCCATCAAGGCCTTCTCTCTGATCCTAGGGTTGCCTCACTCGAACATATTATTAAATAATGGGCATGTCGCATAAGTAGGTGCAGAGAATTTTGAAACAAACTCTTGCAGACATGCCTAGAAAGGATTAAGTAAATCTCGGTGCATGAGACTCTTTCCTGGCTCTCACTACCATCAACATGAGTGGAATTCTGAACACGGTATTTGAATTTGGAATTGAATCCTACACAACATTGCCCTCTTTGCAAAGGTAGAGTAGGGTCACTGGGGTTCCCTTTGCAGTTCCCGAAACTGGCCACTTAATGTCATCATAGTTAGTCTTAGGAACCATATAGTATAACATGACATGGACACACAACTAATGTTATCCTTTAGAAAGGTCACCAATTTCATGGCTCAATAAGAAGTTCTTGTGTTACAGCAGCAGGAACGCATTTTCACAAAAGGGCTGCTTTTAATACTGCTTAGAAGACAGTAATATGTCAAATAGGTGGCCACTGCTACTGTCCATCAGGTACGTTTCATGAGAAAAAATGGCAGGATCTCCCTACCCATTCTCTGGTAGACACCTGTCCATTTAAAGGAAACTTTGCACTGACCAGACACATTTCAATCTGATCATACAATTTTCTTTGGATTTTCAAACAAATTAATTGGTTTAGTGTGAATGGGTTGTTTATTTAGACCTTCATATTATAGAGTTATTGGTTAAATGAATCCATTGTTCAAAGATTATAAAATCTAATTCTAACATGTGTGTCCACCTTTATATGCAGGTGATCAGTATTGGTCAGCAGTCAAGCAATCAATCCTCTAAATAATAACTAAACAGATGAGATAGACAACAACAATATTTAATAAATACCCCCTGACCCCCAAGGGCATGTGAGGTACCCTGCAGAAATGGGTCTGGCTGACATTTTTCCCAGGGCTAAATCATTTGCTAGTAATGATAGATCAGGAAATGCTGGGCACCATTCGCTTCCTTGAATCTTGGTGTGCTTAGTGTATTTCTTGCAGATCTAGGTAGTAATCCAGTGTGAGCTTCCTGTAATAAAAAACAGTCACTGCTACTCTCTCTACTTGTGCAGGGTGACTGGTATTCTATCCACCCACTCCTGTAGTTTTCTGCAGGCAGTCTGTAGTAGGTGGGGTCTACTGGGCCCCAGGTGCATCCTGGGAGAGAGTATAAATATTGGCCTTTTGAATCAGTTCTCCCCTGAGCCTCCCGCATGTGTTTGGCTGTTGAATCATACTTGCTGAGAGGATGAATGTGTGGCTGGGCATTTTTTTTAACAGCCCTTAAACTCCCCTCTATGCTATCCTATGTGTCCATACATGGTCCTTTTTTTGAAGTTTTTCAGCAGGGGAGTTTATAGGCTGTTGTCTGAACACCCTAAAATCGTGTACAAGAGCAGTTCTTCTGACCACAAAAAACGCTGAACGCTAAAAAATGTGCATAAATGCTCATAAACACGCTTTAATCAGAGTTTTTTTTACATTGCAGAGCTCAATATAAGCTCGGTGTAATTTAAAAAAAAACGGCCAAAAACGTTTACTCTGAAAAATGCTTAAAAATATGCATAAATGGATTTTAAAAACGCTGTTAAAAGCACACTTTTAAAGCAGCGTTTTTCTGCCAGCAATCCGATGTCCAGAAAGACTTTTTTGAACGTCCTGTGTGCTTGGAGCCTAACCTGGGGGGTGAGGAGTCACGGAGGAACTCCAGATGTCTTGAGGGACCAGAGAAGCTTGCATTGGAAGCTTGGACCTCACTGAAGTATGGTTTCCTCGCCCCAGGGTACTGGCACCTGGACTGACAAGTGCTTTACTGTCAGGAGGTACAGTGACAGAGTGTTGGGTCATCATTGAGGCTCTCCATCTTTGAAGATTGTAAGTACTTGTGTTCCCCTAATCTGGAGTCTGCTAGTCCATTGGTGTCTATGCTCTTACTCTTTCTCCCTCGGGTATTGAGTGAGTCAATAGAATCCTATTATTTCCAATATTACAGAGGACTATATCCTGAGGTGAAATGCTAGCCCACCCTGTCCCTGGAGGTCCCACTAGCCTCTGGGGTGTCATGGGGGTGCTACAGATCGAAAAAAATTTAAATGTTTACCTTTCTTGACATCTATTTAATTGACTCAATCGTCATCCATAAAATTGGAACACGCTATCTTTTTGCCACTATCTTACAAAGTTCCTACAACAACACAAACTGACAACTCCATGTCATAGGAGAGCTACGGCACTTGGATTGCAAACCGCATTATTACATGTTGAATGTTTTCTGCTAAAGACTTGTGAGGAAAAAAAAAAAATGCCTAAACTGTTTAGGTTGGCCAGCGAGCATATGCATCTAATTCTCGGAGAAGCATTCTGAAAAACCAGTGACAAGATTGGCACTTTAGGCTAGCCCCAGGCAGTCAGCAGTGGTAGAAAGCTGCACATTACCTCACATGTAAACTTCCTCAGCTGACACAAAGCTTAATGGATGTGAACCCTGACAATTGTAGCCAATGGAGTGTAAGTGACATGCTGCTTGGCATGCCATGATGTATTTTTTTCCCCTTTCTTGAAGGTGTAATTTCTCCTGAGTAAACCTTGATGTTAAAATGTCATTGTCTTTCTGACAGGTGACTTTTCCACGTTTACCGGGAATTATATAACGAGCGCCGAGCGCTGATCCGGGCACATTTGTTTTAAGGAATCGAAGGAGATGTTGCCATAGTACGTTCTCTGCTGCTGTGACCTCAGTTTACTCAGATGCTGAACTTCCCTAACAAATTAAGAGAAAGAGAATGACTTCATATTATATCAGATTCTTTGAGAAGGCAAAGGAATTGTGCCAAGCTTATTCTTGCTGGTGAAGCTACTAGTGATGGTCCACTGGAAAACATCATTACAGGGCACACTGGTTCTCCAATCCCATCCCTCTACAGAAACTTTTTTTTTTCTGTTTTAGCACAAACATTTAACATTGTAGCCTGCTAGTCATTTTCATTTCATTCCTAGGTAAATGAACCCTTTATGCATTGATTTTTTTCTATATGTACGATGACTGTAGGCTCAGTTCGCACCTAGGCGCTCCGGATCGTGGGCGGAATTTCCACGATTCTGGCTGTTATTCCCTAATTGCCACAAAACACGATCCCATTACTTTCAATGGCATCCCAATCATGGCGCAATTTTGCCCAACAAATCGTGGCAAAATCATGCAAACAAAATCACAAGACGCCTGTCGCCCATAAGAAGTTCCCGATAAAGCATATCTAAACCCACAGCAAACATTTCATATATTGCAGCTTAAAGTAAAAAATGGATATCTGCGCTTGGTAATTTAAGTGATATTACGTGATGTACAAGAATAAAGAAATTTAAATTAAAAAATTTATGACCTGCAGATGAACACTATAACCCAGATATTGGGCACCAAATAGAAACACAAATAATAAAGTGAAGCGTTAGGTTATGCACAAAGTGACCCTATGCATGGATAACGTGTATCAAAATAATAAACATGCAAAACAATACAGTAAATGTACAATATGACCTAAGATATAAGTAACATAAGTCCAATAAAGTGCAACTGTGCAGTGCAATATAATAGATAATATTATGTACAATCAAAAAAGGTGCAAAAATTGTGCAGTTCTATGCGACTAAGTATAATGAAGACAGAATCGCATACAGAACGCACAAGCGTGCTAAAAATGCAATAAGAATAAAAAATATCAAAAGTTCATATATTGTTGGAATCCAATAAAGTGACTTCAAGTGCAATGTGGAACGTAGATTGGGTGCTCAACACCGTGATACCTGTCACCTCATTAAGATAAAAGGCTTACCAGAAAGCCTGCGACCTCCCTTACTCAGGGGGGTCAAACAGTGCTTAGTAGAATCAAAGATCCGCTGATGGAAAACTCTGGCGTTCTCCTCGGGAGAGATCCACAGACATCAGATGGAAGTCCAATAGTGTAAACAGCAGGAGTTGACGATATGTTTAAAAAGAAGAAAAAAGACTACAATAGTGTAGAGCAGGGATATGCAATTAGCGGACCTCCAGCTGTTGCAAAACTACAAGTCCCATCATGCCTCTGCCTCTGGGTGCCTCTGGGTGTCATGCTTGTGGCTGTAAGAGTCTTGCTATGCCTCATGGGAATTGTAGTTCTGCAACAGCTGGAGGTCCGCTAATTGCATATCCCGGGTGTAGAGTATCTTCCCAAATCCTTTTATTAATTAAAAAAGGGAAATTGCAATACACAAAATCTCCAATCTGGGTGTAAAAACACAGCAGTATTCCTTGCAAGGAAAAAAAAAACATACAAGTCATTTGTATCAAATCGCACATGCGCAACAGGTGTGTGCGTAGCGTGATGCTACGCACACACGTTCTGCGCATGCCCCTTTTATCTTAATGAGCTTACCAGTTCTTAGATGTGGGGACTGCATTTGTTTTCTTTGGTGACACCCAGTTATGTGCCAGCTCACTCACTGTACTGTGTGTATAGAGAAGCAGCATTGTCATCCTAAGACAGGATTGCATAACCTCCCCTTTTTTCTTTCTTATAACATGACATGGTGAAAGTGTTCAGTAGTCCATAGAATTTTCTGAAAACAATGTAACTGATAACAGCGCAACAGAGGCAGTGGCCTCTTCTGCTTTAACGTATTTTTAACTGCCTGTTTTATGTACAATTTCAAGTCTTGTTTTTTTTTTTTGTTTAAAAATAACAAACATGTTACTTATTTACCTGCTCTGTGCAGTGGTTTTGCACAGAGCAGCCTAAAGAACCCTTTTTGGAATAACAAAGCCCGTCAGTTATTATCTTGCCATTTGAGTGGTTTAAACAAACAAGGCCACAAAATAGGAGGCACACTGGAGCCCACTTTGAGAAGACTTGCCACCACGGCAGACATCTAGTTTGTGAAGGCTATGGGCATATTTTGATCCCACAGAAGATTGTCCAGGAATGAGTGAGCATGTCCCCAAGCTGTGGCTTGTGTCTTCTGTGAGTCCATTTCCGACTCTTCCCACCAACGAATGCTTCCATGCTGTCTTCCTGACAGCATACCGATGAGAGGTTGGGGCTGACTTGTGTTTTTCATAGGCAGGTTTTGGAGGTAGAAGGACAGGAGGAGAGTCGGGTGGTGAAAGGGAAGATAGTAGTAAAGAAGTAATGAGCGCATGTTTGACAGGAAGTGAGGAGTAGTTGCTGTTGGGCTTCATGTGTTCAGGGGTCCCAAACAAAAAAAAACAAAAATAAAAAAAAGAAAAAAAAATGCGGGTGGCTTCTGATAATTGACCACCCCTCAACCCCTTAAGAGCTTCAAAACTATTAGGCCCTCGCACCAGGTGCCGTTGGCCATTCTCCGATTTCCAGCCACGCTGCTGGCCAAGTAGGGTGGCATAGGGCCTCTTCTGGAATGGAGGGGTCTTTGGTGGAATCTCAACTTCGCCATCGACGAATAAGGTTGGGTTGATTCCTCTCAACCATGCATCATCTCTGGGCACTTCTTGTGGGTAAAGCGCAAGGTAGGTCTTTAGACTTTGTTTTATTACTGTCTGGCTGACATTTGGCCTCGTGCCTGGGCCCAGCCACTACGGCTCTCGTGGTTCATGGCCTCCTCCTCCATACCACTTGTTCCCGGGCATAATCCTGGGTCAGCTCCTCACTGTATGTGACAAAATAAAATCAAAAATTCAAACACATGTGTTTTTTGGTTTATGGCCTCCTCAATCATCCAATTGTAACATTTATGAACGTGCAGATAAATTTAAAAAAAGATCCAAAAGGCGGATTGTATGTATACTGTTAATTGTTTCACAATTTTTACGTTGACATCATTAATATTCAACCAATCACTATTTAGGCCAATAATATGATACATGGCTCCACGCTGGGAGCATCAGTCCTGCTCCAGGTGGAGGCGTCTTCTCCTTCGTGGGTGGGAAGCTCGATGGGGTGGAGGGAAGAGTGGGAGGGAAGGGTGGAGGTAAGAGGTGGAGGGAAGGGTGGATGGGAAGTGTGTGACAGAGATTGCCTGGGTTCAATCTGGTCACTTAGAAAAGCCAGTTGGTTGTAGTAACACAGCGTGGGTACATAAACATTCTCTGCTGCTGCTCCTGCTCTGACTGATTTCCTCATATCTTCTTGCGCTCCCGATTGTACTGTGCTCTCGAAATTTGGCTTCACAAACTTGATGTCTGGTTGGGGACTTAGAGTCTTCACAAAATCCAAATGTGGCCATGCCCTGTGTTGCCTTACACAGATCCTCCTCTTCTTGGGTCCCTCGCAGGCGTTCCTGAACCCTCCCTCCTGCCGAGTGCCCCCACAGCAAGAAGCTTGCTATAAGGGCACCCGAGCTGAGTTGCTGCTTTGTGTGTCCATTCAGACATGGAGCTGCGGCTCAGCCCCACCCCCTTTCTCTCCTCATTTGCTCACTCACTTTGATTGACAGCAGTCGGGGCCAATGACGCCCACTGCTGTGTCTCAGTCAATCGGGAGGGAGAGTCCCAGACAGCTGAAGCTCTTGTGCAACATCGCTTGATCGAGATGGGGCTCAGGTGATAGAATGCATTAATATAAAAACCTCCTACATTTAGAACCACTTTCAGCATGCTTGGGAGTGACAATAAAAATTGCTGAAGCTCAGAACCTGAAGGAAGACTATAGCATTGCTGGAGGGGAGGTGAGTATAGCTCAGCTGTAAAGTGGAACTAAAATGAGCAAAACTTACCTCTTTTACAGTCCGACAACCATGAGGATCTTTGTAGTCATCAGCTCCTCCCTGTTTTTTTCCAGGTGTTATTCTTCAGCCATCTTGAGTGTTTTTTGGCCATCACATGAGCAGCAGTTCAGTCATGTTGGCACACAGAATCTGTGCCAGAATTCTTTACAGAAGACTGCAAGCAGGCAGGTAGGTTGATTTTGAAAAAGAACTGCCTGCAGGTTTGAAATTTTAGACTTTAGCTTTAAACTGAGATTCATAGGGGACCTTTGTATCCAGGGAATTTGCTTATTACTGAGGAACTTCTGACCCATTATCAGTCATTATGAGCCCTTGCCAGTAAACATAGATCTAAAATCAAACACTAATATCTCATATATGCTTTAATATGTTAGTGTGATGTTTTTAATCCTTTTAAATCTGCACCTGTTATTAGATCTAGTAGAATATCTAGTAAACCAGCTATAATGGTCCTTGTTCAGGCACTTTCTGTCATGGTGTGACACCTGTTTCACAATTTTGCTCCTTTGTTGTCACCCTGTCACATTGGCACTAATGAAAACCACAAATGCTCATGCCAAAACACATTTCATAGGCATGGTATATAGATTTGTCGCTATCAAGAAGCTAGTACAGAGTACAGGCATACCCCACTTTTAAGTACACAATGGGGTTTATTTACTAAAGCTGGAAAGTGCAAAATCAGGCTCACTTCTGCATAGAAACCAATCAGCTTCCAGGTTTTATTACCAAAGCTTAATTGAACAAGCTGGGGTTAGAAGCCCATTGGTTTCTATGCAGACGTGAGCTTGATTTTGCACTATGCAGCTTTAGTAAATAAACCCCATTGTGTACTTAAAACTGTGGTATGCCTGTAATGAATGCAGCTTATGGTAGAGCGATTGTATGTTGATGGAAGATATCTGAAAGAGATTGGCAGCACTAGAGTGAAAAAAAAAGGGTGAAAAACTAAATGGAATCAAGTTTAGGTTTAGTTTTGCAATGAATAAAGTGAGGCTAGAACCAGGTTACCAAGTAAATTTGCCCACTGTATTTATTAAGATGGTATGGCACACTGCCTCATAGGTGATGCAATGGATCCTATTTGAACTATTACCTTGTAAAACTATTTACCCTCAAGTAATGACAAGGAAAGAAAAAAGACACTAACTGGAGATGATGTTTGGCTGCTCACCCCTGGGATGTGAAAAACAAAAAAGAAGAAGAAGTCCCCCCAAGAGGGATTGGTGGTTTTTTTTGGCAGCGTTTGGAAAATAAGTTCTCTGAGAGGTAATGACAAGGTGCCTCCAGATGACATAATATCAACATTGGGATGTTCCAGTCCACTCTAGTTTATTGTAGTTTCTAGACACATCTACCTTACGGCTGGTCCTTTCTCTAGGGTTTTAGTAGAAAAAACATGAGCACCAATCACTTTGTAGAACAAACTTGAGCAACAGGCTATATGCAGGCTCCAGAAAATGGGATGGAGTGTGAGAAACAAGCAACATACACCAGTCATTCACTGTCTCAAAATAGAAGCCAACTTCTGAAACTCCTGAAGATACTTTTTAGTCTCACACTGTGCTGGCAACAAACTTACTCATCATCAATTCCTTACGGATCAAGCTACCTTGGTTGCAGTTTCCTAAGACAGGATAGCTCAGAATGTTCCTCTGTTGAACTTCACCTTCAGCCCATCACTCACCACTTCTTTCAAGTACCACACAGCCATACATGTTTCATGCACAGTGTTTATCAGCGCAGTCAATCATGGAACAGCTTGTCCTCTAGAACAGTGTTTCACAATCTTTTTTCAGTCAAGGCACCCTTTACAATTCTGCACAATCTTGAGGCACTGGATTCTAAAATTTAAAAAAATAAATCAATAGTTTTTCATAATGCCGCAACACCCATATGCGTAGGACACCCAACATTAGTGGTGATTTATTCTTCTAAAGAAAACACATTTGCACACTGGTACTGACTAGTATTCCAATGTTTTGCTTCTTCATCAGTTTCTCTCCCTCACTCAGCTAATGTGGCCCCTGTACTGAGGGAGAGGGGCAGGGGAAGGCCAAACAAGGGTGCTGTACAGGTGCCCAGTGTCCTTCTTATCAACCGATGGTGTTATTTGTTGTTAGGACACTGACGGCTAGAAGGCTGTAATGGTGCGCAATGAAAACCTGTACATAAGTAATAGGCAAGCTTGATCCACCTGCCACCTTGTATACTATTTTTTGGGCCGTTTCTGGCATTTTGCCAAGGTGCCCCTGAAGATACCTGAAGACACCCTGGTTGGCAAAGGTTGCTTTAGGAAGGTGAAATATTTGGTACAACCATTCTGGAATGTTCTGTCCACTAAGCTTTTGTCCAGAGGGGTTTTGTGTTGAAGGAATCTCCTCTGTGAGATTACGGCAAGTTGATTGCCTGCTAAAAGAGGCAAGTCCTCGGGTACAGCATTCTCAAAGCAAAGGAGGACAATGAGCAGAACAGTACTGACATCCCCAAATCTCACTCAAAGGGATTGATTAACTAAAGGCAAATAGGCTGCTCTCTTTGGGAAAATTTGCTATGCAAGGGAATTTCCCCTTACCTTATTAAATGTGGTGAAAAATCACATTACTAAGAGTACCCAGTCAAATGCAAGGAACATTTTTCAGCAAAACTTCACCTCATCTACTAAGCTAAGGGGAAATTCCATTGCAGAGTGAAAAATATTCTGCAAATGGACAGCTTATTTGTTTTTAGTAAATCAAAACCCCAAATCTCACTCAACATCTGATGTGACTAGCAGTCCAAGGCAAACTGTGCCTTGGATGATCTCACACGGCAAATCTACTGCTATGAGGCTGTGAGGTAGGACACAGAATGGCCTGCGGTGGTTACTCTGGTTGGCCACTATATGCTACCATAGGTGGAGCGTGAGTTGTGTATTTAAGAGTCTCTGGGGTCAAGTGCCAGCCCTGTCCCTGCTAGGAGAGGGGCACCATGGGAAGGAGGTGATAAATATATTGATTGGTGGAATGCCAGGAGTGGTAGCCATCACTGGGAGAAGTGGTCACCTGTAGTCCCTGTGATTAAACCATCAAGTCTCAGCATGTGGTCACAAGATGTTTACTGTGATGCTTCCCACTTGGACAGGAGCCAGGTAGTATGAAAGAACTTTGCATAATTGGACTTCTTACATCACTCTGTTTGGGAATATAGGACTCTGGGATACACCTTCTGTAGGTAGGGGTTTCTCCTCTTATTTATACTGTCTACTATGGACTGTTAGCAACCTTGAAGCTATGCACTATTGCTATGGGAGGCTAATTTGTACTATACATTATTAACTCAATAAACTATTGAAAAGACACCTTCTGTGTAGACTTCACTCTCTCCTCACCTATATGAAGATATATCTTGGAAATGTCCCTTTGCACTGGGGCTTAGTGAGGTCTGATGGAGAGCAATGCCAGTAGCAGGAGGGAATAGGGCATTGGGGTCTTGTTTATGTCAGACTGGGTCACTCTCAGAGTGTACCTCTGTCAAATGGAGCTTTGGGAACCCTGGAAGCCCCAAGCTAGGGAACTCCAATGGATTACTTGGCTGGGCCTCAATGGGTTAAAGGGTGAATGTGCTCCTCAGCTACACAACAAGGCTACAGAACAGTAAGTACACTACTATTTCCCAGGAGGAATTTGAGACAAAAGGTAATTTTTTTAATAGCACTGCTTAGGCACAAATAGCATGGATATGATCACATATACAAATATTTAAATGGTGACTCCAATATTGGGAGGAAACTATGGGGTTGATTTACTAATATTTGTTATTTTTAATTTAATCAGAGCTTAATTGAACAAGTGGAAATTATAAGCTAATTGGCTACCATGCACAGTTGCACCAGATTTTCAATTTTAGCAAATCAACCCCTACATAACCTAAGGTCTTTAAAAGAAGACACACAGCCACACAATGAAGTTGAATGAGAAGCTGTTCAATCTCAAATTGCATAAGGGGTTCTTTATTGTTAGAGCAGTAAGAATGTAATACTTATTTCCACAGTTGGTGTCAGCAGGAAGTGTAGATAAATACTAAAAACTTTTAGATGTGTTTCTATAATAATGGTTAATAAACTTCATATTTTAATTATAATATAAATTATCTAATTATCTGAATGTTTTTTGTTCTTTCAAATTTTCGTTCCAATTTTTGAATTTTCATTCTTTCTGATTTTTCTGATTTTTGAATTTTCGTTCTTTCGAATTTTTGTATTTTCCAATTTCGGATTTTAGTTTTTTCAAATTTCGTATTTTTGTTTTTTCAAATTTTTGTATTTTAGGATTTTGGGTTTTCGCTTTTTCAAATTATTGTGAATTATCTAAACAAAGGGAATGTAACAAATTAAATTGTATCTGAAGTTACGAGTTTATTCAAAATAACGAATATCAATCATAACGAATGATCCGAAAAAAACAAAAAAAAGAATGAAACGAAAACGAAAAACATTTTTTTTTCAGCACATGTCTAGTTATACCAATCGGCAAATTTTTATTGATGTCAGTGTCCTCACTGGGGATATTTTCTTCTCTATTTGTTGGGGTGACAATTCATTGAGACTAAAAGAAATTGTTGTCATCAGACCAAGAAGAAAAATCCTCAAATGGTCACACCTGTTTGTATGGTAACTCTTTAGAATAATAAAACTGTTTACTATGGAAAAATCTCCAGTACAGGAAGTGAATGAAAATCTCCCCACCTGGACACAGGTACATTTTTTTTTACCTAAGAGGGGTTTTACCCTTTCCTTCCTAAAACAAAAAAAAAATGTGCTAGCTGGATGTTTCTTACAGAATATATGCTATATTATATATTTGTAATCAGATTAGTACTTAGAAGATGCAGCATACTGTACTTTCAGTAAAAAATAAAATAAAAAATAAAAAGTCAAACTTTGAGACTCGAGAAGTAAAATGATCTATATGCAAGATATATGAGTCTGGAATGACAGTTCCTTTGAAAGAGTCTGCAGCTTGTGTTGAATGAGGACATACCGTCAAAGTAGTGTCTCAGTACTAGTGACAGACAGATAGCGATAAAAGAAAAATGGTCATTGAAATATAAAAGATGACACCCCTCTTCCACTGGGTGATTGTCAAAAGTGACCAGTGACCACTCATCTTATAAGTCATCATTCTATACTGTTCTATATTCTGATTTATTTTATATTTAATTATTTCTAGCTTTTAAGTTATTTTATTGCTTACTGGTCTTTTACTCACTATTAGGGATGACTAATCTGCCCGGGTTCAATGTTCAGGGGTTTGTTGAATCCTGCTTGAAATTTATGAAACCCAAGCTTAACGGCAAACCCCATTAAAGTATATAGGGGGGCGAATCTGGATACTAAAATCGACCTATTTTTAAGGCTAATATGTAAACTATTTCAAATAACGGCACGGGAAGCTGAGCACTGCTACGGAGGGACATTTATCAAAGCAATAAAATGCTGTACACGGGGACAGTGTCATTTTAATGTGACTTTGAAGGTTACATGGAAAAAAAACACCAATCCTTTAAATAACATTTTTGGGAGATGTATTTGTTGTTAAAGAACTGTACAATTTTCACAGACAGCATCAGCACTAGTGTTGGGCAAACAGTTTGAGCCGAGCAAAAGTTCAGCCCAAACATCGCCCCACCCGCCCGTCCGACGGACACCCAAATTTGCGGGTCGCTTGGTGAACATCCCGCAGAGCAACCCACAAATTCACAGTGCATTCTAATTCCCTAATTGGTTGAAGCCTTGCACCTGACTGCTGGTCAGGTGCAAGGCTTCACCAGTTAGCACTGTCAGAGCCCTGATTGGACAAAGTGATGATGACTTTCTCCAATCAAAGCTCAGTTCTCATAGTCCCACCCCACACTATAAAAGGTAAGTTCCCATAGAAAGTTCCCATAGAAAGCTTTTGCATTGTGTTGGAGTGTAGAGTGTTAAAGCAGAGGTTCACACAAAAAAGAAACCTCCAAAAGGAACACTCCCCCCACCTCCGGTGTCACATTTGGCACCTTTCAGGGGGGAAGGGGGTGCAGATACCTGTATAATACAGGTATTTACACCCACTTCCGGGCATAGGATATCCACAGAGTCTGTGGGTATCTACGCCACTTCCTGTCCCCCCGCTGTCTGCTGGGAAACACTCGGATCCCAGAGACAGCAGGGACCATCAGTATTGCGCAGCGCGACTCGCGCATGCACAGTAGGGTAGGGAAGCCGCAAGGCTTCACTTCCTGATTCCCTTACTGAAGATGGCGGCTGCAGCACCCAAAAGCCGCGCGACAGATCGGCTTAGGGTGCCGACATCACGGGCGCGCTGGACAGGTAAGTGTCCATATTTTACAGCAGCTGCAGTATTTGTAGCTAAAAAAAAATTTTTGGCGGAACTCCCAATTTAATATAGTGTTAGTATAGTGCGTGAGTATAGTGCAGTGTTTAACACGGCTTTACATACTGTAACATTTGATCCTGAGTATAGTGTAGTGTGTTAGTGTGGTGTAGACATGGGCCAAACACCCAAACAGGGCTATATCTGCAAGCGCATATGAGCTCGCTTACAAGGAGGTCCTGTCAGAAACCATAAAATCAGACCGAGACAGAAGTACAGTTAAATCACACTTGTTTATTAATAAAAGTAAATAGAACAAACGTAGTCAAAACATAGCCAGAGTTCAGGAACCGGATTGGATAGTCAGACAAGCCAAACGTCAGGAAGCCAGAGATGAGCGTAGTAAAACAGCAAGCAGGATCTGGAGCCAGAAGGAATGTCAGCCAAGCAAGTCTTTTAACAGGAATGAACAAGATAGTCTATGTGATGTTGACTAAAGCTGACCATACATGGTCAAATTTCGAAATAATTTTCTTTTGAAAATCTGAAAATTTGTGCGTTTTTTGATCCAATGGTGCCACCGTTGATTTCGAAAATCGACCAACCAAGCCTTCAATTTCACCTCATGTTGCTACAGAAAATAATTTTTGTGGCTGGGAATCTTCTTTTCTTTCCAGGAATTTTCTTTTCTTGCACATGCACATTTCTTTTTCGATTAGATTTCTCACATCATTGATTAGAAAATCGTTCATTGTTCAAAAGATTTCCAACATGTCCGATTACTTAAATTTGATTGCCACACGAAAATCATCTGTTGCTGAGGCCCACTAATGGTGCAAAATACGAACGGAAATTCTTAGATAGGATTTTCGAAAGAAAATTATTTCTAAATTTGACCCATGTATGGCCTGCCTTAAGTGAAGGCAGAGATCCTCTGGGCTGGACTGACGAGCAGGATATCATCAACAGTTGAGTAACTGTGGAGAGATAGGAGCTGGCAATTAGTCTGAGCGGTCAGCTCAGAGAAGGAAGGGCTGAGCCCAGCCCTGACAGGTCCAAAGTCTCTGGTAAGAGTCCCCACTCACAGAGTGTTTTTTTTTTTTTACACGAAAACTTCTATCCCCTTGGTGGCGGTGGAATACTTTGGAAGACTTCATCCTGTTGCAACTTTTCACTGTGAGAATCCAGTTGTGGATTCAAGACTTCACTGTCACTTCTACTTCATAGAGACACTTATTATATTGTCACTTATATTTCAATACATATTTGTTCTAGCACATATTTCTTTTCTTGGCTCTTTTGCTGAGGCTGATTTTTGAACAAGCGAGACTGTTTTTTATATATACATGCCAATAAATATCTGGTTATCCTTCCAGAAATGAAGTGAGCTCATAACTTCCTGTTTGAATTTACAACAGAGTACCCTGTGTTCTGAAATCTCAACCAACATTGTCAACCCTGCCTGCTGGACTTTGACAGATGTAATTTTGGATGGGAGTGGTGTGCCTAGAACAGTGATGGTGAACCTTGGCACTCCAGATGTTTTGGAACTACATTTGCCATGATGCTCATGCACTCTGCAGTATAGTTGAGCATCACGGGAAATGTAGTTCCAAAACATCTGGGGTGCCAAGGTTCGCCATCGCTGGCCTAGAATCTTACAAGCCTGATGATGGTGCAAGGGGAGTAATACAAGCTGTTTCTCGCTATCGGAACAAGGTAAAAGAAAAAATTATGCTGGACCATGCATTAGAGGGGATAAGTTTGGGTAATTCCTGGACACACACTTAACAAGCTTTGGCTTTAAGCTTATCACAGTGGAGTATTTCACTAAAATAATACCAAACATTGTAATGGTGTAATGATGTAAAATATTAAAATATTAAAGGGTATTTTTTTCTTTGACCTTGGAAGCTATGTGAGAAATGTCTTCAACCAGGGAAAAGAGAAGAGAGAAAGAAAAGAGAGGGAAAGAAGGAGAAATTTTCTTTTTTTTTTTTTTTTTCTCTTCTTTATTAAAAATGTCTAATATAAAGTTTACTTCTTACAATGTGAAGGGATTAAATATCCCTGAAAAACGGACCAGACTACTTGCCGAACTGAGAAGATTAAAAACACATATAGCTTTCTTACAGGAAACACATTTTAGTGGAAAAAAAATACCGAATTTGGGAGATTACGGATTCACCAGTGTATACCATGGGACATCCCAGAACTCTAAATCAAATGGAGTGGCCATTCTGATACACAAGCAGACTCCATGGAAGGAATTAAAAGTAATAAAGGACGAGGTGGGCCGTCTTTTGATTGTGAAAGGCCTAATAGGACAACAAAAGGTTACACTGGTGAATCTGTATCTCCCAAATACTGACCAGATCAACTATCTGGAGACTAGTATTCAGGAAATACACAAACATAAGGAAGGCCTGTTAATTATGGGTGGAGATCTAAACATGGTACTAGACCCCCTTATGGATACATCAAGAGGAGCCTCCCACATGACATACACAAAAATAAGAAAGATTAAAAAATTATTATTTGATGATATGCAACTGGTGGATGCATGGAGGATATTGAACACCCAAGAAAGAGACTATACGTTTTTCTCTGCGAAGCATAAGACATATACCCGCATTGACTACGTGTTCGTCTCGCAGACAGGATTGACGTCCTTGACTAAGGCCGACATAGGCTCTTTTTCTTTGTCCGACCATGCACCGACCAGCTGCGAAATGGACTTGGGGCAAGTAGAGTACCGGGAATGGCAGTGGAAGATGAACGAATCACTATTGAAGGACAAAGAATATAAAAAAACACTAGAATGCGAACTGGATTCTTTTTTTCAAATCAACGAATCAGAAGAAATAATGCCATTTGGTATCTGGGAGACGCATAAATGTGTTATGAGAGGAGTTTTTATCTCCTTAGGAGCCCACAGGAAAAAGAAGCTGAACGAACAAATAGAAGCCCTACTTAAAGGCATCAGAGAAGCAGAAATGGTACATAAAAGATCCCAGGCACAAAATATAGAAGAGAAATTAAATATTCTAAGGGGCGACTTAAATTCCCTGCTGATCGAACAAGCTAAAGCCAAAATAAAGCGAAACAGACAAACAATATATGAGTATGGGAATAAGCCGAGTAGAATGCTAGCGAAAGCATTAAAACAATCTAATGTAAGGAGACAAATAATGGGCATTAAATCACAAAGCGGTGAGATACTGAACTCCTCAGTGAAAATGGCGCAAGCTTTTAAAAATTATTATGAGTGTTTATATCAGCTGGAGGGAGCGGGTAAGGGAGGAAAAAGTAAAGAAAAGGAGGAGGCAGCCAGAGAATATCTCCGTTTATCAGAAATGCCCAAACTTACAGAAGAAGCTTTGAAGAAACTTGATAAGCCAATAACGGCAGAGGAGTTTAAGAAAGTCTTGACTTCCTTACCCCTAGGTAAAGCGCCAGGCCCTGACGGGTACTCCCTGTCTTATTATAAAGCGTTTGAAGAGAAGTTAGTCACAAGGTTCCTAGCAGCATTTAACTCATTACAGGAAGGATACAAAATACCGGAGGAGACACTATTGGCTCATATTGCAGTTATCCCGAAGGAGGGGAAGGATCCATCTCAGTGCTCCAGCTACCGGCCAATATCATTATTAAATGTGGACCTAAAAATCTTCTGCAAAATATTAGCGAACAGACTGGTTGAATATATTCCAGTACTTATTCATCCCGACCAAGTTGGGTTTACCCCAGGGAGGGAAGGCAGGGAGAACACACAAAGAGTAATAAATGCAATATATTGGTCCCAAAGCCAACATAAACCCTTAACAATAATCTCAGCAGACGCAGAAAAAGCTTTTGATAGGGTGGATTGGCTGTATCTGCGGGCTACACTACAACATATTGGCTTAGGGGAGGGAATGCTGAGATGGTTCGAAAACCTGTATTCAGTACCGACTGCTAGAGTGAAGGTAAACGATAGACTCTCGGATCCTTTTAGAATTCATAATGGAACCCGTCAGGGATGCCCACTATCTCCTCTTATTTTTGTCCTCACAATGGAACCATTTTTAAGGAAAATACGCTCAAATCGAGATATTAGAGGCATAAATACAGATACTGAGGAACACAAACTAGCTGCTTTCGCCGATGACCTGATTTTTTTCATATCCTCTCCAGCCATATCCTTGCCTCCCCTCCTGGGGGAGCTTCGGAAATTTGGGGATATAGCAAATTTTAAAGTGAATTATAATAAGTCAGAAGCCATGGGATTAGAAATGAGCGAGTCCTTGACCCACCAGATAACTTCCCAATTCAAATTCAGATGGACAGATTCACACATTGATTATTTAGGGACTAAGATACCTAAAATCTTAAATAGGGTGTTTGAATTAAATTACGCCCCAATGTTAAAACAAATAAGGTCAGACCTGAAAAGGTGGGATAAAGAAATCTTTACGTGGTTTGGGAGGACGAACATAATAAAAATGAACGTAATGCCAAGGCTCCTATACTTATTTCAAACTATGCCAGTAAAGATCCCCCAAAGCTTTATGAAAGAATTGCGGTCAGGATTTCTGAGTTTTATATGGGCTGGAAAGCCTGCAAGATTACGAAGATCTATCCTGGCCCTTCCTAAAGAGAAAGGTGGCATTGGATTCCCAGACCCATGTAAATATCAGGAAGCCACGCATCTAGTTAGAATAAAGGAGTGGTGTGCTAAAAAAAAGAAGCCATGGGTAAATATGGAACAAACGTCGAGCAAAGCCCCCTTGGAGGGGTTGGCATGGATGGCTGGAAAGGATATTCCAATGGTAGTCAAAAAACACCCACTGATCGGGGCAACCTTAAATATAAGTAAGAAGATTTTTAATAAAAACAAGATATCAAGTGATCCAAGCCCTATGTTGCCGATATTAGGTACATATGACTTTGAGCCAGGTCTATTGGATCAGAAATTCTCTGACTTGAGAAACAGGGGGATAAACAGGATTATACATTTTTCAAAAGAAGGAAAAATAATGACAAGAGGGGAGATAGAAAACCAATTTACCCCAGAACTAGACTACTTTAGAGCAATGCAGTTGGGGGCTTATATTCTTTCAAAAAGTAAAAAATACCCCGAAATTCGAGGGTTGTCGGAGTTCGAGCAGATTTGTCTGGACGGCGAGATTTTGAGGCACCCCTTATCATATTTTTATGAATTGATTACAAGACATGAAGCACCCGAAAAGTTAAGTTATATATGTGCCTGGGAAAAAGATTTGAAGGTCACGTTCTCCCAAAAACAAAAAGAAAAAATACTGAGATCTGTGCATAAAACATCAATTGCAAGTAGATTCCAGGAGGGGGGTTATAAGATTCTCACCCGATGGTATAGGACCCCAAGCATGCTACATGACATATTCCCACAGACGCCGAATACATGTTGGCGATGCGGGAAAGCAGAGGGTACAATGCTGCACATCTTCTGGGAATGCGATAAAATTAGAGAATACTGGAAGATGGTGGAGGAAACAGTAAAGCAAATTACAGGGGTGTCTCTGGGAGAAAACCCGGCGGCATTTTTACTAAATGACGTCCCAATGTCGGTTGAAAAATATAAAAAATCACTATTAAAACATCTTCTCACGGCGGCGAGAACCTGTATTCCTGCTCTCTGGAAAAAGGATGTACCTCCCACGATGGCCCAATGGTGGGCCAAAGTGGGAGAAATTCAACAAATGGAAAACCTGACAATGACTATAAGAGAACAGGAGGAGAGGTACGAGGCCACATGGGCACCCTATTTTTTATATAGGGGGGAGATAGGCGAGGGTGGGGTCGGGTGACGCCTGGGGGGGGAGAGACGAGGGGGGAGACTTTACTTTGATATGAAGGGAAGCCCCTCCTCGGTTTTTTTTTTTTTTTTTTTTTTTTTTTTTTTGTGGTTTTTTTTTTTTTCTCCCCCTTTCTTTTTTGGTGTTGTTGTTTTTGCTGTTTTAGAAGAGCAATAGGGGGATTAGAGGGAATCCCAAAAGAACAGTGGATGTTAAACATAAGTTAGAGAATATGCTCTTGATAGTTGTAATGTTATAAAATGAGTTAATTGTAAAAGATGCAATGTGTTGTCTAAAAAAATTGTTAAAATAAAGAGTTTAAAAAAAAAAGAAAAAAAAAAAAAAGAAATGTCTTCAACCAAAACTGGCAGTCTTAAAACCATTTGTGTGGACAAATATTTTAAACCTATGATTACTTTTAGAATTCATCTTATTGAATTTTCTCCCCGACTTTAATATTGGCTTTACAAAATAATTTTGCATTTCTTTAAAAAGAAAAAAAAAAAAAGATCAAGGAATATTTCACCAATGAAAAGTATGATTTTAGGGTTCTGAAGTCTTTTACATATTTCTTCAAAAAAATATTTGAAATGGCTCTTGTGTATTTAAGATAGCATATACCTCTATGCACTATAGACATTTTATTGATGTGAGAAGTTTTATAAATCATTCAGTAACAGATGATGTTGTAACTAAAGCAGTGGGAGTTTTGAAATACTTACATCAGATTAAGCTTGTGTTTATTTCAAAAACCTCTGATCTACCTAGGATTTCTGGCAGGCTCAACATGAGAACAACACGAGCTGGTGCGTATCAAAGGGTCTTTATCTGAAAGTAGAACTTGGAAGCTTTCCAATTCTAATTAAAAAAAAATAATTGATGTTTTTTTTTGGACTTTCGGTTTTAAAATATTTTTTCCACTCATTTGCAAGTATCGCATCTCCATATTGTTTCAAAAACAGTCGCTGCAAATAGATCACATACAATAAAACAAGTCTTAAGGTTTAGAAGTACAGTAAAGTTATGTTATGAGTCTGTTTTTGCCTCAAGGCAAGGGTCCCCAAACTCTCCAAGACCCCTTCATGCAGTTTCAGATTGTTCATTGACTCCCACACATTCAGTATATGAAATCATTTTACCAATACTATTTTAAACAGTAGTACTATAAATTTTAATAAAAGATAATATTCATTCAAATACTGTTGACACTTTCTCTTGGTATCAGCAGCTGCCATTATGGTTGTCACAATGCAAAATTTCCGGTAAACACATAGAAATACGTTTTTTGGCCCCATTCCTATACCTATGATGTACTCACTTATTCTCCATCAGAATTTGAGGTGGGTGTACTCACTGAATCCCCAACAGAGTTTGAGGTGGGTGTACTCACTGGCTCCTCAACAGAGTTTGAGGTGGGTGTACTCTTTTCCCATCAGAGTTTGAGGTGGGTTTACTCACTGGCTCCACAACAGAGTTTCAGGTGGGTGTACTCACTGGCTCCATAACAGAGTTTAAGGTGGGTGTACTCACTGGCTCCATAACAGAGTTTCAGGTGGGTTTACTCACTGGTTCTCCAGCAGAGTTTCAGGTGGGTTTACTCACTGGTTCTCCAGCAGAGTTTCAGGTGGGTGTAATCCCTGGCTCCCCAACAGAGTTTGAGGTGTGTTTACTCACTGACTCCACAACAGCGTTACAGGTCCGTGTACTCACTGGCTCTCCAAAAGAGTTTCAGGTGGGTGTGCTCACTGGGTCCCAGTGGGTGGGTGTACTCATTGGTTCCCCCGACAAAGTTTGATGTGGGTGTACTCGCTGGCTCTCCAACATTTTTTGACCACCAGCAGAGTGTTAGGTGGGTTTGCCCACTGGCTCTCCAACAGAGTTGGAGGTGGGTGTACTCACTGGCTCCACAACAGCGTTACAGGTCCGTGTACTCACTGGCTCTCCAAAAGAGTTTCAGGTGTCAGGTGAAAACTGAAAAAGGACCTGGACAGGAAAGGGGTGTACTGTGTTGGTATTGAAGTGGTTAAAGGAAGTACCTCTAATGCCGCGTACACATGGTCGGACTTTTCGAAAATTCTGACGGACCTAGAAATAGAACATGTTTTAAATATTTCCGACGGAATCAATTTCGGGAAAACCGCTCGTCTATATGCTATTCCGACGGACCAAAAACGACGCATGCTCTGAAACAAGTACGAGACGGCAGCTATTGACTACTTGCTATTGAACTTCCTTTTCTAGTCCCATCGTACGTGTTGTACGTCACCACATTCTAGACGGTCGGACTTTGGTGTGATCATGTGTAGGCAAGACAGTTTCAGCGGAACTTCGTCAGAACTCTGTCGGAAGTTTATTCCAGCAGAAAAAATGGTCGTGTGTATAAGAGTAAACACAAACAGGGCTGGAACTGTGCAGAATATAAGGAAGACTAGTTCTACCACAATTGCTGGAAATATACTATATATTCCTTCTGTTGCGCTGCCACTGAAAAGCTGCAATACCTTAGAAGCTTTTTTCCTTTAGTAAAACCAGTGTAGTTGTAGATAGATATTGCAATAATATTACTTTCATGGTGAAGAAATGAAAAAGTGAAAAATGCAGAGATAATGTAAATGGAAAATGAAAAACAATTCCAAATAAGATCAATTCTTTTAAAATGTGGGAACTTTGATTTCTGCAATTTTATTCCCATGTTGGTGTAAGCAAATTATTTTACTTCTCAGTGCCTTAGGCAACGAGCATTTGATTGTAAGCTCAGAGTAGGGTGGACTCCCTGCCTGAAATGTGTGTAAAAGTTTCTGTGCCTCAATGAAGGTAATGGTAGCTGTGTATAAACACTTTAAAGCTGAATTCCAGACTTAACAGTCAAATACAGAGTTGAAATAAAAACTTGAGTAGTGGTTTATCTGCTTAAGAAGTTGCAGTGTATGGCCAGCCTTGCCATACAGCAAAATTGTGACCTCCCTGCCCCCAGCCTTTAAGGACAGTGAATGAGAAACAATTCATCAATAGGATTATATATATTATATTATAGATACCTACATTTATTGCAGCCTACCTTTTATAGATGTTTTTTTATTTTTCTGGATCTTCCAGCAAGGAAAAATTCTACCTAGCTCTCTTTGTCATGGGGGCATGGGGGGGGGGGGGGGGGATTTCGCTTATTATAATGAACCTGATCTGTGCTGTGCAGTTAGACATTATCTCATCAGTTGTACTAGATTTGAATATTAACAAAAGGTTAAAGGTTTTGGAGCTGGGCTTCTTCTTTGTATGTTAACACCTTCTCTTTAGAAACATCTAAAAGGTAAGACATATTAAAAAAATGTTTAGGCATGCCGTGTAAATAAGAGCACATAATAACCATATAGTGGGTTTTTTCAATTTTGAATAAATTGCAAAAATGGAAATACGCTTTGGGGCAACAAAGAAATATGGAAAATGGTTGCAGAAAAAATTTACAATCTGGTCATGAGTTCTACCTCCCTTTCTTTCTCCAACATTCTTATGTGTCTATCACATTTAACTCAACCACAAACTATAGGACATGCAGATTCATTCAACCACAAACTATAGGACATGCAGATTCACTCAACCACAAACTATAGGACATGCAGATTCCCTAATTTAAATGGTCTGGGGTTGTATACTGTAGCGATGACTGAGAAGGAAGTCATTGTCTCGATCTTTTGGAGGACACTGCATGAGAAGTAGCCATGTAGCCAGAGGTTAGGTTCCCCCATGATTGGGAAATATGACACAGTTGTGTGTTTTCCCAGGTGGTGTTCGGGTAGTCCTTTTCTATAGAGCTGAGGTACAGAAGGAGGATTTCTGGTCTTTCATAAAGAGCAAGTTTCCCAAGGAGTAAGTATCTTTACAATGGCTTGTAATACAACACGCAGAAAAAGCCAGAACTCCATGCAAACCTTTGCAAATGATTGAGATTAAAGCAACAATCTAGTGAAAACATCATTTTTAAAAGTGTAACTACACACTATCTGAGCACCACAAACCAAAAACACTATTTAATTAATTTTTAATACTCAAAGCAAAGTCACCCATCCATCCATGTCTCCATGATTTATTTTGCTGAGAAATTACTATGCAGAACAACTCCTAACATTTCTGGATGTGGCCATCTTGGGCAAGGGCAGATGATTAATGTAGCTTGTAATTTACTTGAATGAATGAATGAATGAACTTCCTGGAATCTGTCTGCCTTTAGCTCAGGCATGAGGTGAGTGTGCTTAGTTGAGAGCCCCCCCCCCACCTCCCCTTTTAGGCCTGGAAACCAGAAAGTTATTGAAGAAATAAAAAAAAAAAAAAATATATATATATATATATATATATATATATATATATATATATATATATATACACACACATACAGTACACCCCTCGCATTTTTGTAAATATTGTATTATATCTTTTCATGTGACAACACTGAAGATATGACACTTTGCTACAATGTAAAGTAGCGAGTGTACAGCTTGTATAACAGTGTAAATTTGCTGTCCCCTCAAGATAACTCAACACACAGCCATTAATGTCTAAACTGCTGGTAACAAAAGTGAGTACACCCCTAAGTGAAAATATCCAAATTGGGCCCAAAGTGTCAATATTTTGTGTGGCCACCATTATTTTCCAGCACTGCCTTAACCCTCTTGGGCATGGAGTTCACCAAAGCTTTACAGATTGCCACTGGAGTCCTCTTCCACTCTTCCATGACAACATCACAGAGCTGGTGGATGTTAAAGACTTTGCTCTCCTCCACCTTCCATTTGAGGATGCCCCACAGATGCTCAATAGGGTTTAGGTCTGGAGACATGCTTGGCCAGTCCATCACCTTTACCCTCAGCTTCTTTAGCAAGGCAGTGGTCATTTTGGAGGTGTGTTTGGGGTCGTTATCATGTTGGAATACTGCCCTGCGGCCCAGTCTCCGAAGGGAGCGGATCATGCTTTGCTACAGTATGTCACAGTATATGTTGGCATTCATGGTTTTCTCAATGAACTGTAGCTCCCCAGTGCCGGCAGCATTCATGCAGCCTCAGACCATGACACTCCCACCACCATGCTTGACTGTAGGCACACTTGTCTTTGTAATCCTCCTCACCTGGTTGCCACCACACACGTTTGACACCATCTGAACCAAATAAATTTATCTTGGTCTCATCAGACTATAGGACATGGTTCCAGTAATCCATGTCCTTAGTCTGCGTGTCTTCAGAAAACTGTTTGCGGGCTTTCTTGTGCATCATCTTTAGAAGAAGCTTCCTTCTGGGATGACAGCCATGCAGACCAATTTGATGTAGTGTGCGGCATATGGTCTGAGCCCTGACAGGCTGACCCCCCCACCCCTTCAACCTCTGCAGCAATGCTGGAAGCACTCATATGTCTATTTCCTACAGACAACCTCTGGATATGACACTGAGCACATGTACTCAACCTCTTTGATCGACCATGGCGAGGCCTGTTTTGAGTGGTTTCTGTCCTGTTAAACCTCTGTATGGTCTTGGCCACTGTGCTGCAGCTCAGTTTCAGGGTATTGGCAATCTTCTTACAGCCTAGGCCATCTTTATGTAGAGCAACAATTCTTTTTTTCAGATCCTCTGAGAGTTTTTTTGCCATGAGGTGCCATGTTGAACTTCCAGTCACAAGTATGAGAGAGTGAGAACACCAATTTAATACACCTACTCCCCATTCACACCTGAGACCTTGTAACACTTATGCCCCGTACACACGGTCAGAAAATCCGACCACAAAATCCATCAGATTTTTTCCGACGGATTTTGTCCGACACTGGTGTTGCATACACACAGTCGGACAAAGTTGTCGGAAAATCCGATCATTCTGAACGTGGTGACGTTTGTTGCCTACGACGGGACTACGTAGAGGCTAGTAGCCAATAGCTTTGGTCTTGTAATGTGACTTTGTTGTCGGAAAAATTGAGAGCAGGAGATAAAACTTTGTCCGTCGGAAAATCCGATGGAAAATGTCCGATGGAGCCTACACACGGTCGGAATTTCCGACAACATTGTCCGATAGGACATTTTCCGTCGGAAAATCCGACCGTGTGTATGGGGGTTAACAAGTCATATGACACCGGGGCAGGAAAATGGCTAATTGGGCCCAATTTGGACATTTTCACTTGGGGTGTACTCACTTTTATTGCCAATGGTTTAGACATCAATGGCTGTGTGAGTTATTTTGAGGGGACAGCAAATTTACACTGCAAGCTGTAAACTCACTACTGTTAAACAAACTGTACACTCACTATTTACATTGTAGCAAAGTGTAATTTCTTCAGTTTTGTCACATGAAAAGATATAATAAAATATTTACAAAAAATGTGAGGGGTGTACTCACTTTTGTGAGATAATGTATATATCACATGTACATATAATATACACTATATTGTCATAAGTATTGGGAGGACTGCCTTTTCATGCACATTAACTTTAATGGTATTTCAGTCTTAGTCCATGGGATTCAATATTGAGTTGGCCCAGCCTTTGCAGCTATAACAGATTCAACTCTTATGGGAAGGCTGTCCACAAGGTTTAGGAGTGTGTCTATGGGAATGTATGACCATTCTTCTAGAAGCGCATTTGTGAGGTCCAATTCATCCCAAAGGTGTGCTATTGGGTTGAGGTCAGGACTCTGTGCAAGCCAGTCAAGTTCCTCCACCCCAAACTCGCTCATCCATGTTTTTATGAACTTTGTTTTGTGCACTGGTGCACAGTCATGTTGGAACAAGAAGGGGCCATCCCAAAACTGTTTCCACAAAGATGGGAGCATGAAATTGTCTGAAATGTCTTGGTATGCTGACACCTTAAGAGTTACCTTCACTGGAACTAAGGGGCCAAGCCCAACCCCTGAGATACAGCCCCACACCATAATTCCTCCTCCACCAAATGATTTGGCAATGTAGTGTACCTTCCTATCTATTTACTGATGCTAGCAGCATAAGGATTACCAATAGTCAAGCTTTAAGTACACTAAACAGAGCCCAGAGGTTCGCATGGAGAGCTGGATTTTTCTACAATTTCTACAGGTTGAGCTAAATTACACTATCACCAATAACTGTGCACTACGAACTTGTGGCGCTATAAGAGTCTGGTGCTAGATGGATTTGTTTGCAATTTGTAATACAAGACTACTTTTTGAATCCTAACTTTGGAAGAAGCCAAGTATTGTATTATTGCATACATGCGGAATGCTTCCATAAAATGTTGTGTAAAAATTGGAATTTGTGTGGACTTCAATTGTTTCTTATAAGGAATAAGCAGAATGATTTTGGTAAAAAAAGATGGAAAATGTAATCAGTAAACTGTTTAGGTGAAAAAAAAAACAGATTACCGGTAATTTTCTCTGTATTTAGAAGGTATGGTGTTTTGTTAGGAGGGGGTGTACTTAGGGCAATTATTATTTTTATTTTTTTCAATTAGTACTTCATCCTTGTGTTTATTAGTTTAATGTTTAATTTGATTGTGTACTATTGTTTTATTTTTATTTTTTTTCATTTTTTTCTGTGAAAAAAGTAATCAGGCTAGTAAGGAGGGTCTGTTTTGGGGCAAAACAGCAGGTTCAGGATAGCTGCAAGCAGCTGCCATCACCCTCAGAAGCCATTTAAAGCCCACTGCATCGTTAAAAACTACAATCTAACCCAGGTATGGGATGGTGTGGACCTTCTTTGATAGAAATTGTTAGTTCCTCTTCATAAAGCCTGGATAGAGATGGATTTTGAGGGGGACCCCACGCCATTTTTTTTCTTTTTTTTGGCCGGGGTTCCCCTTAAAATCCATAGCAGACCTGAAGGGCCTGGGAAATGAATTTGGGGGGACCCCCACACTTTTTTTTTTTTTTTAATCAATTACTTTTTTTTTTATCAATGACTTTCAATGAATGACTGTTCTCTGTGTTATGGGAGCCGTCAATTCATTAGCCGCAAGAGATTTTAACCACCTGCCGACCGCGCTATAGTCGAAAGACGTCTACAGCGCGGTCGGGTTTCCCTGAGTGGACATCCTACGGACGTCCTCCCAGAAACTTGCTCCCGCGCGCCCCCTGGGGCGCGCACTCGGGAACATCCGTGACCGCCGGGTCCCGAGGACCCGGCGCATCACGGATCATGGTAAACAGCCGCTGATAGCGGCCGTTTACCACGTGATCGCTCCGTCAAATGACGGAGCGATCACATGTACACAAACCGGCGTCACGTCATGACGCCGGTTCCTCCCTCTCCTCTCTGTACCGATCGGTACAGAGAGGAGCGGAGAGGGGGAGAGACGAGACCAGCGCTGTGGGCTGGATGTGTAGTGCCCACAGCGCTGGTCAATACACTGCCACCACTGTGCAATGCTCTGCAACCAACCACTGTGCAATGCTCTGCAACCAACCACTGTGCAATGCTCTGCAACCAACCACTGTGCAATGCTCTGCAACCAACCACTGTGCAATGCTCTGCCACCAACCAATGTGCAATGCTCTGCCACCATTGTGCAATGCTCTGCCACCGCTGTGCAATGCTCTGCCACCAACCACTGTGCAATGCTCTGCCACCAACCACTGTGCAATGCTCTGCAACCAACCACTGTGCAATGCTCTGCAACCAACCACTGTGCAATGCTCTGCAACCAACCACTGTGCAATGCTCTGCCACCACTGTGCAATGCTCTGCCACCAACCACTGTGCAATGCTCTGCAACCAACCACTGTGCAATGCTCTGCCACCACTGTGCAATGCTCTGCAACCAACCACTGTGCAATGCTCTGCAACCAACCACTGTGCAATGCTCTGCAACCAACCACTGTGCAATGCTCTGCCACCGCTGTGCAATGCTCTGCCACCACTGTGCAATGCTCTGCCACCACTGTGCAATGCTCTGCAACCACTGTGCAATACTCTGCCAATACTTGCCAATACTCGCCAATACTCTGCCAATACTCTGCCAATACTCGCCAATACTCTGCCAATATTCTGCCAATACTCGCCAATACTCTGCCAATACTCGCCAATACTCTGCCAATACTCGCCAATAATTTTTAATAGAAACAAAGAATTTTTTTTTTTTTTTTTTACCGAATTTTCAGTATTTTTTGATTTATAGCGCAAAAAATAAAAAACCCAGCGGTGATTAAATACCACCAAAAGAAAGCTCTGTTTGTGTGAAAAAAAGGACACAAAATTCATTTGGGTACAGTGTTGCATGACGGAGTAATTGTCATTCAAAGTGTGAGAGCACCGAAAGCTGAAAATTGGTCTGGTTAGGAAGGGGGTTTAACTGCCCAGTGGTCAAGTGGTTAAATAGCTTTTTTTCCTGCAAAAATGACACTTTGTGCAGGGACAGTTCTAAGCACAGGAAACATGCGCCCCTTCACAGGCATACTATAGACACCCCCAGATGTGATACTGCAATGCTGTACTAACAGCACGCACACACTAATCCCCAGAATCACAGCACATAATGTCAGCAGTCAGCACACTAACACTGGAACACAATATACGAGGCCGCCGGCACGGCGGCCTTTTATACTGTGGGGCGTGTACTAAACCCCCTGAGCTATAATTGGCCACAGGCCTGTGGCCTGTGGCCAATTATTGCTCTCCTCGCCGCTGGCTCTATGATTGGCCAAGCATGCGGGTCACAGTGCATGCTTGGCCAATCATCAGCCAGCAATGCACTGCGACTGGCGCAGTGCATTGCAGGCCGCTCGCATTACACGAATTTGATGCGAGCAGCCCAAATAGTTCTGGGCTCGCCGAGCGGGCAAACGCCCGATGTTCGATTCGAACATGGGTTTGAATCGAACACCGGGCCCATCCCTACTGGAGAGGCACTAGTATGGAGTGAAAATCCTAGTGAGGTCAACGATGGTAGAGGAAGGCATTCTGAAATAGAACACTGTCTGATGTGTGGCACAGGAATTTGTGGCCCCCCGTCTCCAGCTGTTATGAATTGCCAGTGAAGAGCATCCAAAATACCGATGTAACTTAGTAAGAGTTTTCTCTCTTGTAGGATGCCGTCTCGTAACCCCATAGTATCCCCATGATACATATTTATATATTTTCTGACTTTTATACCTTGCGTTAGCATAACACTGAATTTTTACTGCCAAGGATTAAAAGTGAAAAAAAGAACTCCATCGTGACATTATTTCAGTTTTCTCTACATTCTGCACATCCTAACTTCAACCTCATTATTTTAATATCCCTTTTTCTCATTTATTAGACTCTTGTAAATTAGGTGGGAAACACAACAAGATAATAAAAATAAATTACCCATTTAAAAAAAAGCACCAAACTCAAAGTGCCAAAACTATATTTATAGCTTTATTGCCTTTGGGTAATATTCCTATCATGCTCAATTTTTCAAAAAGCCAATTAGAAAACATGGGAGATTCCGAAATCTCAGCAGCTATAACATTTTAATAAATGGCCCTGTTTGTATTTTTTTTTTTTTTTGCTCCCATTGCACAGTGTGAAATTAATGTACCAGTTCCCCAATACATAATCAGCTTAATAAGTAAGAATTAATAAGAATGTTATAGCATACCTAAGGTGATCCTTTGTGTACTTACACTTATTAAACTATTCCATGTATTAAAGAAAAGTACTCTAGTAACATAAGTAACATCAAGCATTATTATACAGCAAATAGAAAATAGATGTTTGTAAAAAGAAAGTAATATACTGTATATCATTTAGGTCACTTAAAGAGACCCTTTTGGCCAGACCATTCATTTCAACAACAATCTTCTCATAAAACTATATGTGCGTTTAATGTATTTTATGCATGTTATTTAGCTGTAAAAACCCTGCCTTATGTACTGTAGACATCCAAGATGTCTGAGACTGCTACTGGGAGCCACCATCTTGGAAAGAATGTCAGCAGCTCCAACAGACTTACTCAAGTCACACTCTATAGTATTCATATTCGCTCCTTCCCCAACAACTACCTAAAGGGCTTTTTAAGGGTGGTTAAGGGATGGGCAAAGGGGCTGAGCCAGCTCGAGCAGTATTTGGAGACTCCAAGAAGGGGAGAGGGCTATGACATGGCATGAGATAGGGGATTATGCAAGGAATTTACTCTTCCTGGTACGCTGCAAGTGAATAAATATTTTTAATGAAAGGGAAAGAAGTTACAAGTAATTATTTATTATATTTATATAGCACTTACCCCAGAAGGAGCTGCTAATATTTGATTAGGCCGGCACTCTGCTATTACACCACCAATAACTTGGCTCAATCCCCTTGACACAGCTGTGGTGCAGTGTTGGTGTGAAGCTAACAACAGAGGATGACCCCACAATGTACAATACCACAATAGCGTACCTTTACCTTTACCTGGGTATCTCTTGCTCCACCTGTAGGAAAAGGAACAACACTGAACATCGATTGTAATTAACCAGAATGTGTTTTTACTGAAACTGGTATAACACAGTAATTACAATAATTGTGCCGTCGCACAAACGTAATGCGACAGCACAGTGGATATTCATAACAATTTTAACATGTAAAGATTTCTTAGATAACCCCTGCATGCGTGTCTCCAAGTGGGACCAATGCTCAGAGTGACAATGCCTTAACTCCGGGCACCTTCCCAGCATGCTGTAATAACACAGAAATGCAAAGCCATCAATCTTATACAATACAACACAATTTGTAATGGGAGCTCCCCCTGCTTTATTATGCAGTCCCTTTGTATAGTAATAGAATGCAAGGCCTTGCAATAAAGATGTAGTCCTTAGTCTTCTGTCTTCTGCTAGCTATTGTGTAGAAGTAATTGTATTCCAAAGGGTTCAGCAAACACAGGATATGTAGCACACTTATAACTGCCTCTGGTATAGTTATCTGCAAATCACTTAGTGTCAGTCTTTAGTGGAGTATAGCCTAGCTCCCAACTGTCCCTGATTTCAAGGGACTGTCCCTGATTTGGAACAATGTCCCTCTTCCCCCCTCATTTGTCCCTCATTTTGGTCTGATCTGTATAAATTTATATAAAATGCACTTTTTATCTATGAAAGGTGTTTCCCAGCACCAAACCTTTCATCTGATTTCTAAATTGCTGCATTTGTAAATTCCAAAAGCCAATATAAAGGAATAGTAGTGGTTAAAAAGGCACTTGTGGGTTTAACCAATCTTGTTTTTTTGTACAATTCTCCTTTAAGGGGGCTTGGCAAGGGGTCTGTCCTATGCCTGCATGCTTTGGCTGATAGGTGTCCCTCATTCCCATCTCAAAAAGTTGGGAGGTATGGTATAGGCTTGAGGCCTGCTTAAACTCAGTCTAAGTGTGAAACCTCTTCTGCGGGACTACAGGTCCCAGCAACACTGCAATGTGAGTAAGTATGTAAAAATGCGTTAAGTATTACGGGCGGCAGCCCTCTCATCAAACTGGGTCCAAATAGATGGATGGCTCCACTCCACAAGATCTCAGCCTATTTGCTGCGGCCACGCCATCATGCTGTTCCATTTCACAAGGTCACCGGAAGTCCTCAGTTACCTCCGTCAGCGTGCCTCTGGATCCTTCCCGATCTGACCACACTGCTGCTGCAGCACACTGTAATGTGAAGTCCTCCTCTGGCTTCAAATGTTGCTCCGCACCAAGCAGGTCACAGTGCTGTGGGACACACACACCCACAGCTCCTTGCAGGCAGGCCACGCATCCAGAAGAGACAGAAAATGTCCGCGCGGGTCCTTTTATAACCTACACAGCATGCAATTCAGTACTGAGTGTTCATGAGTAGGTCACTTAGCATTCTGGGTAGGTAGGTCATTGTAAAACGTAAACAAAACAGTCACTTCCTGTAACATTTTCTAATGTTCTTGGGATAGAAAATAAATGAAGTCCATTCCACGTTTTGGCCACTAGATGGTGCCAAATACCAATCCACAACACTACCCATTAGTTTACATTACATAGCATTAACAGGCAAAAATACCAGCGTACATTTACATTTTCAGTTCTTTTAACTGCCATTTTTAAATTGGTGATATGTTGTTTTCAAAGTGTAACTGGGCAAAATAAAACATTACATATACAGTATGATGCCATCTGTAATTAGCATTAACACAGCATTCTCTGTTTCATTGAATCCCCCTTTTTTTAAGAGTATTTATTACCTGGTGAGCCCACCAGGAGACCATTTATTTTTCTATTTCCTGTAACTGGGTGACAACGTTCATCTATCTGCATTACAATCTCACTTCAGCTATGCCATCTTGTGGACAGGGTCTTCTTAGATGGACATTTAGCTTTAAATGAACTTTAAAAGGATACTATAATCACTTTGGCTCCAGCAATGCAGAGTTCCCAAGCTCCTTGCTCGACATATTGGGAAGGCTGGCTTCCGGGTCTCAATCACCAGGCACTGTCATTGGCAGGGCGGGGGGTGATGTCACTCCCGTGCATGCGTGGGAGTTTAGTCAGAATTTGCCAAATTTGTACAGTGAGCAGCTCACTGTACATGGGCGGACAGGCAGGTAACTTTAATGCAGAAGAAACAAAGCATGTCTCTTCTGCATTAAAATTTTTGTGCCTGTTCGCCCATTTTGAATTTTGACCTAAAGTTCCACTTTATGTAAGAAACAAAAAATGAAAGCCCAACTTTAGCTAATACTTTTAAAGTGGTTCTAAAAGTTTAAGGATTTTGACCTTTATGCATTCTTTCCATGAGTGCAGCCACCCCCCCTCAGCCCCCCTAATACTTACCTGAGCTCCATCTCGATCCAGAGATGTGCACGAGAGCAGCGGCTCTCCCAGGTGTCTTTCTCCTCATTGGCTGAGACAGCAGCAGGAGCTATTAACTCCCACTACTGTCAATCACAGCCAGTGAGCCAATGAGGAGAGAACAGGGCAGGGCTGAGCCATGCTCCATGTGTGAGTGGACACACAGAGCAGTGGTTCAGCAGTGAGCCTGCTTGAGTGACCCTATAGCAAGTTGCTTGCTATGGGGGCACACGGCAGGAGAGAGGGGCCAGGAGCACCACTTCACAGAGCAGGTAAGTATGACATGCTGGCTATTAAAAAAAACAGCCTTTAATATCCCTTTAAATCGGTAGTTAACTCAGTGCTACTACTTGTACCTACAGGCAGGACTATAGTAAGGCTTACCTGTAGGTACTGGGAATATCTCCTAAACTTGGACAGTTTAAGAGATATTCAGACTGCATGCAGCCAGTGACGTTTCCGGCGCATGAGTTCTGATGGTCCGGCATATAGTTCCGGACCTTCAGAGCCCATGCCGTAAATGGTGGCTCCCGCGTGCATGTGCAGGAGTGATGTCATCGCACCCCCGGCCACTCATGTAGCCAGAGGACGCGATGCATACTAGCACATTTTGACATTGCCTTGCAGGGAATTTTTTTTTTCAACAACTACAGTTTTACTACCGCTTTAAGCAGTTACAGCAACATGTTTCTTTTTTGTTTGGAAAAAAAAGACTAACTCCTCTCCCTTTCCGGCAGAGTAATATTATTTGGACCAACTCTATACCTGTAACTGTGTATAATGTCACTTCTGGGTTCAGGTGCCACTGTGACCTGTGAAGAAACTAATGGAGCATGATCTTAGCTCTAAAAAAGGTATTTACAAGCTTTGTTTTAAAAAAAACACTAACCCTGTGTGTTATGACTAGTTATAATAGAATGGGCTGCCAGTGATTTCCATGTTTGTGGTAACAACCACTTTAAATCTAAAGCGATGACCTATAGTGTCGCCTATGGAGAATACAGGGTACTAAAGTTCATTGTTGTTTTATTGTAATACTTACACAATTTTAAGACTTGACAAGTTTTCCTGTATGCTTTCAGAAAATATATAATGCTTCGCGGTTTTAAGTTATCTTCAGGCCTAAAAAGATTTTTTTTTAAATATGTGTGCAAAAAAACCCAAAAAAAAACAAAACAGGTTCTGGCAATGAAAGGGTAAATCCCCTCTCATCATAATTCTCATAGTTCTGCTATATCAGTGATGGCGAACCTTTTTGAGTCTGAGTGCCCAAATTGAAATAAATACGCTGGTTTTGTGTTGCAAAGTGCCAATATGGCAATTTGCGAGAGAGGGGGGCTGAGCAAAAGAGAGGGGTTGTGTGAGAGAGAGAGGGGTATGTGAGAGAGAGAGGGGGGGCAGAGAGAGTGAGGGGTGTGAGAGAGATGCTGAGAAGGAGGGGGGCTGAGAGAGAGGGGGGCAGAGAGAGAAAGAGGGTGTGAGAGATTCTGAGAGAGAGGGGGAACAGAGAGAGGTTGAGGGGCTGAGAGAGAGGGGGGGTACAGAGAGAGAGAGGGGGTACAGAGAGAGAGAGGGGTGCAGGAAATATGCTGAGAAAGAGGGGAAACAGAGAGAGGGTGGTGGGCTGAGAGAGAGGGAGGGGAGGGCAGAGAGAGAGGGGTGTGAGAGAAATGCTGAGAGAGTGGTGAGCTAAGAGAGAGGGGGAACAGAGAGAGGGAGGGGGCAGAGAGAGAGAGGGGTGCGAGAGATATGCTGAGAGGGAGGTGGGCTAAAAGAGGGGGGTGGGGGACAGAGAGAGAGAGGGGTGTGAGAGAAATGCTGAGAGAGAGGTGAGCTGAGAGAGAGGAGAAATGGAGAGAGAGAGGGGGGACAGAGAGAGAGAGAGATGGGGGACAGAGAGAGAGGGGGGAAACAGAGAAAAAGAAGGGGGACATAGAGCAAGAAGAGGGATCAGAGATGCTGAGAGGGGGGAACAGAGAGATGGGGGCTGAGAGAGAGGGAGGGGGGCTGAGAGGAGAGAGAGACCTCTAGCTCTGCCTTGGACCCTCTCGTGTGCCCACAGAGATGGCTCTGCGTGCAAGCTGTGGCACGCGTGCCATAGGTTCGCCATCACTGTGCTATATCATCATCTGTAAGGAGCATTATTCTGATTTCTCCTTGCTAACACAAGAAAATTTGTATAGGGAAAACAGCATAAAAAGGAAAACATAAATGATATACATTTGTTCAGTATATTTATATGCTATACATATAGAAACATATGCTTCAGTCATTTGTAATTTTTCCCAATCCTGAACTAAAAATTCTTGGCTCTTTTACACGTCCTTTTTTATTTTAACAGTCTGGCTGATATGTTCATCCCGGATTTAGTCAGCATAATTTTCTTTAAAGTTTGTTCTGAAATAAATTCTCCTACCCTGGAAGAGTACGAGAAAGCTTTATAGGAATTAGGGTGCTCTGCTGGGTATACTTGTGTCTGTTCCAGGCTTACAAACATGTCAGAGCCTGATCCCATCAACAGCCAAGAGGAAAATGGATCAGATTTTACTCTCCAAGCAAACACCTTATTTATAGGGCCAGCCATTTCTGTAGAGGAGATCAGAATGAAGATTCACCTTGCAGCCACTCAGATCCCGGGACTTTAAGGGTTAACCATCTATTGTTAAGGTCTTTTCACACCATACTGCACATAAACCTCAATGCAAAGCATCAAAAATGCAAGGGTATTGATCTGTATTTAGCATGCACCTTTGCGCTCATCGCGTTTTGTTATCTTCAGTTTTTATCCACTTTGGCATGTGTTTTAATGTCATCCGTGTCAATTTATTTTTTATATCTTCACTTTCAGTTGCTTTGCATTGTATTTAGATGCGTAAATGTGCTTTGCATTGTGTTAAAATTTAGATAGGTTGAATTTTAACACGATGCACATGTACACAACAATGGAGTGGAAAAACTGAGGTCACTGCACATGGTGTGAACAAACCTTTAACTGGCTCAGCCCTGTCATCAATTTAAGAGGGTTTTTATGTCTGGGGGGGAGGGGGGGGTTTGTCACAGACTGCCAATCGCATGACCACTGTGATCAGCTGTCACCATGCTCACATGATCGGGAGCCCATTCCTCCAGCTCCTGAGCATTACTAGAGACTGAGAGCTGTCTATGAGCATGGCCACTATGCTAGAGGGTATTTATGCCCAAGGGTAGGGCAAACTGTTGATCACATGACCACTGCGGAAAGTGGTCACATGATCAGGAGCCTATTCCATTTCTAGAGACCGAGAGTTTTCTATTACGGCTTGGTCACTATGCTGGAGGTGAGCAGTAAACACACTCTCAGCATGGAGACCTCAGCCATCCATGGACACATATGTATGGCGTGTGGGCTTTAAGCCCACCCTGTTTGCCACCACCACCACCACACATATGCTATACGTGGGCAACCAGAGGTTTAAGTAGATGTAGTACCCTAGGGTCTTTTCCAGTAGTTGCTCCACAGCCAGGCACACAGTCACTCCTTTGGCTCAATAAAAAGTCTAGGGGTATGCTGTCCTGATGCTTTATTGCAGAACTTGAACTTGAGTAGTAGTAGGGTAACTGTGGGATACTCCAGAAACTTAAAGTGGTGTTGCCACCAAAAAAACAAAATTGGCTTAAAAATCATAAAAAAATGTAAAAAAAAATAATTGGAATTTTTTTTTTTTTTACTCACCTCTAAATGCCTGTTGCTAGGGGGTCCCTCGTAGTCTGCCACCTTCAGTGCCCAGCAACTAACGTCACTTCCCCTAGGCACCGCACAGTCATCTGGGACCTGTCACGTGTCCCAGATGAGTGAGCGTCGAATCACGGCACATGGCGCCGCTCGCGCATGCGCAGTGGGTGCCCGGCTGTGAAGCCACAGCCGGGTTCCCACATTAAGAATGCCGGCGCGGCAAGCAGAGCGGGGAACGAGGGGGGGCCTCGTGCCCTCGCATCGCTGTACCCTGGGACAGGTAAGTGTCCAATTATTAAAAGCCAGCAGCTGCAGTATTTGTAGCTGCTGACTTTTAATTTTTTTTTTGTGGGCCCTCCTCTTTAAGGACTCTAATATTCCTCCTATTATTCTGAGTCCTTACACAAGCAATCAGTGGACTAAGCTGTACCGAGACACCAAGCACAAAGTCTTTATTGAGCAATGCTGACTTTAGCACCTGAGGTATAGCAGCCGCACACAGACTAAGCCCCCGTACACACGGTCGGAAATTCCGACCACAAAATCTGTCTGGTGTTGCATACACACGGTCGGACAAAGTTGTCGGAAAATCCGATCATTCTGAACGTGATGACGTTCGTTGCGTACGACGGAACTACGTAGAAGCTAGCAGCCAATAGCTTTGGTCTCGTAATTTGATCTGAGCATGCGTGGCACTTTGTCCGTCGGAATTCTGTACACACGATCGGAAAAAGTCCGATCGGATTTTGTTGTCAGAAAATTTGAGAGCAGGATCTCAAATTTTTTCCGTCAGATTTTCCGATGGAAAAAGTCCGGTGGAGCCCACACACGGCCGGATTTTCTGACAACATGGTCCGATCAGACATTTTCCGTCGGAATTTCCCCTGTCAGGAGAGAGAAGCTGGGCCTTGCGCAATGCCCAGTAGGGTTCCCGGCATGGAGCTGTAAGGCTACACTGCCGGGTTCCCTTACCCGCAATGGCGGCGGCAGCACCCGACAGCTGATAGAAACATCAGCTGCTGTGCTGACATCGCTGGACCCCACGACAGGTAAGTGTCCTATTATTAAAAGCCAGCAGCTGCAGTATGTGTAGCTGCTGGCTTTCAATTTTTTTTTTTTTTGGGCGGACCTCCTCTTTAACATACAAATTACTGAAGTTTGAAGTTATAACTTCCAACCAGTAATTTCACAGTAAATAGATAAATACATGATTATGTTATACATATAGCATATAAATATATGATTTAGCTTGAATATAACAGTACCTTTTCAGCAGGCAGCAGATTCTCATTCTCCCTCTTAACTGTGTGAGAAAAACATGGGATTGTGGGTACATTTTATACACATAAACACGTGTTTTTTCCTTGTAGTTAAGATGGCTGGGCTGGAAGGGAGCGTTTATCTTTTAGACACACATGCCCCTTCTATGACACTGCAGTGAGAGTTCAGCCTCCACTGCAGCATTTTTATTGGACAGTTGGGACCAATGGTACTTTACCATTGGTCCAAGACTTCAAGCTGTTTATTGAGCTCAGTGCCTCTGACAAGAAGTGAGAGGCACTGTGAGCTCAACCTCTCAGTCTGCCGCAAACAGAGTGTGCCAGCTTGTATTTAAAGTGGCTGCTCTGTATTTAGTTTCTGACAGGCTGCACAAGGAGCCCATATCTCTGGAACCATAGGTCACAGGAGCCCCAATACCAATGGTGGGGTAGCACTTAGGCTACATACCCCCCAAATTTGGGGCCTCTATGACCCCAGGTCGCCGAGCTACGACCCTCAAAGCTCTATTTTTTTTTTTCATGGCTGCCTCCCCTGACTGCACGTCCCTGCTTTAGTCCCGCACTGAGACAATGTGCACAAACTGTGTCCTGTAAATCCGTGGTCATCAAACCTGTCCTCAGGGCCCACTAACAGGCCAGGTTTGCAAGATAACTGAAATACATCACAGGTGATATCATTTGTTGCTCAGTGATTGCAGTATTCTAGTCTGCATCTCCTCAAGGTAATACATAAAACCTGGCCTGTTAGTGGGCCCCGAGGACAGGGTTAATGACCACTGCTTTAAATCACCAATTTCACAGTGACAGCATATCGTCCTGTCACAGGAAGCAATTTATTTTCCCCTGTTGGAGCAAATTGGACCATTAGGGGGCATTTTTGCCTTCCCTGGATTAACTGTGGATGTAGGATTGTGTACTGTATATGGAGGTCTTCTATATATTTATTTTTTCTGTTGGTTGAACTAGATGGACTTGTGTCCTTTTTTCAACCTGACTAACTATGTGACACCGCAAGCATGTAGTTGTGGCGTAGTCGAACGGCATTTTAAGGGTTCAAGCAGGCAGTGAAAGGGCAACATATTACCTCCTCACCACTCATCAAATGGCATTGATAGCGGCACATCTTAACGAGCCCAAACTGATTTCAAGGAACTTTAAACCTGCATAAAACCACCCTACTATTTTTGTGCGTGAACGATTTTCATTTGGAAGTTAGTGACACCTGCGGTGTTGACATTTAAAATCGTTTAACTTTTTACCCTACAAAGTAACACAAAATATTGAACGGCATTAATATATCATCACAAAGTAGCTCCGTAATATGCAGTATGTAGCTGATTCAAAATTCACACTGCAGGAGGCATTGCCATCATACAATGGATCCACATAGGCTTCCTGTGGTTTAAAAAACTGCCAGGATTATTATCATGGGTATTGTAAGCATAAGCAGCTTTCAATGAGATTTTTTTTTTTATATAAATTGTATCTTGTTTTTATTATTACTTTTATACATAGGCCACCATTATCTCAGTGGGGCACTGATACACCTAAGGGATAATGTACGTGGGCTCCAGACTCAGAAGTAAGTCAAATGCGGTAAAATAAATTACATCTGAGATCAGTCTGAGCTAAGTTTGAGTTCACTTTCGGGTCAGTTTGAGATATATTTGGACACACTTGAGATGCATTCAAAATGACTTGTATAGAAGAATATAATGATAAAAATGCAAAACAACAATAATTGTAAGTGGGCATTGCAACTTAAAGTGTAACTAAACCAAAAAACTATTTTGCACTTACCAGTCCATAGATGTTCTGGCCGCATTAGTCCTTTTTTTATATATATATGGTAATTCTACCAGTAACACACTACCTAACCAAGGGAGACAGTACTCACCCCTCTTGCCCCCCTTTACGAGGACAACAGAACCCTGTCCTCCTCCTATTGTCCTCGGAGAACAATGTAATTGATAACAGTCAGTACAGGCACAGGCAGTTATCAGTTTACAAGATTTCTGTAAAGATCAACAGATATTGTTTGAACCCATTAAACAGATATAAAAAAAATCACTTTCATCAACCCGACAGACTCCCCCCCCCCCCCCATGACTCTTGTTACTACATAAGACAAAATGATACTCCTAACTTTTCTTAACACTGCCCCTCATAAGCCCCATTACAGACGAGCTTCCATTTGGTTTAACTGGTTATACAAACCCTCTATGGATGTTAGGCAAAAGCACTGTTTTCGTTAACTGTTCTTGTTGTTATTTTATGCCTATACATAAATTGTATTACATACATTTATAACATTTGCCGTTTTGTTCTCATGGAACTACCTACCTATCTGTTAGAAGACGATATTGTAATCTGGATTATCTCCTTCAATAAAACCCTTTTTTTTTTTAATAAATAAATAAAGCACTTTCAATGTTTTATACACAAGAACAGAAGGGACCAAATAAGAGATGTTCATTGTTGGGGTTTGCTTTAAAGTGGATGTAAACCAAATTTTTTTTATGCCATAATGTAGAGAATAAGATTTCCTTTCATTTGAGCCCAGTCTTGCCACACAGATTTACTCCAGCCCTGAGCAATCCTCTTTTATTGTTCAGTTAGAAATATCTTGACAAAGTGCTGAAAACTTTGTCAAAAACGCCCCCTTGCTGTGAGTGACAGGTGATTTACATATCTCATGCACTAGCCTGAGACAGGCACACTCTGTGTAATTATAAAAAGTGAGAAATTCACCCCTCCCCCACATAACAATGATGGAAAGGAATGTTATTTGTGATCAGGTGACCTCAGACACACACACTGCACTATAACAATCATCAGATCACTGGATGTTCTACTCTGCCCAACTCTGACTACATAGATCTCCCCTATATTCTTCTTGCTGTTCACTCGAGAATACATTTTCTTTCACCCTGGTCTGTGGATCTGTGGTCTGTGCCTGCCTCAGGCTAGTGCATGAGATATGTAAATCACCTGTCACTCACAGCAAGGGGGCGTTTTTGACAAAGTTTTCAGCACTTTGTCAAGATATTTCTAACTGACCAATAAAAGAGGATTTCTCAGGGCTGGAGTAAATCTGTGTGGCAAGACTGGGCTCAAATGAAAGGAAATCTTATTCTCTACATTATGGTTTACATCCACTTTAAGGTTAGAATCCAAACTCACAAATTGTGTGGTATTCTAAAAACGCTTGGCTTTCCTAGATTGCAAAATCAAGTTTGTAAAATTGTCTCCCATACCTACCTCAAATCAGTCTGAACTTGTTGCTGCCCATGTAACGCATATGTGTAGTGGCAAATAGGGTGGGCTTTGATGCCCACATTCTGCACATATGCATCCATGGGCAGCAGAGGTTTTTGTTCTCAGAGCGTGCTAGCTGTGCACTCCCAGCATAGTGACTGATCTGTCAGACAGCTCCCAGGCTCTAGTAATTATTGGGAGGCGGCGGGATTGGTTTCCGATGTGGTTACTTTAACAAGCAATCGCCAATGATCATGGGATTGGGCAGACCTTCCCACCCCTCCTTGTGTAATAGTCCAGTCAAAGGGACTTTGGGGCTGGACAGGGTATATTTAACCGCTTCAGCCCCAGAAGATTTGGCTGCTGAATGACCAGGCCATTTTTTGTGATTTGGCACTGCTTTGTTTTAACTGACAATTGCACGGTCGTGTGATGTTGTACCCAAGCAAAATTGATGTCCGTTTTTTCCCACAAATAGAGCTTTCTTTTGGTGGTGTTTGATCATCTCTGCGGTTTTTATTTTTTGCGCTATAAACAAAAAAAAAAGTGTCAATTTTGAAAAAAACACAATATTTGGTACTTTTTACTAAAAGATACTAATAAATATCCCCATTGAAAAAAAAAAAAAAAAAGCGGATTTTTTCTTAGTTTAGGCCGATATGTATTCTTCTACATATTTTTGTTAATAAAAATCGCAATAACCGTATATTGATTGGTTTGCGCAAAAGTTATACAAAATAGGGGATAGATTTGTAGCATTTTTATTATTATTATTTTTTTTACTAGTAATGGCAGCGATCTGCAATTTTTATCATGACTGCGACATTATGGCGGACACATCAGACGATTTTGACACATTTTTGGGTCCATTGGCATTTATACAGCGATCAGTGCTATAAAAATGCATTGATTACTGTAAAAATGTCACTGGCAGAGGAAGGGGCTAACACTAGGGGGCGATCAAGGGATTAACTGTGTTCTCTGCTACGTGTTCTAACTGAAGGGGGGATGGGACTTGCTAGGGGAAGAGATATATTGGTGTTCATACTTTGTTTACACACAGAAATTCCAGTTCTCGCCATGTCACGCGCAATCACGGGAGCCCGGCGGTCATCGTGACAGCTGGGCACTCGCATAGGCTCCGGGGGGGATCAGCGCGTGAGCGACTTTAGTGGCCACAATAAGAAGCGTCGTAACATAACGGCGATTCGCACAGCTGAGCCATTCTGCCGCAATAAAACTGCGGCGGCTGGTTGGCAAGCGGTTAAAGTCCCCTTTTTTAAAATGTGGTATATATATTTTTTTTTTTGTTAACTGTGGTGTTCTATTGAGGAAATTCTCCTTAACTTCCTGTTCTCAAGGAGAGAGAAAAAATATTTTAAACAGTCTACCCCTTTATTCTTGTTTTCAGGTGATAACACCAAATTTTGGTAAAAGTTGCTGCAGTAGCTGGGCTACAGTCAGTGCCGGGGGGCGGAAACTACCTAGCTGCCCCATGATCATGAAGGGGAAGGAGCTGCAAGGAATCCCATCGCCTGATGCCGCCGCCGGACAGGACAGAAAGTGAGTGCCCGTACAGCCTTCCTGTGTGCCTGGATAGGAGGAGCGGCAGGGGCAGCTGCATATAGAGGAATTGATTTTTCCATATTCCTCCTGCAGCCGCTGAATGCCTGCAGGAGCTAGAGGAGCAGAATCAGGCATTCAGCGGTTGCAGGAGGAATATGCAAAAATCAATTCCTCTATATGCAGCTGCCCCTGCCGCTTCTCCTATCCAAATTCATTTGTTGGCCTCCCCCAGTGCTCTTCAGCCTCCCCCCAGTGCTCTCCAGTTCCCCTCCAGTGCTCTTCAGCTCTCCCCCATTCTCTTCATCTCCCCCCAGTGCTCTCCAGTCCCCCCCAGTGATCTTCATCTCCCCCAGTGCTCTCTGCTCCCCCGTGCTCTCCATCTCCCCCAATTCTCCCTGCTCCCCAGTGCTCTTCACTCCCCATGCTCTTCTACCCCCTGGAGCTCTCCAGCTCCCCTGCAATGCTCTCCAGACCCCCCAATGCTCTACATCCCCCCCAATGCTCTCCAGCCCCCCCCCCAGTGCTCTTCGGCTCCTCCAGTGCTCTCTGTTTCCCAAGTGCTCTTCTATCATGTCCGCAGTCTCTGACCATCTCTTGTATCAAGTCTGCAGTCTCTGATCATCTCTTGTATCATATCCGCAGTCTCTGACCACCTCTTGTATCATGTCTGCAGTCTCTGACCAGCTCTTGTATCATGTCTGCAGTCTCTGACCATCTCTTATATCATGTTCGCAGTCTCTGACTATCTCTTGTATCATGTCTACAGTCTCTGACCATCTCTTGTATCATGTCCTCAGTCTCTGACTATCTCTAGTATCATGTTTGCAGTCTCTGACCATCTCCTGTATCATGTCTACAGTCTCTGACTGTCTCCTGTAGTATGTCTGCAGTCTCTGACCCTCTCCTGTACCATGTCTGCAGTCTCTGGCTGTCTCCTGTAGTATGTCTGCAGTCTTTGACCCACTCCTGTATCATGTCTGCAGTCTCTAACCATCTCCTATATCATGTCTGCAGTCTCTGACCATCTCCTGTACCATGTCTGCATTCTCTGACCATCTCCTGTAGTATGTCTGCAGTCTCTGACTATCTCTTGTATCATGTCCGCACACTCTCTGACCATCTCCTGTAGCATGTCCACACACTCTCTGACCATCTTCCATAGCATGTCCACACATGGAGTACGTATTATATATACTGTATATATACACACACACACTTTTTTAAATTTGAGGTGTGGGGGGATCTTGGGTGAGTTCCCTCACTTTTTTCCCAGGACTTGACCCCTGTCCCACTGTATGTAGAAATTTAACTACTCTCTCTTGTTTACTCCTGAGATGGACTATAGACTGGGGAATTTGTAGTGTGCATAGAGAAGTGCACATAACAGCGACTACACTGCTTGTGCCAAATATATGAATGTGTGAACCAAGTTCACAAATATGAACCAAGCATTTGGCTCATGGTTGTGATGTGGCCCATTAATCTGAATGGCCATGTTTGAAAGGCAATGCCACCTGTCAACTCAACATACCCAGCTAAAGTTGCTGCACTTGCAATCCCGTGGTGAAAAGCCCCCACAGCCTGTACAGTAGGTTTTAGGTTGGCAGTAAAGCCATGACTTAATCACCTCTTTATATTGTTCCCCCCATTCTCCCAGCCACTGTGAAAGAGGCCTAAAGTAGAATTTAGATACATAGCCTGCACATTGTGGCTTCACATTCATATAAAACTTGCAAAAACAGAAAAGAACATAAAATAGGACTTATCGTTTGCCACTTGTAATTACAAGTATGAAAGAAAGGGTACTCATATATAAAAATACAAAGTTTATTTATTTTTTATTCTTTATTTTATCCAGATTTATCGTACACAAGGAAGTAAAAAAAGGTTTTCCCTACTCAATAGGGATATACATTAACAAATTTTATTTCCAAACCTTAATCTACCCTTACCCCTCCCCCCCTCCCCCATCATATGTACAATCATTGAGTTTCTATATTCTTTTGTCGGATTATCTACCCCATGAAATAGACATGTCCATGGTTCCTTAGGTATATCTATATTAGTAATTTCCTTAATATAACTCAGTATTTCCTTCCAGTACATTTTAATTTTAGGGCATCCCCACCATATATGGGCCATGGTTCCCGCTTGTTTAAGGCCCCACCAACACTCTGTTGTATGTCCTATTTGATATTTCCCTAGGGTTTCTGGGGTTCTTTACGCAGTTATAGTTCATTTCCACCATCCCATTATTTACTGATGATCCATGTACTAGTATTTGAACAATATGTTTAAAACCTCATAAAGATGTAACAAAACTTACTTGGGATTACAAGTGGCAACCGATAAAGTCCTATTTTATGTTCTTTTCTGTTTTTGCAAAGAGACCTAAGGGTACAGGGACACATTACAAGCCCAACAGAGCCCGGGGGCAGCTGAAGGCTTCCAAAGTGTCTCCTCACCACTTCTAGCAAGCTAAACAAAAATGGTAACTGTGACAATTTTTTAACTAGCACATGGAAATGCTTTGCACAGAGGTAACAAAAGATAAATAATTTGTTGTAGGGGGCCCAGGGGATCAACACTTCTGCAAGAACTGGTTTCTTAAGAGATTTTGGGGGAGCAGGTATAGTGATCAGTGTAGTGCTCAGTGACATGGTCACTGGGAATGATATAATCTTATTGCCATTTTTACATTGATGACACCAAAATCTATCTCTGTACCCCATCAGATCACTCCATCAGTATCCTCACGCATTACTAATTTACTAACAGACATATCAGTATGGACTTCCTCAAACTTAATTTATCCAAAACTGAGCTCATAATATTTCCTCCCCCATGTGCCCCTTTCCTCTGACTTCTCCATCACGATCAATGTATCAACCTGTCCCCACATGCCAAGGTGTAATCCTGAACTCTGAACTATCCTTCCAGCCTCACATCCAATCACGGTCCAAAGCCGCCTCATCCTACGCAACATCTCCAAGATATGCCCCTTCCAAACCAATGACACCACAAGGCTTCTACTTCACTCACTGGTAATCTCTTGCCTTGACTACTACTACTTGGCAACTCCCAGCTCATTGGATTACCATTACATAGGCTACCCCCCCCCCCCTTTCAGTCCTTTATAAATGCGGCTACCAGACTCGTCCATCTTATAAATTGTTCAGTGTCTGCTACCCCTCTCTTCCAATCCTTTCATTGGCTTCCGCTCACCCAACTAATCAAATTCAAAATACTAACAACAACTTACAAAGCCATCCACAACTCTGCCCCCAGCTACATCACTAACCTATTCTCAAAATACCAACCAAATCATTCTCTTTATTCCTCCCAAGCCTTCCTGCTTTCTAACTCACTTGTTACCTCCTGCCATGCTCACCTCCAGGACTTCTCCTGAGCCTCTCCCATCCTATGGAATTCCTTACCCCAATCTATCCAACTATCTCCTACTCTGTCCACATTTAGGTGATCATTGAAAACCCTTCCCTTCAAAGAAGCCTATCCTGCCCTGCCTAACAACTATACTTTTATTTTCACCATCAGCTCATCCCCCACATGTATTGCCTTTTGTATCACTTGTATCTTAGATTGTAAGCTCTAGGGCCCTTTAATTCCTAGTGTGTTGAATTGTATTATAACTGTACTGTCTGCCCTCATACTGCATAAACTGTTGGCACTTTTGCAACAGTGCTGCTTTAGGGGCCTATGTCAATGGGTTTTTGCTGGAAGCAGAACTGTTGAAGGCAACCTGAAGCAGTTCCAATCAGCTTAGTAGGAAGACAACTGCAGGTTCAATTCAGCTGTTTCGGAACCTTGAATGATCTCAGAAGCGTCTAAAACTGATCTCAAATGCAATCAGAAACACCAGAAAGCACACTGCATCTGCCTATTCACACAGAGTTTGTACAGGGCAGTTCATAACAAAAGTATAAGAGAAAGTGGTCCCATTGAACTGAAGACACATTGCGCTAAAATTGGGTTATGAGGGTGTATTATACACAATTGAAGGGTAAAGTGTACAGTGTAAGCCCCCGTACACACGGTCGGAAATTCCGACCTCAAAATCCGTCTGATTTTTTCCGACACGCTGGTGTTGCATACACACGGTCGGACAAAGTTGTCGGAAAATCCAATCATTCTGAACGTGGTGACGTTCGTTAAGTACGACGGAACTACGTAGAGGCTAGTAGCCAATAGCTTTCGTCTCGTAATTTGATCTGAGCATGCGTGGCACTTTGTCCGTCTGAATTCTCTACACACGATTGGAAAAAGTCTGATCGGATTTGGAAAATTTGAGAGCAGGATCTCCAATTTTTTCCGTCGGAAATTCCGACGGAAAAAGTCAGATGGAGCCCACACACTGGCGGATTTTCCGACAACATGGTCCGATCAGACATTTTCCGTCAGAATTTTCGACCGTGTGTACGGGGCATTAGTGTAAAAATGGGCAGCTGGTAGATTGGACATAGATATCAACAGGGATAATAAAAGACATAGGGGGTTATTTACTAAAGGAAAATCCACTTTGCACTGCAAGTGCACTTGGAAGTGCAGTCACTGTAGATCCGAGGGGGACATGCAAGGAAAATAAAAAACAGCATTTTAGCTTGCACATGATTCGATGATAAAATCAGCAGAGCTTCCACTCATTTCAGATCTACCCCTTAGATTTAGAGCAACTGCACTTTCAAGTGCACTTGCAGTGCAAAGTGGATTTGCCTTTCGTAAATAACCCCCATAGTATTTTATTTTTGGTTTTTTTGACAGGGCTCCTAATTTTTGACACCAGAATTCTATTTGTTAGATCAAATAATACCCTTACAGTATTGAATACACAGGTACCAAAACATCCCTATATTCTGAGAACTTCATACCCACAACCTTATACAAAGTCTGTTTTTTTTGCATAGCGAAAAAAAACACACAAGGCTGTCATGTTACAGAAATTATGCCAGAAACTGTTCATCTACCGACAGACTGCACCATCCAGAGAGCCATACAGAGAAATTGATGGAGTCTGTTCATACAGACGTTCTTAGAATATACCAAAGACCATGCATTAAAGAGGCCATCCCATAAAGAGAGAGATCGCAACTCCTTGAAACCCCACATGCTCCCTAAAGTCCCACTCTTTTGCAGCTACCTGAAGACTTACTGCACAGCAACCTCCTGAAGCCCTACTCTCCTGAAGCTGAGTGAAGCGATAGTTCTCCCGCTCTACAAGACTCTGGTCCGGCCGCACCTAGAGTATGCTGTCCAGTTCTGGGCACCAGTCCTCAGGAAGGATGTACTGGAAATGGAGCGAGTACAAAGAAGGGCAACAAAGCTAATAAAGGGTCTGGAGGATATTAGTTATGAGGAAAGGTTGCAAGCACTGAACTTATTCTCTCTTCAGAAGAGACGGTTGAGAGGGGATATGATTTCAATATACAAATACCATACTGGTGACCCCATAATAGGGATAAAACATTTTTTTGCAAAAGGGAGTTTAACAAGACTCATGGCCACTCATTAAAATTAGAAGAAATGAGGTTTAACCGTAAACTACATAGAGGGTTTTTTACTGTAAGAGTGGCAAGGATGTGGAATTCCCTTCCACAGGCAGTGGTCTCAGCGGGGGGGGGGGGGGGGGGGGGGGGGGGGGGGGGGGGGCATCGAGAACGACCGCAACATAAAGGGATATACAATGTAATACTGACATATAATCATACACATAGGTTGGACTTGATGGACTATGAAGCCTCAATCCTCTGCAGCTCTCTAAAGCCACACTCCACTGAGGGTTAAAGCCATTATTTTCAGCAGCTTCCCAAAGACCCACTCCCTTGAAGCTCCATGAATCCTCAATCTTCCGCAGCTCTCTGAAGCCTTGTTCTTCTGAAGCTCCCTGAAGCCTAAATCATCTACAGCTCTCTTAGAACCCATTTTCCTGAAGCTCCACGAAGCCTCAATCTTCCAAAGCTTCACTCTACTGATGCCTTGTGAAGCTCATTCTCCTGAAGTTCCATGAAGCTTAACTGTTTTAAAGTACCCAAAAACCTTGCTCTGCTACATATCCCCAACGTAGCTTTCATAGAAAGTAGAGTCGTAGTGGCTGTAGATTTTAGAAAAGTTAACAGCCTAGAAAAAGATGTGACATGTTTAGGCAGCAGGAAAATTGTGTTTTGGGGAGTGCTGAAGTTCAGACATGGTGGAGCTGTTTGAAGCTGGCTTTGGAGAACGCCCAGGTACTAAAATGTGGGGACAATCAGGGATTTAGAAGTGAGCATGTAGGAGTAAAAGAGATAACAGCTATACTCTAAGGCCCCTTTCACACTGGGGCGGGAGCCGCGGTGACGGTAAAGCAGCGCTATATTTAGAGCTGCTTTACCATCGTTTTAGCCGCGGTATTCGGCCGCTCGCAGGGCAGTTTTACCCCCCACGAGCGGCCGAAAAAGGGTTAGAATCCCCCCCAAAGCGCCGCCGTAGCGGCGGTGTCCCATTAAAATCAATGGGAAGGAGCGGTATAGGAGCGGTGAATACACCGCTCCTATACCACTCCAAAGATGCTGCTAGCAGGACTTTTTTTTACTGTCCTGCTAGTGCACCGCTCCAGTGTGAAAGCCCGCCGGCTTTCACACTGGAGTGAATGGGGCTGTTTTTTTCAGGCGGTGTACAGGCGCTATTTTTAGCGCTGTACCGCCTGAAAACCGCCCCAGTGTGAAAGGGGCCTAAGAGACGTACAGTACAAGTGTCTGCTGATTTTATCTACCAGTTGTCTTTTGATTTGGTCTATTCCTATATTTTTTTCTTACTTTTAAATGTTGGACCTGATTTTAAATATATCTATATATATATCTATATATATATATATATCTATATATATATATATATATATCTATATATACATATATATTTATATATATATATATATATATATATATATATATATATATATATATATATATATATATATATATATATATATATATATATATATATATATAGATATATATATATATATATATATATATATATATAGATATATATATAGATAGATAGATAGATAGATAGATAGATAGATAGATAGATAGATAGATATTATTTGACACTTCTGTTTTGTATTTCCATATTCGTGTTAATAATTTTATACAGTATACTGCTTCTCAGCACATAAAGCATTAATGTTGTTTGACTTTGATGAAGGAAGCAGAGGCAGTACAACGTATACTGCCTATATGCAATGCATCTACGATAAACCATTTTAGTTATTCATGTTGTTCTTCTGGATATATATATTCTGTTTGTTTGTTTTTTTTCTTATACTTCATTTTTACGTAGAATTTACGTTGATTTAAATTATGTGACTATCTTCTTTCAAACTGCTAAACTATGCTCTTATTTACTAATTAAGCAGAGAAGCATCCTATTTTTATAAAAGGGGATATTGTTTTGATATTGCTATAAAGTGATCTTAGACCAATTGCAAATCAATCATATTATTCTCAGCTGGCAAGTAGATAAGTTGTTGAAGCTAGAGGAAGCTGACATGATAGGAAGGGACAGCTGGATGTTGCAGAGTATTTCAAGTGACTTGCTCAAGCTGTACATGGAGATCTGCAGCCTGGAAAGGGAGGACTTGTGGGAAGGGCATACATGCTAAATTTTTTTTAAGCGATAGGTACTTTAATTTACACAGGGCTTTTTGCCATTCATATTATACATTCACATCAGTTTCTGCCCTCAAAGTGCTTACAATCTAAGGTCCCTATTTCACATTCATACATGCACATACTAGAAAGGGCGTCCGCAGGTAGGGGACAAGGGGGGGCGAGTGACCCCCCCTGGAATCGAGAAGGGTCTGTCTTGGCCGCATCTGTAGCTGTGCTGGCTCTCTGGGTTTGTGCGAGTCGGCTCCACAGCTGTCAGTGTCATTGAGCTTACTGAGCTCTTTACTGTCATATCTGGCTGCTTCCTGTATGTGCGCCCTCATATTAGCTTTGCTACCTGTAATGTATTTTCACAGACTGCAGATATACATCATCTGTCCTGTGTATATATAGCTGTATACAGGACAGATGATGTATATCTGCAGTCAGTGATGATGGAGGAATGGCTCTATATACAGGTAGCTAGATATACCCACCTTGCTTCCTGTGTATATATATATATAGAGAGACCTTCCTCCATCATCACTGACTGCAGATATACATCATCTGTCCTGTGTACAGCTATATACACCCACTTTCCTTCCTGTATATACTAATACCATCCACCCCCTCTATATACACCTACTGTACACCCTATGTACTGTACAGGCCACATTTGATCGGCACAATGAGGCTGCAATTGATGGGCACATGCCTGCGCTTTATGGGATAATGGTTAAGCCCATCCCCTTCATGACATTGTCAAAGGGGCGGAACATGTGTGATCTTAAAATGATGCCCCCCCTGAAAAAAGTTCTGCGGATGCCCATGTGTACACCCTATGTACTGTACAGGCCACATTTGATCGGCACAATGAGGCTGCAATTGATGGGCACATGCCTGCGCTTTATGGGATAATGGCTAAGCCCCTCCCCTTCATGACATTGTCAAAGGGGCGGAACATGTGTGATCTTAAAATGATGCCCCCCCTGAAAAAAGTTCTGCAGACGCCCATGCATACTAGGGCCAATTTTGACAGTGGGTAATTAACCCAGCAAGGGTAAAATTGTATGATTATGCTTAATAAGGGTTGAAGGTTAAGATTTGCAGGTATGTGTGAATGTGGTGTAGCTGCTTATCCTCAGAGGTATCAATACATTTCTTTGGCTCTCTAACCATCATTTTGTTGTCCACGTTTGAATCTAAGTATCGTCTGCCAGTCTACTTTGAGTAATCTTCACATGAGGTTATAATATTGCACCTTCTTTTGATTTCTTCTTGCTGACATAAGCAGGGGCCCTTAAGCCCCAGGTCAAGCAAGTCATGTTAAAAATTAGTTTGGGATTAGCTGGAAAGATCTTTTGACACACCTCTGAAAAACATACTGAAATTTGGTCGTGTCTATGATTCTCTTTGCACACCTCCATTTACACCCAACACAAAATGGTCAGGCTTACAATGACTCCCTTTCTATTTACCACCTCCTTGAATATCCTCAGCATCACACTAACAGTATCAGCTGTTGAAGACACTCTTCTAATGCCCCATACACACGGTCGGAAATTCCGACCACAAAATCCATCAGATTTTCCATGGTCGGACAAAGTTGTCTGAAAATCCGATCATTTTGAACGTGGTGACGTTCGTTGCGTACGAAGGAACTACGTAGAGGCTAGTAGCCAATAGCTTTGGTCTCGTAATTTGATCTGAGCATGCGTGGCACTTTGTCTGTCGGAATTCTCTACACACGATCGGAAAAAGTCCAATCGGACTTTGTTGCCGGAAAATTTGAGAGCAGAAACTGAAAAAGTACGATGGAGCCCACACACGGTCGGATTTTCCGACAACATGGTCCGATAGGACATTTTCCGTCGGAATTTCCGACCATGTGTACGGGGCATAAGTGTTAGTCCTTGGTGATGAACCAAAAGTCATAAAACTATAAGCATACAGTTCATTATTCTACCAACCAAAGGACACCAGCATTAGTGAGGACCCATCTGGACAGTACTGGCACATAGGGTGGCAATCAAGAGCCTTCTATTATACATAGGAGAGTTTTAGTAATATTATGTGTACCACCCCTGGCAGCACTGCTATCTTTGTTGGCTATTCAGAAATCCACCCGTATCCAGGCAGTACCCTAGGGTGCCCCTGATCTTTCGGGGTCCTAAGAATGCCCACAAAACTGGGTCTTGTGACACTAAATGGTCAAAGAAATGCTCAAGGACTTCCTACTACTGTTCTGGTTCTATACATAATAATAATAATATTACAGTAATAATATTACAATAATAATATCATCTGTTCCATTTGGGGACAATTGTCTTAAGTGTATCACTCTAAGTTAAATGTATCACTGTACTGTATAGTGATATCAAACTAGAAAAATATAAAAAAGACAAAAAAAATGAAGGGAAGGAAACGTTTTGAAAAGAGATATGTGATTAACAATAGGTATTGAATAATTAATATACAATTGACATTCAATTGCAAAATAACTAAATATAACAAAATAAATAAATATAGGTATATATAGATATCTATCTATATAGATAGATATTTATATATATCTATATATCTATATATAGATATATATATATTTATATATAGATATATATCTATATATTTATATATATATATATATATATATTTATATATATATATATATATATATATATATATATATATATATATATATATATATATATATATAGATATAGATATAGATATATATATATATATATATATATATATAGATAGATAATAGATATATATATATATATATATATATATATATATATATATATATATATATATATATATATATATATATATATATATATATATATATATATATATATATAGATAGATATAGATATATATAGATAGATATATATCTATATTAGATAGATATATATATATATATATATATATATATATATATATATATATATATATATATAATATTACATACAAAATATATCAGATATCCTTCTCTAGCTGCTACAAAGCTATGATTATTTTATTTTATTTATTTAAACATTTGTCACTTGGTTTATAATAATATGTGATGAGTTTATTATGTGGGAAACTTTTACAAATGCCTTTTACAGACACAACCCTGCTTACTTCATTGAAAAACAGCCAGACATGACTTTAAACATGGCTGAATTGCCACTAAGCGGAATTAATCTCTGTGGCACTTCATCCTGTTATTCTCCTTGTGATTCCTCCATTAAAGGTAATTAAAATCTGCGTTACCAACATGCTTAAAGAGGAGAGAAAATCCCATGCAGATGAGGTATGTAAATCAGCCACGGAGTTAAGAAAACAGTCATTTTCATACTAAGTACGTTCTTTCTAATAGACTAAAGAGTGTCCCCAGAGGTATTGATCACTTGACAATTTTTTTTTCTTCTTTTGGCTTAAACCCTCCAGTGGAGCAGAGAGTGGCTTTTCACCTTCCCTGGCTGTGCCTCATCTGGTCAACTGAAGCTCTTTCTCTCTATTTACTTGCGTTGAGCTATGAACACTAAATGAAGCAAGTAATTTGGTGCATTGTTAGAAGGAGGGGGCAGCTGACAGAGGATGGTGTCAGCTGCACAGGCAGCAAAAAAAGCCAACATCTTAATAAAATAGCCTCGGGCAAAATCCCATTAAAGCCTTCAGATGCTTGTTTCCCTGCAGTTGGGCAGGTAGGCGTCGAGGAGTGCGTGGCAGCCCTGAGTGCACTCTGGGAACCCAGTTAAAAAAAAATGAGTGCTTTTTTATATATGTTAAAAAAAAAATATCCACCAGCCCAGTTCCTCTGAGTAATTTGCAAGGCTGAGAGAGACGGCGAGAAAGAGCGCCTTGATGTGCAGGGACTAAGTGGCTCTGCAGCAGTAGAATCTGCGAGTGAGCTGGTCTTGTCCATTAATGATGTTGTGCAGACCTTAGTCTGACCTCTGGAGGAAGAGACGGAACATGCTGGGCACTCTTAGAATGACAATGAGTGTGGACCATGCCAGTGTTTCAGTTTTTTTGTTTTTGTTTCTCATAAACATGGGACAACAGATGTTAGAAAAAAATTTTACTCCTGTATTGATCTGTCAAATATATTTTGGAGATGAGCATGAGAAGTTTGCAGGGCGATACAAAAAGTTGGGTATTGGAGTTTAGCAGTGATAACGTATCTTCGTCGCTAAACCCTATGGGCAGAAGCTTTTGCAAGTTGTCTTTTTTAGAATGGCAGCAAACAAATGTTTATATATAGAAGGATACTTGCTGTTATGAAATAAAATGGTCTGGTTGTTAAAGGTATAGGTAGAAGAAACCAAGAGACCATGTTTTGAACTAGGCCCAAACATAGTTCAAACATGGCTTGAAATAGGTCCCTTTATTTGTTATTTCTAAAATTTCAATGGCCATGTTGGACTGTTGATTTTTTTATTAAATATGTTATAATGCCTCCTTTTTCAAAAAGGCTAAATTTGGTCTAAAACTTTGCAATCTCCCTATAAACCAATTGTATTGTATGGTATTATTACCAGCTATTTTCAGGCAATAATGGTGCGAGAATTAGAACAATAACAGTTTGATTAATATTTTATGTAAGTTTAACCCACTAGTGGAAATTCTGATTATACATTTTTGTAAGAAACAATATGAACTGTTCTTGTTCACCTTCTCTATTATGATACTTTGGTTGGATTCAGTTAATGGGATTGATTTACTAAAGGAAAATAGGCCTTAGTGTGGTTGTAAATCCTAAACACTTACCACTGGGCACCTTCCTAACCAGACCAATTTTCAGGTTTCGGTGCTCTCACATTTTGAATGACAATTACTCCGTCATGCAACACTGTACCTATATGAAATCTTTGTCCTTTTTTTCACACAAATAGAGCTTTCTTTTGATGGTATGTAATCATCGATGGGTTTTTTATTTTTTGCGAAAAAAGACCAAAAATAATGCATTTTTCTTTGTTTCTGTTATAAAATTTTGCAAATTAGTAATTTTTCTTCATAAATTTTGGCCAAAATTTATACTGCTACATATCTTTGGTAACAATAACCCAAATCAGTGTATATTATTTGGTCTTTGTGAAAGTTATAAAGTCCACAAGCTATGGTGTGAATCTCTGAAAATTGATCACACCTGAAGTACTGAAGGCCTAATTTCTTGAGACCCTAACAAGCCAGGAAAGTACAAATACCCCCCACATGACCCCTTTTTGGAAAGTAGACATTCCAAGGTATTTAGTAAGAGGCATGGTGAGTTTTTTTAAGTTGTAATTTTTTCCCACAATTCTTTGGAAATCAAGATTTTTTTTTCTTCTTTTTTTCACAAAATTGTTATATTAGCAGGTTATTTCTCACACACACAGCACATGCATAGCACAAATTACACCCCAAAACACATTCTACTACTCCTCCTGAGTATGGCGATATTACATGTATGAGACTTTTACACAGTGTGGCCACATACAGAGGCCCAACATGCAGGAAGAACCATCGGGTGTTCTAGGAGCATAAATTACACATATCATTTTCTTGACTACCTCTTGCACTTTTGAAGGCCCTTGGACAATGGAAACGACCCAAAAATGACCGAAATTTTAGAAAAAAAACACAACGTATAATCTATGAGGCATAATGAGTCTTTTAAACAGGTCATTTTTTGGGGGGAAAATGTGGGAAGAATCTGAAAACGCATTTTTTTTTACACAAAGTTGTCCATTTATAAAATATTTCTAACACATAGCATGTACATAGCAAAAATTACACCCCAAAATAGATTCTCCTACTCCTCCTGAGTACAGCAATACCACATGTGGGAGACTTTGCCGCAGCCTGGCTACATCGAGAGGCCCAACATGCAGGGAGCACCGTCAAGTATTCTAGGGGCATACATTTCAAATCTAATTTGACTACCTATTACACTTTTGTGAGGCACTGTAGTGGCATGGATGTGACATGGATGAGAACTGATGTGGCGTGGATGAGCATGAATGGGAATGGATGAGCCATGGATGGGGATGGCTGAGTATGTATGGGATGACTAAGCATGAATGAGTACGGCTGAGTACGGCTGAGTATGGCTGGGTATGGCTGGGTATGACTGGGTACAGCTGGGTATGGCTGGATACGGCTGGATATGGCTGGGTATGGCTGGGTATGGCTGAGTATGGCTGGGCATGGCTGGGTTATGGCTGAGTATGGCTGGGTATTGCTGGGTTTGGCTGAGTTTGGCTGGGTATGGCTGGGTATGGCTGAGTACTGCTAGGTATGGCTGAGTACTGCTAGGTATGGCTGAGTATTGCTGGGTATGGCTGAGTATTGCTCAGTATGGCTGAGTGTGGCTCGGTATGGCTGGGTATGGCTGAGTATTGCTGGGTATGGTTGAGTTTGGCTGGGTATGGCTGAGCATGGATGGATGGATGGCTGGATGAGTCTGGAATTGTGACATATCAGCACTGTGGGCAGTACACATCCAGCCCACAGCGCTGATCGCTACTCTGATTACTTCCCCAATTCCTGTCGTCTGTCTTACTTGAGCCAGTTACAACCTTCTGTCTGTGTTTTACATCTGCCTGAACTGCTTCTATCTTGACGTATCCCTATGTTATGACTGCCTTTTTATTATCTCAACAGCCTTATACCTCACCAACTGTAGCAATTATTAAAGAGTGGCTCTCAAAAAACAAAACTCTGGCTTAAAATGATTGTAAACCTTTGTTTTTAATTTTTTTCAAAATAACAATCCTTATCATACTTACCTCCACTGTGCAGCTCGTTTTGCACAGAGTGGCCCTGATCGTCTATTTCTGGGGACCCTTGGCGGCTATCGTGGCTCCTCCCCACATCAGATAACCCCCTAGGAGAAACGCTCTCTCGGGGTGGTTACCTTGCAGGCACACTCCCGAGTCCAGCATTTGCGTCCATAGATATGTATGCCGGACTCGGCCCCGCCCCCTGGCGCCGGCATCATTGGATTTGATTGACAGAAGCGGGAGCCAATGGCTGCGCTGCTATCAATCTATCCAATCAAGAGCCGGGACCCCGTGGAGAGAGAGCCACGTCCTCGCTGAGGGAAATACGGGGCCGGTCACTACCAGGTGTTTTTTCTCCTTAATGCATAGGATGCATTAAGGTGAAATATGAATATGAATATGATGGTGCCATCCTTCTGGAGAGCAGATGAAGGAATTGCCTGGGTGGGGTATTGTGGTTTCTATGAGAGGTAATAACCTGAAAATGTAACTTTACTTAGCATGCATGCTTTAAACATGAAGTATATCAAATCATAGTTACCCTTTAAAACAATAATAGGCAAGGATATCAGCTTTAGGTGGCATACATTAAAAAAGGCATGGCAGAGAGTAGAAATGAACATCCTACCCTACTGCACTTTGTTATTCTACTTACTGTCCCTACTGTATCTCTCCTCGCTGCTAAAACCCAGGCTTAAAGTGACTGTAAACCTCAGACATGAAAATATGAACAACGCATATCCCTCTATAGTGTGTACTTGTCTTAATTAAGAGAGTCATTTCTGTCTTCTGCTTTGTTCCTCTTCTATCTGCATGAGTCACTTCTGACAAGTCCTGACACCGAGAGAAAAAAGGTGACAGGGGAAGGATCTCCAGCACACAGCCTGTGATTGACAGCCTCAGCTCTGTTGCTGCATGCTGTGTGAAGAGGGTGTGTTTCTTCCCTCCAATCAGCTCTCACTGAGCTCTGCAGGGTGTAACTTCATCTCTCTGCCTCTGCTTTTTGGAAGCTCAGACAAGCTGTATACATTCTGCACAGTAAATGGCTGCAGAGAGGAGAAGACTGCAGAGAAACAAGTACAACTTGTTTAGGAGGATTTATTTCATCTCTGTGTATCACCTGAGGCCAGTCACTTCACTGGGTATCTGTAAGAGTTTACAACCACTTTAAAGTGTGTGTAAACCCTAACAATAAAGTACTCTTATTGCTCTATTTTGGTCTACTGAATATAACATTGAATGTGTTTTGTTATATCTCTTTGCAAATGCAAAAAAAATACATGTTGATCCTGCCAGAAAGCCAAGGCTGTCCTGTGCACTCTGCAGTCTTTTCTCAAATGTTATTGGCCCAGTCTGAGTTCTCCTTTGTTACTATATCCAACAATGTTATAAAAAAGACGAAGAAAAGGCAAGGTGTTCTGTAGTCCTAACCAGTGGCGGACGGTCCATAATGGCACAGCCCCCCTAGTTTACATGCGGGGAGCCGGACTCATAGCTTTCTATGAGTTTTTTTTTCCAAGCACATGATTAAAGCCTGAGGCTCTAATTGGCTTGAAAAAGGGTTGGGCTCGGGGCTCGGGGCTCAGAGCACTGTGCCCCAAACCCATCCACTTGTGACACTAGCAAATCAATATTCGCTATCAGTTTCCGGCTTCACCTCCGGGTCAATCAGGAAAGGAGGTGGATCTAAAGAAGACCGGGTTAGCCGGGAGGCGAAGCCGTGGCACCATAAACCTGAGGTGGCCACCCCTTCTCAGGTGCCCGTGTGTTGTAGTGCGGCATGGGGCTAGGGAACACTCTCAACCATGCACAAGGGACTGGAGGAAATACTTCAGCCAGAAGTCTCTCAATTAAGTCACTATAAACGTGTACCCGGGCAGCCTGGGACTGTACAGGAAACTCACTGCCAAGGACCTGTCCTGCCTCTTCAGAACCCTGGAGGAGTGAGTGCGGACCTGGGGGGGTTGTTTACCCCCCCAAAAAAGATTAGCACCAGCCACCACTGGTCCTATCACACTTCCTGTCCGAAGTGGACAACACTGCTCCTCCTAAGTACAGTGCAGTGAGTGAACACTGTGACCATAAATGTGTTACTGGTAGGGTCACCAGGTGAAGATAAAGGGGAAAAAGACTCACAAAAGAAAAGGAATGCAGCAATCACATCCAAAGACTAGTAACATAGTACATTTTCGTTCTTGGGTTTAACCAGTTCCCATTTGCACTATAGCCGAAAGACGGCTACAGCGTGGGCTTACATTGCCGGGAGGGCCTCCATGGGCATCCTCCCATGATCATGCCACCCACGCACCCCCCTACAGTGCGTGGGGGGCACGCTCTGTGATCGCTGCATCCTTAGGACACAGCTAATCACAGATCAGGGTAAAGGGCCAATCACAGCTGCACTTTACCATGTGATTATCAGTGTCCTGATTATTGGTGCAGTCCCACTAGTGCCCACCAGTGCTGCCAATCAGTGCCCACTAGTGCTATCAGTGCTCATTAGTGCTGCCAATCACTGCCCATCAGTGCCTTCTCATCAGTGTCACCTATCAGTGCTGCCTATCAATGCCACCTACCAGTGCTATCAGTGCCCATCAGTGCTGCCTATTAGTGCCCATCAGTGCCACCTATCAGTGCTGCCTATCAGTTTCTGCTTATCAGTGCCACCTATCAGTGCCCATCAGTGCAGCCTATCAGTGCCCATCAGTGCAGCCCCATCAGCGCACATCAGTGAAGGAGAAAAATTACCTGTTTGTAAAATGTTATAACAAACTATTAAAAACTTTTTTTGGTTTTCAAAATTTTCGGTCTTTTTTCACTTGTTTAGCAAAGAAAACTCCAGTGGTAATTAAATACCACCAAAAAAAAGCTCTATTTGTGTGAAAAAATTATAAAAAATGGATTTGGGTACAGTGCTGCATGACCGTGCAATTGTCATTCAAAGTATCACAGTGCTGAAAGCTGAAAATTGGCCTGGGCAGGAAGGGGGTGAAAGTTCCCAGTAGCCAAGCGGTTAAATATACATTAACCTGCAAAAAAATGTATTGATAACTCACCACTCCCATGGTTTCTCCCTGCGGGCGCTTTCACTGAACACTTCAGGACCTGGTCGTAACAATTTCCAGAAACTTTTTGCTGCACCTTAAAAGTGTGCAAGTAACATGCAGTGTCACAATTTCATATCCTTGGCACAGCAATTTTAAAGACGCGGCCTGGAAATCATAAATAGTTATGCATCGCAGTCAAAAGCTAGGCGCAGCACTGCTGTAGCTATGCTAAACATGTTTAGCCTGGAGCTAGGAAAATTGAGAGCCGATATGATACCATTTTATGGATTCTCTAGTGGATCACATAAAATGATTAGATCAGGTAAAAATCTAATGCACTCCACTTGTACAATGAAACATCAAAGTAGAAACCCCCTTATTTTATGGAAACCCATTAAGAGGTATCACGCTTTAAAGTGAATATGTCAAATGCAAGTCAATCCAAATCCGTATATAGTAAAAAAAAAAAGAAATAATCCATAACCATAGGTCAACCTAATGAAAGCTGCGTGTAAAACCATCAGTAGATTCAAAATATAGGTTGATGTACTTTATGCAGGGAGTACCTTGTTGACTATGTCATTGATGGGTGTACTCCAGTTGGAGCCGTGTCTTTTTATATCGATACGTCTGTAATGTCTCTTAAAATTTCGAATAAAATCTTTATGAAAAAAAACAAAAACTAAAAGGTTGCTGAATTATATATATATTATACGTTTTAGGTTTTTGCCTCCTTATTGGTCCCAGTGTGATCTGCTTAGGAAAGGGAAAGGTGGCGCTGGACTCGTAAGGTTATCCTACGGGTATTGTTATCCTAATGCCTTCCCACCACCGTCTGCGAGAATTTAGGAGTTTCTGAATGCCGGGAGGCGGGCATTCGAGTCATGTGAGGGCTGTATTTGGCTGTCACAGCGGTCCCATGATTGGAAAGATCCCAGTCACCAGTATGCATTGGGAGCTTTCTGGTCCCCGCAGGTAACTGTGCTGGGAGCGCGCTCTCAGCACAGAAAGGTGTTTATATAGGGCTGCATATATGCGCCCCCTCAGCGTTAAAGTCCATCCACCAAGAGGCTGCATATATGCATACCACTTGCCCTCTGGAAGATCCCCCCCACTTCATGACCAGGCCATTGTTTGCGATACGGCAGTCCGCTACTTTAAAGCGGTGTTCCGCCCCAAAGAAATGAAATGCCAGCAGCTACACATACTGCAGCTGCTGGCTTTTAACAATAGGACACTTACCTGTCCTTGATCCTGCCAGAAAGCCAAGGCTGTCCTGTGCACTCTGCAGTCTTTTCTCAAATGTTATTGGCCCAGTCTGAGTTCTCCTTTGTTACTATATCCAACAATGTTATAAAAAAGACGAAGAAAAGGCAAGGTGTTCTGTAGTCCTAACCAGTGGCGGACGGTCCATAATGGCACAGCCCCCCTAGTTTACATGCGGGGAGCCGGACTCATAGCTTTCTATGAGTTTTTTTTTCCAAGCACATGATTAAAGCCTGAGGCTCTAATTGGCTTGAAAAAGGGTTGGGCTCGGGGCTCGGGGCTCAGAGCACTGTGCCCCAAACCCATCCACTTGTGACACTAGCAAATCAATATTCGCTATCAGTTTCTGGCTTCACCTCCGTGTCAATCAGGAAAGGAGGTGGATCTAATGAAGACCGGGTTAGCCGGGAGGCGAAGCCGGGGAAGCCGTGGCACCGTAAACCTGAGGTGGCCACCCCTTCTCAGGTGCCCGTGTGTTGTAGTGCGGCATGGGGCTAGGGAACACTCTCAACCATGCACAAGGGACTGGAGGAAATACTTCAGCCAGAAGTCTCTCAATTAAGTCACTATAAACGTGTACCCGGGCAGCCTGGGACTGTACAGGAAACTCACTGCCAAGGATCTGTACTGCCTCTTCAGAACCCTGGAGGAGTGAGTGCGGACCTGGGGGGGTTGTTTACCCCCCCAAAAAAGATTAGCACCAGCCACCACTGGTCCTATCACACTTCCTGTCCTAAGTGGAAAACACTGCTCCTCCTAAGTACAGTGCAGTGAGTGAACACTATGACCAGAAATGTGTTACTGGTAGGGTCACCAGGTGAAGATAAAGGGGAAAAAGACTCACAAAAGAAAAGGAATGCAGCAATCACATCCAAAGACTAGTAACATAGTACATTTTCGTTCTTGGGTTTAACCAGTTCCCATTTGCACTATAGCCGAAAGACGGCTACAGCGTGGGCTTACATTGCCGGGAGGGCCTCCATGGGCATCCTCCCATGATCATGCCACCCACGCACCCCCCTACAGTGCGTGGGGGGCACGCTCTGTGATCGCTGCATCCTTAGGACACAGCTAATCACAGATCAGGGTAAAGGGCCAATCACAGCTGCACTTTACCATGTGATTATCAGTGTCCTGATTATTGGTGCAGTCCCACTAGTGCCCACCAGTGCTGCCAATCAGTGCCCACTAGTGCCTATCAGTGCTCATTAGTGCTGCCAATCACTGCCCATCAGTGCCTTCTCATCAGTGTCACCTATTAGTGCTGCCTATCAATGCCACCTACCAGTGCTATCAGTGCCCATCAGTGCTGCCTATTAGTGCCCATCAGTGCCACCTATCAGTGCTGCCTATCAGTTTCTGCTTATCAGTGCCACCTATCAGTGCCCATCAGTGCAGCCTATCAGTGCCCATCAGTGCAGCCCCATCAGCGCACATCAGTGAAGGAGAAAAATTACCTGTTTGTAAAATGTTATAACAAACTATTAAAAACTTTTTTTTGGTTTTCAAAATTTTCGGTCTTTTTTCACTTGTTTAGCAAAGAAAACTCAAGTGGTAATTAAATACCACCAAAAAAAAGCTCTATTTGTGTGAAAAAATGGATTTGGGTACAGTGCTGCATGACCGTGCAATTGTCATTCAAAGTATCACAGTGCTGAAAGCTAAAAATTGGCCTGGGCAGGAAGGGGGTGAAAGTTCCCAGTAGCCAAGCGGTTAAATACACATTAAACTGCAAAAAAAAATGATTGATAACTCACCACTCCCACGGTTCCTCCCTGCGGGCGCTTTCACTGACCACTTCAGGACCTGGTCGTAACATTTTCCAGAAACTTTTTGCTGCACCTTAAAAGTGTGCATGTAACATGCAGTGTCACAATTTCATATCCTTGGCACAGCAATTTTAAAGACGCGGCCTGGAAATCATAAATAGTTATGCATCGCAGTCAAAAGCTAGGCGCAGCACTGCTGTAGCTATGCTAAACATGTTTAGCCTGGAGCTAGGAAAATTGAGAGCCGATATGATACCATTTTATGGATTCTCTAGTGGATCACATAAAATGATTAGATCAGGTAAAAATCTAATGCACTCCACTTGTACAATGAAACATCAAAGTAGAAACCCCCTTATTTTATGGAAACCCATTAAGAGGTATCACGCTTTAAAGTGAATATGTCAAATGCAAGTCAATCTAAATCCGTATATAGTAAAAAAAAAAAGAAATAATCCATAACCATAGGTCAACCTAATGAAAGCTGCGTGTAAAACCATCAGTAGATTCAAAATATAGGTTGATGTACTTTATGCAGGGAGTACCTTGTTGACTATGTCATTGATGGGTGTACTCCAGTTGGAGCCGTGTCTTTTTATATCGATACGTCTGTAATGTCTCTTAAAATTTCGAATAAAATCTTTATGAAAAAAAAACAAAAACTAAAAGGTTTCTGAATTATATATATATATTATACGTTTTAGGTTTTTGCCTCCTTATTGGTCCCAGTGTGATCTGCTTAGGAAAGTGAAAGATGGCGCTGGACTCGTAAGGTTATCCTACGGGTATTGTTACCTTAATGCCTTCCCACCACCGTCTGCTAGAATTTAGGAGTTTCTGAATGCCGGGAGGCGGGCATTCGAGTCATGTGAGGGCTGTATTTGGCTGTCACAACGGTCCCATGATTGGAAAGATCCCAGTCACCAGTATGCATTGGGAGCTTTCTGGTCCCCGCAGGTAACTGTGCTGGGAGCGCGCTCTCAGCACAGAAAGGTGTTTATATAGGGCTGCATATATGCGCCCCCTCAGCGTTAAAGTCCATCCACCAAGAGGCTGCATATATGCATACCATTTGCCCTCTGGAAGATCCCCCCCACTTCATGACCAGGCCATTGTTTGCGATACGGCACTCCGCTACTTTAAAGCGGTGTTCCGCCCCAAAGAAATGAAATGCCAGCAGCTACACAAACTGCAGCTGCTGGCTTTTAACAATAGGACACTTACCTGTCCTGGAGTCCCACAATGTCGGCATCGCAGCTGATGTTTCCATCAGCTGTTGGGTGCTGCCGCCATAATTGCGGGTAGGGTACCCGGCAGTGTAGCCTTACGGCTTCACGACGGGAACAGTACTGTGCATGCGCGAGGCCCAGCTCCTCTCTCCTACTGGCCCGGTGACAGGGAGAGGAGGAGGGAGGAGGAGGGAGCCCCACGGTAATGTCACGGCCGCGGCACAGACTTCCAGAAGTGGGAACAGGATACCTGTCAAAGACAAATATCCTGTCCCTCCTCCCCCCAAAAGGTGCCAATTGTGGCACCAGAGGGGGAGAGGAGACAAATGAGCGGAAGTTCCACTTTTGGGTGGAACTCCACTTTAACTGACAATTCGTCGTGCAACGCTGTACCCACATAAAATTGATGCCCTTTTACCCCCAAATAGAGCTTTCTTTTAGTCACCTCTGCTGTTTTTATTTTTGTGCTATAAACAAAAAAAGACCGACAATTTTGAAAAAAAAAAAAACACAATTTTATTAATTTCTGCTATAAAACACATCCAATAAAAAAATAGAAAAACATTGAATTTCTTCATTAATTTACGTCAATATGTATTCTGCTACATATTTTTGTAAAAAAAATCCCAATAAGCGTAAATTGATTGGTTTTCGCAAAATGTATAATGTTCACAAACTATGGGAATTTTTTTTATTTAGTTTATATAAATATTTTTTTTTTTTTTTACTAGTAATGGCGGCGATCAGCGACTTATAGCAGGACTGTAATATTACAGCGGGCAAATCGGACACAAACTGACACTTTTGACACTTTTTTAGGGACCAGTGACACCAATACAGTGATCAGTGCTAAAAAGTACACTGACACTGGCTGGGAAGGGGTTAACATCAGGGGTGACCGAAGGGTTAAATGTGCTCCTAACCAATGTTTGTGTACTGTGGGGGAGGTGCTTTTACGAAGAGAAGGCAAATATTCCTGTCCCTGCTTTGCAGGAACACAGGATCAATGCCTCCCCTCCTCACAGAAAGGTGATCTGTCTTGTTTACATAGGTAATCTACCTGAGTACTGAACAATCAGCGGGTGCCAGCGGACATCGAGTCTATGGTACCCGCTGTTGGTCTCCCACTGTGTGTGATCACAGTGGGAGCGGGTCGCCGGCAGAGTGTGTGCATGCCCCAGACCCAGGATTGTCAGATCACATACTATGTAGGTGATCTGTCATGGAACGGCTGCCCTGCCGCACTATATGTATGGTGGGAGGTCCGCAAGTTTGATATTGATGTAAATAATCTGATTCCCAGGCCAGCAGCTACTACATCCCAGAAGATCTCCATGGTCTCCTTGACTTGTAGTGTAATGAAACAAAAATGGAAACTGATGTGCCACACCACTGCTAAGAGGTTCAGATATCACTTTATTCCAATAGAATAATAAACAAAATAAAATAAAATAAAACAGCTTCTGACAATGCCTGTGCTTGTAATCACACTGGAAGGTATACCATGAAAGTAAATAAACCTGTGAAAAAAATAAATGAAAAAGCATATCCTTCCATAGTGTGTACTACTCAAATTCAAAGTACCTAGTGCACCTAGTGTAATTTTTTTCCGCTCCTTCCATTTTTTCCTGTCTCCTTCCCCTGTTATCTGCATGAGTCACTTCTTATGCCCCATACACACGATCGGAAATTCCACCAGCAAAAGTCTGATGAGAGCTTTTGGTCAGAAAATGCGACCGTGTGTATGTTCCATCTGACTTTTGCTGGCGGAATTCCAGCCAGCAAAAGATTGAGAGCAGGTTCTCAGTTTTTCGGTCTGAAAAAGTTTTGATCAGAAATTCTGATCGTTTGTACCAATTCCGACGCGGAAAATTCCTACGCACGCTCGGAAACAATTTGACGCATGCGGGGAAGCATTGAACTTCATTTTCTCAGCTCGTCGTAGTGTTGTACATCACCGCGTTCTTGACGGTTGAAAGTTCAGCAAACTTTTGTGTGACCGTGTATATACAAGCCAAGTTTGAGCGGAATTCCGTCAGAAAAAACATCCAAGATTTTTCAGATGGAAATTCCGCTCGTGTGTATGCGGAATAACAGGTTATGTTGACACCAGACAATCTAAGGAGACAGATCCCCCCCCCTAGCAAACAGCAGGTGACAGCCTTGGAGCAGAACCCTCTCACTCCCTGGACCTTGTCCTGAGGAAGCTGGAAAGAGGCAGCTGTTCTAGGACTTATGAGTAAAGACACATCTACACTGATCTCTGTGACTGTGTAGTGTTTTGGAGATTGTATTTGGTACCAGCATTTGTGTATCAGCACAAGGTAACCAGATGCCAAAGTGACTAGCCTCATGGTCCCCAGCTGTGAAGCACTAGACTGTTCAACACCTACAATGACTAAAGGAGAAGATTGTCCTTCAATCCCTACGTACATTTTAGAGTATCCTATGACCTATTGCCCTCTCCTGTTTAAGTTCCTCAAGCAATAAATTACAAAAGACTGATTCATTAGAGCCAGAGTGCATTGACTGGTGCTTTGGTGACTGGTAGGCTCTGTACTGTTGGGGAAGAGTGATAGATACCATATTTCTTCATCCTACACCCTGTGGAAGGTTCTTCATGAGCACAGATGAGGGCCTTGTACATTATTGACACAAGTAGATTAGCTATAAGGCAAAACCCGGCCTTTCACACTTTGTGCATAGAATCTCAATGCTAGGGTCTCAAACAACAGTAGATACCCTGTGAGAGATCCAAAATGTCCTGTTTCATAAAAATAAAAAAAAATTCTATTACTTAGAGGGTCTTCAACCAGGGAAATGTTCTACAATGGTATGCAAGAACTTCAGGGTAGCAGGGTTACATACAGTTTTAATTAATTAGAATTTAGCTGACCTTTAATAAGTCCATCCTTTGCCGGGCATAGGGAAAATAGAAGCACCACAAGAAATTTCTACTTGCATTCTACACCCCCTTCCCCTTTCCCATCAACACAGATTTCCTGGCCAAACCAGGTATAGGGCATATACTAAAACTTCCACAGTGCAAGCCTAAGTGCTGTCAAGTTGGGTTGAGAGGAGAGAACCTGAGCGAGGTTAATCTTTTTGAAAGTAAAACAACAATTCTGGCGGGAACTCCGTCGGACCTAGTCTGACGGAAAGTCCGGTCATGTGTGGGCAAGTCCGTTTATTCGGAAGATCCGTCGGAACTCCGCCGGAATTCCGGCGGGAACAGCGTCGGACCTAGTCTGCTGTAAAGTCCGGTCGTGTGTACAGGGCATAAGAGCTATGTTGACATACTGATTTGTTTGTTGGCAAATACAGTTTCTCAAGCCACCATAGTTGGAGAACCAAGCATTCTTCTTTTTAAATGTGGTCCAAAATTCAGTCAGACAATTGTATTCAAGTCCCAGGGACCATATTAAAAATATGTATTAATACCCATCTCTGGACAAAGCTAACATGACCGTTCATCAATTAAAAAAAAAAAATTCTGGAGCTCTTTTATACCACTCTGTCTGTGTCCCACGCTTCTTCCAGTTGTGCCAACTGAGGATCTACACCAACCGGTTGACTCTTTGTGGTATTATCACGCTGTGCACTTTATAGTGCCTGAGAGGACCCTACTGTTTGATATCCAGACACTACTCCTCTGCAGAAAAAAAGATAGAATACTTGGGAACAAGTATAGCACATGACCACATATTTAGGTAAGTACAAGGGGCTTTTAGGATTGTTCAAAAGAGAGAAAGAGATTAGTTGAGTGCGCAAGGGCAGGAGGGTGGTTAATACCCAAATCCAGCTTTAATTATATATAATACATTTATGGGAGGAGAATATACAGTACGTATTTACATTCATAGGAGTATTAGTTTATCAATTAGGTTATTAGTAACTTGGAGATATTGAGATAAATAAAGCCCATACACACTATCAGATTTTCTGCTGATTTTTGTCTTCGGATTTACCAAAACCATGTAGTGCAAGGGCCTGCCTGATTGCATACAAATTAAAACTCTTAAGGTTTGACCTCATATTATATGGTTTTGGTAAATCCGAAGACAAAAATCAGCAGAAAATCTGATAGTGTGTATGGGGCTTAAGAGGTGATGTAAAAATATATTTCTATAAAATGGAGTTATAAATTGGAGGTAAATATTTCGAAAAAAGACCAGTGCTTTTAAACGTGCACAATTTTGAAAGAGCAAATCATTGATTTTGTCTGGGACTTGTCAATGATTATTATGTATCCCCACCATGCACAGTCCTGCTTTGTCATGCACATTCACCTCACATTCATAGCACTGTGAAGGAGGATTAAAGCTCAAAATGTCCATTGATATACATCAGCATCTCTCTTTACCCCCAGCATTTCTATCATGTGATTGTGTGCTAGGATTTGATATATAAATATGATAGAAATTTCATTTGATATATAAATTCATATTCAAATTTCCTCAAAAAAAAAAAAATAATAATAATCTTGCTTTTATTATTATAAATAATAAATTCCTTGCTTTTTAAACAATTGAATTCACAAAATGTTTTATGAAAACTTTAAAGTATAGTGCCTTGAAAAAGTATTTATACCCCTTCAAATTTTCCACATTTTGTCATGTTACAACCAAAAACATACATTTATTTTATTGGGATTTTATGTGATACACCAACCCAAAGTGGCACATAAATGTGAAGTGGAAAAAAATGATAAATGTTTTTCAATATTGTTAACAAATAAACACGTGAAAAGTGCGACGTGCATTTGTATTTAGCCCAGTTTACTCTGATACACCCTAACTAAAATCTAGTGGAAACAATAGCCTTCAGAAGTCATCTAATTAGTAAATAGAGTCCACCTGTGTGTAATTTCATCTCAGTATAAATACAGCTGTTCTGTGAAGCCCTCAGAGGTTTTGTAGACAACCTTAGTGAACAAATAGCATCATGAAGACCAAGGAACACACCCGACAGGTCAGGGATACAGTTGCGGAGAAGTTTAAAGCAGGGTTAGGTTATAAAAAAAATATCCCAAGCTTTGAACATCTCACGGAGCACTGTTCAATCCATTATCCTAAAATGGAAAGAGTATGGCACAACTGCAAACCTACCAAGACATGGCCGTCCACCTAAACTGACAGGCCGGGTTAGGAGAGCATTAATCAGAGAAGCAGCCAAGAGACACATGGTAACTATGGAGGAGCTACAGAGATTCACAGCTCAGGTGGGAGAATCTGTCCACAGGACAACTATTAGTTGTGCACTCCACAAATCTGGCCTTTATGAAAGAGTGGCAAGAAGAAAGTCATGGTTGAAAGAAAGCCATAAGAAGTTTACGAGAAGCCATGTGGGGGACACAGCAAACATGTGAAGAAGGTGCTCTGGCCAGATGAGACCAAAATTGAACTTTTTGGCCTAAAAGCAAAACACGATGTGTGGAAAAAAAATAACACTGCATTCTATCCAGCACCTTAAAATTATCACGATTATACCAGTTATGTAATAACTCCAACATTCTGGAACTCCCAATATTATGTGACACGTACGGACTCCCAAGATCTGAAACCTTTAGATACTTGCAAGTTAAAAATTTCTACACCCCGCTTCTAAATTCTGGTACACCACTTAATCAAATGTCTCAATTTGAGCGTATATGCAAAAGCGACCCACATGTTAGAGGTGTTATTTCATTAATATATCAACAGCTTACTACTCTTCCCAAAGATATATTACCCTCTTATGCAGAGAAATGGGCATTAGATATGAGCCGGGTTTTTGACATTAATGACTGGTCTAATGTATGGAATGCAACTAAAAGCTCTTCACCGAATTGTTATGCTCTTGAAACTAACTTTAAAGTCTTAGCAAGATGGTACTTTTTGGCCTAAAAGCAAACTTCCCAAGGTACCCATTTCCATATTTGGTGGCAATGCCCGGTGGTTCAAGTATTCTGGTCAAATATTTTCGCTATGGCTTCCAAAGCTCTAGAACGCTCTATACCTCCGGATCCAGCCATGGCTCTGCTGAACCTGAAACCCTCTTCACTGACTCATCCTCAGTTTAAGCTATTTCTTCAGCTCAGCACAGCGGCCAAACAAACCATAGCTAAAGCCTTGAAATCCAATACCCTTATAGTAGCGGAAGCTAAGCACAGAATGAATAGAGCTTTGACCTACGCTAAAATGTCGGCCATAGAAGATAATAATATTGATAAATTTAAACAGATTTGGCAACCATGGGTAAAACATTATCTGCCCCCTGATTTCGACCAGTCACTACTGTTACCTCAATAGAACTTTGGTTTTCTTTTAACAAATATCTTTCATTATCCTATTTTGCAGTGTAATCATCACCTGGAGAGACTCTTTCCTTCCTTTCCTTCTTTCTCTCTTCAATCTCTTATTTTTTCATTATTATTGTTTCTATATCACATTTTTTATAATTATAACCAGCATGTTAAGTCGAACAGATAGTTTATTCTGCAGCCTCAGAACACTGAAGTTATCAGGGTATGATCTTATTTCCATACATTTGTTCTGTAGTGAAGATAAGTAATACCTATATACTCTCGTTACGAAGGTATACCTGTTCTTTTTTTTTTACTTAAAATTGCCCCCGCTTTGCCACAGCATGAACCAATATGGGGTGGTAAAGCGGTCTGGAGGCATGTCTATAATGTCTCTGGATATGTTTCGAGGTTACTTGCTATAACCACATAACATTACCTTTTAGCCGTTTTTTTTTTTTTTTCATCAGTGTTCGACTTATGTACGTTTTATATATACTGTAATATGAACTAAACCCATGCTGACATTTCAGCTTATTCCTTTTCAAGATACAACATGTATGCAAGTGAATATATGTGATATATACTGTTTTTATTTTTCTTGTATGTTCTTTATGGTTTCTGTTTTTTTTTGTTTGTTTAAAAATAAAAATCTTTGAACGAGAAAAATAACACTGCACATCACCCATCCCCACCGCGAAACATGGTGGTGGCAGCATCTTGTTGTGGGGAATGCTTCTTTTCAGCAGGAACAGGGAAGCTGGTCAGAGTTGATGGGAAGATGGATGGAACCAAATACAGGGCAATCTTAGAAGAAAACCTGTTAGTCTGAAAAACACTTGAGACTGGGACGGAGGTTCACCTTCCAGCAGGACAACGACCCTAAACATACAACCAGAGCTACAATGGAATGGTTTAAATCAAAGTATATTCATGTGTTAGAATGGCCCAGTCAAAGTCCAGACCTAAATCCAATTGAGAATATGTGGCAACTTGAAAATTGCTGTTCACAGACGCTCTCCATCCAATCTGACAGAGCTTGAGTAATTTTGCAAAGAAGAATGGGCAAAAATGTCACTCTCTACATGTGCAAAGCTGGTAGAAACATCCCCAAAAAGACTTGCAGCAGCAATTGTGGCAAAAGGTTGTTCTACAAAGTATTTACTCTGGGGGGCTGAATACAAATGCACGCCACACTTTTCACATATTTATTTGTAAAAAAAAAAAAAATTGAAAATTTATCATTTTCCTTCCACTTCACAATTATGTGCCACTTTGCGTTGGTCTATCACATAAAATCCCAATAAAATACATTTACGTTTTTGGTTGTAACATGACAAAATGTGGAAAATTTCAAGGTGTATGAATACTTTTTCAAGGCACTGTATATATGAATTTAAAAATAAAAGAGTTTTTAACATTTACATTTTTAAATGTAATTTAGATTCAAATGGGAATTTTAAATGATGTGTCCTGATGATGATGTGTCTCCATTTGTGAATGGGATAGTTTAAAAACATTTATTTTGTTTATTATATTTTATATTCCAAATATATCTATGTATGAGTGTGTATTTCTGTTTTCCCTTTTTGTGCCCATTGCACCCTTAACCTCTTCACGCCGATAGTACGCAAATATACGACATCTTGGCCGATGGGCCTTGACGCAGAGTGGCCGCATATTTGCACACCAAAATGTAAACAAACCTGTGCTGAGAGCGTTACCAGTGCCTAACAGCCAATCATGCCGGTCACATGATCATAAACCCTGCCTCCCTGCAACAGAAACCCCTTAAAGGGCCTGGAGGCACCAACTTTATGGGCTTAAAAGAAAAACTTCCTTAATTTCACCTCCCCTGTTAACTCCAATGCATTTTGCCAAAATGGCAACATTCTGCTGAAACTTACACATTTTTGCCAATATTTCGGGGGTAATGAAAACTCTCAATTTGGCCCTACTCTTCACACTTCTGTGGCTTGCAAGTGTTCCTGGCGATGGAATTGTTCATGTGACAATGGTTGCGCTGTCTCTAGTTTTTTGACACTTCACACATTTATGCCGCGTACACAAGAGCTTAATTTCCGTCCGAAAAACCTTGGATGGTTTTTCCGACGGAATTCCGCTCAAGCTTGTCTTGCACACATACGCTCACACAAAAGTTTTCTGATCTTTCGACCGTCAAGAATGCGGTGACGTACAACACTACAACGAGCCAAGAAAATTAAGTTCAATGTTTCGGAGCATGCGTGATTTTTTGCGTGTCCGAATTGCATACAGACGATCGCATTTTCATAGGAACTTTTCCCGACCGAACATGCTCTCAATCTTTTCTGGCTGGAATTCCGCCAGCAAAAGACCGATGGAGCATACACATGGTCGCATTTTCCGACAAAAAGCTCAGAGTTTTGCTGGCGGCATTTCCGATCGTGATTGTACGCGGCATTGGGCCCCTTTCACACGGGCGGATTTGTTCTGACACACTCCGCCAGCTCAGCAGGGATCACTCCGTTGATCCCCGCTGAGCAGGCGGATGACAGGTCCGTCTCTGCTCACTGTGCAGAGATGGACCTGTCAGAGCCCCGTTGCCCTCTGTGGCAAAATCAAAAGTGCCCATTTTGAGGACTTAGATGCAAGTTATCGGGCATACAAAGGGTATGGGGGTTAGGGTACTGCCCTGGGGGACATGTATCATTAAAAAAAAGTTTGTATTTTTTGTTTTTTTAAGGAGCAGTGATTTACTGATGCTTAAAGTGAAACATAAAAATGAAAAAAAAACTTTAAATATAGTGCCTGGGGGGTACCCTTAGTCTGCCTGTAAAGTGGCACAGCTGTACCATGTATAGAACCTGCTGCAGCAAAAATTACATTTATAACTACAAACAAAATGACATTTTCCCTACAAGCTTTCTTAATTTTATATACAATGGCTTGGGGCGCCAGTCTGTTTGATGAGGCCACAATTTAGTGTACTCAGAACAAGATTAGAGATTTTTTGGTTAAATTCTGGTGTCTGTTTCGCAGACTTTGAATAGACCTAACAGGTGCGTAAAAATTGGACTTTGGGTGTTGGTGGTGCTTTCACACCGTAACCCTATAGAGGTTCTGTTGATGAATCAAGTAATGCCTGTGCATTGTCAAGGAGCAAACGGCTGACACTGTGTTCAAATAACTCAGCTGACTCCTCCATGCCTGATGCTGGGGCTATGGCAGGAATAGCTGTGGATAAGGAGGCAGGTTTAGCAACAGGGGACTTTGCACTAGACTCTGCTTGGTTGATGGACGATGAGGAGGATGGGGATGGTTTAGTAAGCCAGTCCATTACCTCCTCTGCATGCGGTGGCTGGATAGCACGGGCAATATCACTAAACAGAGGAAATGATGCCCTGCCTGAGGACTGACCATGTCCACCGTTGCCTGTGGACACATACGCTGCCGGCCCCCTCACAGTGCCATAGGAACGTCTGCCTTTCATTGTTGGCCTCCCAGACATGATGGGGGGGTTATTAATGAAATGTAATAGAGAAGAGGAAATGTGTACTTGGATGCAAATGGAATGGATAACGCAGGTTTCCGTTACATTAGAGGGGGCGGGGTCACCCGTATGTCACTGGGGAAGCCCGGCTTCCCCCTTGCATTGTGTCAGAGTGATGGGTGGCCCAGTCCTCCTCTGCTAAGACGGGATTCCCGCAGTGTCTCCATGGAGACAGGATGCGCTGCGCTGGACATCATCGGAAGAGATCCGCCATCGCTGGACCCCGGAGAAGAGATCACCCATCGCTGGATAGCAAGAGTGGATTACCACCGCTGGAATCTTTTTTTTATTTTTAAGAAAGGACTTTTCCCAACGGTGTCTGTGTGTTTTTTAACTATTTTTTACACTTTCTTTGTGAAATGGTAGGGGTACTTTTGTACCCCCTTACCATTTCAAATGGGGGATCTGGGGGTCCCCTTGTTAAAGGGGGCTTCCAGATTCTGATAAGCCCCCTGCCCGCAGACCCCCACAACCACCGGGCAAGGGTTGTGGGGATGAGGCCCTTGTCCTCATCAACATGGGGACAAGGTGCTTTGGGGGGTCACAGACCCCCAAAGCACCTCCCAATGTTGAGGGCATGTGGCCTGGTACGGTTCAGGAGGGGGGGGGCGCTCTCTTGTCCCCCCCTCTTTTCCTGTGGCCTGCCAGGTTGCGTGCTCGGATAAAGGGTCTGGTATGTATTTTTGGGTGGAACTCCACGCCATTTTTTTTTTAAATTTGGCGTGGCGTTCCCCTTAAAAACCATACCAGACCTGAAGGGTCTGGTATGGATATTTAGGGGGAACATCACGTCATTTTTTTTTTTTAATTTGATCCGGGGTTCCCCTTACTATCCATACCAGACCTGAGGGGCCTGGTAATTGAATTTGGGGGGAACCCCATGCTTTTTTTTTTTTTTTTTTTTTTTTTTTATCAGGGACTTTCAATGACTGTTCTCTGTATTACGGGAGCCAACAATTCATTATAGCTGCGAGTGATTTTAAATAGCTTTTTTTTCCTGCAGAAATTACACTTTGTGCAGGGACAGTTCTAAGCACGGGAAACATGTGCCCCTTTACATGCATACTATACACACCCCCCAGGTACAAAATTTAAAGGAATATTACACTTTTATTGTTTCACTTTAAGCATTATTAAAATCACTGCTCCCGAAAAAACGTCTGTTTTTAAAAGTTTTTTCTTGCATTGATACATGTCCCCTGGGGCAGGACCCAGGTCCCCAAACACTTTTTATAACAATAACTTACATATAAGCCTTTAAAATTAGCACTTTTGATTTTGAACGTTCGAGTCCCATAGACTTTAATAGGATTCTAAAGTTCACACGAACTTTAGGTCTGTTCGTAGGTTCTGATGCGAACCGAACAGGGGGGTGTTCGGCTCATCCCTATTAGTCTCACGCAAGTGACAGGATCAGAGAGCGGACTCACTGGATTCAGCAGCTATGTTCAGAGACATAGTGCCTGCGCCTCCTTAGCTGACCTTGTGCCCGTCTTCTCCACCTCCTCAGCTGTGCCTGCTTCCTTCGCCTCCTCCGATGACCTCTTGCCCACCTTCTCAGCTGGGCCCTCCACCCAGGCTGAGTTGCTGCTGACCTCCTATGCAGCAGCCGTGACGGATGTCCTCCATGGTTTGTTTGCTTTCTCTGCAGTCACTTTCTCTGCAGTCACTATGCAACGTCCCAGCCTTGTGTAGGGTCCCTCGTGTTCCCCAGTCAGGCTAATGGGGAAGTCAGTGGCCGTGGCTGCGCCCCCCCCCCCCCTAGGTAGCAGTATGCCCTAGGCAGCTGCCTAGTTCACCTAGTGGGAGCCCCGGCCCTGCTGACAGGCAGTTCAGTGGTACAGGTGCCTATAGTAACCACTAACCAGGTAGGCAGGTCTCTAGGGTTCACAGTGTCCCTTCACTATCTCCCTCGACTAGAACCTCTTCCTAGCATTAAGTACACTGTCCCTAGCGAGCAGGGATCCTGTCCCTACACTACCCACTCCACAAATGTGCGCCAATAGCAGTGGGACAATGCTTTTTATTATTATTGCCCTCTCTAAGGATAGCTGCGGAGGTCAACAAGACAGGAGCTACTGCCCTGATGACACGTAAGGAGGCTTCAGAGGAACAAAGCTCCTCTCAACCTTCATTCCCCTCTGTACAGCAGTCATCTGAACAGCGCCACCTACAGCAGGGAAGATATACTACACCTGCCTACATGCTGGCAGAGGAACTATTCCCATGCAGACAGTAGGTGTCTAAAGCAGTGGCCAGCACCAAGACTTTTTACATCTGAACAGATTTAGGACCCATTCACATGGCACATGGCCTTCCGGCAGAGAAACTATCCCCATTAACACATTGGGGGTTATTTATGAAAGGCAAATCCACTTTGCACTGCAAGTGCACTTGCAAGTGCAGTCGCTCTAAATCTAAGAGGTAGATCTGAAATGAGTGGAAGCTCTGCTGATTTAACATTCAATCATGTGCAAGCTAAAATGCTGTTTTTTATTTTCCTTGCATGTCCCCCTCGGATCTACAGCGATTTTGCGTCCAAGTGCACTTGCAGTGCAAAGTGGATTTTCCTTTAGTAAATAACCCCCATTGTGTGTAAACAGCTTCACCCTGTACAAATCAATAGCCAGCGCTGCTGCAGATTGCCTGTAACAGCTCATCTGTGTGGTTACAAGCGATGGGTGTGGTGTTTCTGGTCCCATAAAAACTTGCCGCAGCAAACCATCCGGTTTGTATGCGGCCATAGCACAGAGTGCTGGTGTATCTGAAAATATTCACCCATATTAATGGGGCCTTGTACTAGAGGATCTCTCTCTCTCTCTCTCTCTCTCTCTCTCACTGTCTCTGCTATGTGAGAGCCTGCTACTGGGTGAAGGGATGACTATTGACAGAATGCTAAAAAGGCACATATGCTGTTTGTTTTAGGGAACCAATTAGGGGGCACCCTGTTAGTTGGGCATGGACTTTAGTTCAGTTAGTGGCTCGGATAAGCAGATGTGTAGTTTTGTACTCCGAATTCGCTGTACAAAGCCCTCCTGCATTCAATTGGGTTTGTTTATTGTCTTACCAAATAAAAGTGCAGAACAAAACGGCTTGGACTGTTACTGCGTGTTCCTGTCTTGTGCATGGCTTACCGTTGCCACTGCCAGCTGTGTCTGTCTCCCTTATAAAAAAAAAAAGTGTATATATATATATATATATATATATATATATATATATATATGGAGTATAAAACATGACTTTGTATATTTGATGTTTCAACTGCAGGAGATCAGCAGTGCTTAACAATTATACAATTACATGACATAACTCTTGCAGTACGCCTGCTGCTTCTGAGCATGTAAGCCACTGGAAATAAACACATACATAGTTACATTAATAAACCGCTGTGTGGTCAGGACTGCTGGGGTTCCAGATAGATATCCTGCTTAAAGCAGCATATCACAATTGCAGTAATGGTGGTGTTCTGCCCGCTGTGCGTTCTGCATGAAGCCTCCTCATTAGACTGCGGCAGTGGTGCTGTTTATCATTAAGCTCTTTGCTGCGGTGGTATTATCTGGATGTGTACGTACAAGCTTCACCTCTCCCTGATTAGTGAGAGACACAGGTGGCCTATCATGGAGTACTGCTGCCAGAATCAATGGTCATATATTTCCTTTAATACCCATGTGCCTTTAGTTTTACCAGTTGACATGTCATCTGAAAAACATTATCATATTATTATGTTTTCTTGTGTTTTTCAAGGAAAAATAAAACTTCTATCTGAGCCATAAAATTTATACTGTTACTAATGTTGAAGCTATTCAGTTCTCCTGATATATTCATTTTAACCCTTGTTCCACAGATGGTAGAGGCTGACAACATGCTTTTTATTTTTTTTAAGCTCTGCGGCGCAGTAAGCATACACAAAACGAATACCAGGTGCAAAAAAAATAATATTTGGTCCTCCTCCAAAGAGAAAAGATCATGGCCCTAAACCCCCCTAGGGTGCAAGAATCCTTATGGGGACTGGGTATCCATGGTTCACCCAGCTGATACGAGGTCGTCCCCATTCTCAGCGGGACCTGCCAAAGCAAGGTCCACGCAAGTAATAGATGGGACTCCAAGGACCTACAAGGGGCCAATAACATACTATTTGTTAAATTCATGAGCCCATGGTGCAGTGCAGAAACAAAATTGCCTAGTACTGAAACACATGAGATGCTGGACAACATCCTGTCTGATTCCTTGGATAATCTTGCCTTGTGCCTTGTTTGTGGTGAACCTTGATCTCCTTGCTCCTCCCGTAAACTTCCTATTTAAGCTAAGCCTTTGCATTTCCTTTTTGCCAGATTATTGTGCTCTCTCCAGCCAATATCTTAGTCCTTTGCGTACCTGCAGTTGTCCATATGTCCACTACCACTCGTTACCAACCTTTGGCTTGTTCCTCAACTAAGTTTATGCTTGATCCCAAACTGCAAACATTCACTATTGACCTTTGGCTTCTTTCTCGACTATGCTTCTGCTTGATCCCTGCCTGCTATATCTGCTACTGGACCTTGCCTTGCTGACCTTCTGGTGGGGAGATCCTGAGTTCACGACCTAGTACTAGCACGTAGCAAAACCCATCTCCACCATCAGGAGCTCTGGTAAATACTGGTTAGTGCTTAGACCCGGCACCTCGGGTGATTCTGTGTCATCCGCCAGGGTGATCTGCTTGTGTACTTATCCAGCTGGTCGGCGGGATCCTCTCTACTGCTATAGCTGCTGGTCTCCAAGGCTGATGCCTAACTGTCACAGAACCTCATGGCCGAACATCCTCCCCCTAGATTCATGGTAGGCATAAAGACCCACACCTTTCAACCCTGAGGAAAAAGGAAACACAAATATAAGTGCAGGGTGACAGACATGAAGAGAAAATATATTAACTATGAAAAAAAGGTGCCAGTGCAGGTGCATTGGCTAGGCCTTGTGGCATGGTTATAGAAATGGCCTCAGTCTCTGCCAAAAGGCCTAGCCCATGAGGTGGGTTGCAAAAAGCATTTGGTGATGTGGCCTAGTGCTGTTTCACACAGTGATGTTCCAAAATCCATAGAGATACTCTGAAACCCCTGGGACACAACTCCAAGGGGGTGCTTGACACTGCCCTCTATTCTCAGCCTTCTCAGCCCCTGACCAGACCAGGTAGCACCTTCAAATCAGGAGGCATTGGGCCCCTCCAAATCCTCCACCAGGGAATTACCCCCATGCCTCACATCCCCCCAGTGGGCACCCCGGTTTCTGTTCTACGCAGGAAGATCTCCCAGAACCTCCATCATACCAGCAGGAGTACTATACAGGCAGCCCTAAGGCCAGAATGATAGCAGGCACCCCTACTGTCCAGACACTATTCTTGATCTTGGCCAAAAGTGTCCCATTGGGTCAATTTCCCTTTCACATCCTATGAGGTCACCAGGAATTGTGTAAAACCTCTTCAAACCAGACACAGCAAGCAATAAAAACATTTTTGTTAAGCTGGCGGGAGGGGTTGGCACTTCTGCTATGTTTTCATTGGTGTCTATTCCTGTTTGGCCATTGGGACAAGAAGAGAAGTCACCTTGCAGACACAGCAATTAAAATCTCACAGAGGTTGGAACCTTTCACCATCCTAGTTTTTATAGAGGTTGACTTTAAAGATGATGTTCCCTTGTTCGCTTCTGACACCATGTAATGTGATACAGTATATTATACCTATCTCACTCAATGCTATTATCTATCACTTTAATAAAATAAATATTTAGGAAGTACCACTGTTGTTTATGCCACATTCCCTCTAACATTTCCCCTGTAAATAACCATATTGCTCTAGCAATCCCTTATGCTTCTAAACTAACTTATGCCTCGTTTCCACTGAGTGGATCGGTACGGTTCGGTACGGTACGCTATTTTCAGTGTTTCCATTATGAAAGCGGCCCATACAACCGAACCATACCGCACCATTCAGGGTCCTGCTTCAGATGTGGGGCCATAGAAAATGGAACGGTTCGGTTAGGGCGGAGCTACGATACATTTCACTGATTGGCGGACAGAAAAACTTCTGCCAATCAGTGTGAGGCCACGCTAGGCATTTTTTCTAAACCCTGTATGGACCCTGGTGGTTTGACTTGCAGTGGAAACGCTCACCTGAATAGGCCGGACCATTCTAACCCTTCCAAACTGTACCAACCCGAGCCGATCCGCTCAGTGGAAACGAGGCATAAAGCAACTAGTACAGTTTGTACACTGCCACTTGTTCATCTAGTTCAACCAATAGAAAAAAAAAAATAATAAACAAATAGAAAATCTCCATGGTTAGTATTTATAAAACCTTAAGACTAGTATGACTTTGACAGGCAGGGATACCCTTGAACCTGTTCTATGCTTAGAAATCTCATGAATACAATTCTGGTGCAAGTTTATTAAATCCACCAGCTAAATGGATTCTTTTTACCCCAGTTTAGATTGTTTGGTTGTTTAAAGCAGGACAACAATCTACACTAAGGGTCCTCCAACTTTTTAAACAGGAAGCCAGTTTACTGTCCTTCAAATCCTATGGGGGCCAGTCTGTGGCCAGTGAGAGTAGATAATGTCCTGGCATTAGTGGGAATAAGCAATGCCAAAGACTGGTTAGTGAGAGTGAAAAATTGCCTAGTGCCTGTGGAAAGAGAAATAATTGCCCATAATTGGTGTCAGTTGAAAGAATAGTGACCCATTGTTGGAATCAGTGGAATAAATAATGCCCCATTGTTGGTATCCGTGTGAGAAATAGTGTCCCATTGTTGATATCAGTGTGAGAAATAGCGCCCCATTGTTGGGATCAGTGTGAGAAATAGTGTTCCATTGTTGGTGTAATTGAGAGGAATAGTGCCTCATTGTCGGTATCAATGGGAAGAATAGTGCAGCGTTGTTGGATCAGTAGGAGAAATAGTGCTCCATTGTTAGTATTAGTAGGAAGAATAAAGCGCAATTGTTGGTGTCAATGGGAGGAATTATGTCCCATTGTTGTTAATAGTGGGAGGAATAATGTTCCATTGTTGGTGTCAGTATGTCCCATTGTTGGTGTCAGTGAGAGTAATTGTGCCCGCTTGTAGACATCAGTGGGAAGAATAGTGCTCCCACTGATAGTGGGAGGAATATTTCCCCATTGTTGGTGTCAGTGAGAGTAATTGTGTCCGCTTGTAGACATCAGTGGGAAGAATAGTGCTCCCACTGATAGTGGGAGGAATATTGCCCCATTGTTGGTATCAGTGGGAGGAATAGTCCCCGGTTGTTGGTGTCAGTGGGGTTAATAATGCCCCATTGTTGGTATCAGTGGCAGAAATAGTGTCCATCCCATTGTTGCTATATGTAAAAGAAATAGTGTGCCACTGTTGGTGTCAATGGGAGGAAAAGTGTCCCATTGTTGGTGTCAGTGGGAGAAATAATGCCTTACGCATGTATTTGCAAAATGTGTGCAGACTAAACCCCTGTTCTTAACGCATATTGTTGGACAGGTCAATTTGGTTGCTCGCTGGCTGGTTGGTAAGTTTGAGCTTGGAAATCTCCTTGTATTTGTTTGACATATGTCGCCCTTCTAGTGCTTCTTGCTACAAAGACCAGCTATAGGTGGGGGCACTGGCCACTTGTTTGTATGGAGAAATAATGCCCCATTGTTGGTGTCAGTGGGAGAAATAGTGCCCTAATGTTTGGTGTAAGAGGGAAGAATAGTGCCTGGTTCTTGGTATAAGTGAAGGAATAGCGCCATATTGTTGGTATCATTAAGAGAAAGAGTGCTCCATTATTTTTATCAGTAGGAAGAATAGTGTTCATTGATGCTATCAGTAGGAGAAATAGTGCTTCATAACATTGTTTATTGTATCAGTTAATTACACAGGAAGTGACAAGAACAATTCATTTTTGCCAAGATCAACAGGGATTTTTTGTATTTGTTAAAAAATCTTTTTAGTGTGGAAAAGGAAAACTAAAGCAGTCACCACATCTAAGGACTGGAGAGTGGCAAAATATTTCATTTTTGTTCTTGGTTTTAGATATGCTTTAAAGCAGCGTACTATAACAATCAGCTTAATTAATAAAGACTGAATATTTTTTTTTAAATGTCAAATGTATTCTTTGACACTATTAATGACCCACTGTAAACATTCAGAACAGTAACCATTTTTGCAACCACGATTAATGTTTTCTATCTGAAAAAAATAAATAAATAAACAGAATGAAATATAACAAACAAAACAAAAAAGTAAGGGGTCCTAAAAGTTCTATTTAGCCTTTATCAGTATATGTACAATAATGATACAAGCTATGTTAAACAGCCTAAAATATTAGATAATGAGAATCAAAATCTAGACCATTCATAGTGTTTGCTGTGAAGTTTGTTTATTTGCTCCCTCTGCTGGTCATATAGCATTATTACGTTAGGCTAGTTCTGTGCTATGCAGTATGCACTTTTTTAAAATTGTTTATTTATTAAAATTTTCAAATCGTACAGAAGTGATTGTACATGGAAAGAAGGCACAACGATAACCACAAATGCAATAGGTGAGAGGTAATATAAGGAGAAACAATGATAAAACATCATGGTACAAGTAATATGACTGTGAATACAAAATGAAGAGGAAACTGAAAATTTTATACAGACCCAAAATGATTTGCACATAGGTTATAGTATTATGCAGTTGGAGGTTGTGTCTCATTGTTATATTCAGAAATGTCCCATTTCCCCCAGATTTTGTCAAACCTTGGCAGGGAGTCATCTATAACAGCAGTTAGGCGCTCCATTCTGCGTATGTCAGCTATGGCTGAGAGAAACTGCATAAAAGTAGGAGGGGAAGTAGACAGCCAGCATTGAGGTATAGCTCGTTTGGCCACCAGTAAGATAAATGCCATCAATCTTCTGGTAGTTTTGGGTGTATTCGGGAGTGGGAGACCTAAAAGAAGATGTGTGGGGTTTAAAGGGGTTGGGTATATCTAGGGCCTTTTCCAAGAGGTTATGAACTTGTGTCCAGAATGGTATAAGTTCCAGAATATATGATAATGGGTTCCACATCTCCAGCATTGCCCAGATTATGTCAGTTTTTTTCGAGACAGGATGAAGTCCGGGGTCCTATACCAAAACATGAGTATTTTGTAAGCAGTCGGTGCCACACACCTTGAAACTTTGAATGCAGATTCCCATATTTTCCCCCATTCACCTAGGGAAATCGGCCGTTGCAAAATATGGGACCATTTCCTCATGTATGCATGACTATTTTTTTCAGTCAAGGGAGGGGGCTGCATGTAGGATTTTATAGATAGATGAAATCAGGTGGGGTTCATAGGGGCCTCTTGAACATAGGAATTGAAATTCAGTAGGCATGTCTAAAGTCATATGTAGGATTTTGGTGGCAAAGAAATGTTTAATTTGTAAAAAAAGAATAAAAGAGAGATTTGGGGATTTTATGTTTGGATTGTAAGTCAGAAAAGAAGAGAAGTTTGCGTGTCACTGGGTGTACCAAATGGCGTAACTGAAATATACCAGCTTGGGTCCATGGTAACATAGGATTATAAGATAGACTGTCAGGGATTTCGGTGTTGAATAGAACGTTCACTAGTGGCGAGCATGGAGATGAGAGAGAGTATCTACCGGAGCAGCTTTTCCAAATCAAAAGTGTGAATAGCATCGGGTCCAGTTGAGAGTTGCATTTGTCAGAGGATGGCCATAACATGCAGCAAGGGTGGGCAGGAGATGTGATCCCCATTTCAATTTCTGACCATCTGTTTGGGGCGCCAAGAGGCAATGGCTCTCAGATGGGTAGCATAATAATATTTTCTCCCAGACCTCCCCTGGTTTGCAAGGCCTGGACTACCAAGCTTCCTATCTTACGAGAGGGGTATGGTTCCATATAAAGTTCAGAAAGTTCCTCTGAAGTGCTTTCAGTTGGGACATTGGGATCAGTACTGGTAGTGTCTCAAAGAGAGACTAGTTTGAAATAGGGCAAATCTATCCTTAGTCGGAGACATGCATAGATTAAAATGACCACCTATGATCATGAAGGGTTGAAAGAAAGATTGAATTCTCTCAAAAACCTCCTCAAGGAACCCAATCTGCCCCGAGTTGGGTGCATAAACATTAGCTAGGGTAAAGGAAGTATGTGGTCACAGCTCAGGAGGACATAACGGCCGCGAGGGTCCAGGTAAGTTGATTTGATTCGTATGGAACAGGAGCGTTTGAAAAGAATTGCTACTCCAGCTTTCCTGGAAGGATCAGAGGCCACAAAGGCAGTGGGAAAAAACTTAGATGCAAATTTGAATAATTTGAATGATCCCTCGGAAATGTGTCTCCTGAACCTTGACCACATCTGCTGGTATGATGGGGGTTCTGAAGGATCTTCCCAATGATCAAAGAAACCAAATACATTGTGCATCATGTAAGATGTGGGTTGAGAATATTACCCTGGTGTGGAAGGTTCAAGGGGTCCAGTGTCTCCGGATTTGAGTGATGCTTCCTAGTCTGGCCAGAGGCTGGGAAGGCGTATTAATCACTTTCAGACTGGACCATTTTGCTGGGTTAAGACCAGATCACTTTTTGCGATTTGGCACTGCGTCGGTTTAACTGACAATTGCGCGGTCGTGCGACGTGGCTCCCAAACAACATTTTTTCCCACAAATAGAGCTTTCTTTTGGTGGTATTTGATCCCCCTGCGTTTTTTTATTTTTGGCGCTATAATCAAAGATTTTTTTTTGAAAAAACACATTATTTTTACTTTTACTATAATAAATATCCCCAAAAATGTATATTTTTTTCTCAGTTTAGGCCGATACGTTCTCTTCTACATATTTTTGGTAAAAAAAATTGCAATAAGCGATTATTGATTGGTTTGCTCAAAAGTTATAGCAAAAGTTATAGCGTTTACAAAATAGGGAATAGTTTTATGGCATTTTTATTAATAATTTTTTTTTTTTACTATTAATGGTGGCGATCAGCGATTTTTATTGTGACTGCGACATTATGGCGGACACATCGGACATTTTTGACACATTTTTGGGACCATTGTCATTTATACAAATGCACTGATTCCTGTGTAAATGACACTGGCAGTGAAGGGGTTAACCAGGAGGTGGCAGTGTAGGGGTTAAGTGTATCCTAGGGGCATGTTGCTAACTGTGGGGGGCGTGGTTGTGTTGTACACATCACTGATCACTGCTCCAATCACAGGGAGCAGAGATCAGTGACACTGTTGCTAGGCAGAACAGGGAAATGCTTGTTTACTATAGCATCTCCCCGTTCTTCCTTCCCGTGAAACGATCGCGGGTATCCCTGCGGCGATCGAGTCCGCGGGACCCGCTATCCGACTCACGGAGGTCCCGACCGGTGCGCGCGCGCCGACGGTGGCGTGCACTCGATTGCATGGCGGCAAATTTAAAGGGACATACCTTTATGCCCATTTGCCTGTCTGTGCCATTCTTCCGACGTACATCTGTGTGCGCCGGTCGGGAAGCGGTTAAGCACCCCAGGAGTGGTACTCTGGTGGTGCTCTTAATATCACTATGGGTTTGGGACCCCACTGTGAGAAGAAGAGCTAGGCAATGGCACTAACATTTTTTCTGCACCACACCTCATGGGCTGGGCCTTTTGCTGAAGCAATTTTTGTTACCAAGCTTTAAGGCCTAGCCAATGCACATGAACCTGGTACATTTTTGTTTTGCCTTTTTAATTATTTTTAGATTTTCTCTCCATGTGTGTGTCACTTTGTACTTATATATGTGCTCCCTTTCACTCAGGATGGAGTGTGTGGGTCCAATCCCGAAGTCTAGGGGAGGATATGTGGCCTTTAGGCTCCTTCCTCCCATGTTTGTTTTCGGGGGAGAAGGGTCTCTCTTCTGGAGATCTCCTTGCATAGTACTTGTTGGTTGGCTTTTGGCTGTGCCTTACCCCCGTCAGGAACTTTTCACCCTGTGGGGGTCAGAGAGGGGTCCTACTTCTTCATCAGGTGGCCCAGAGACACACCTTAAGTGTGCACTTTTTTGGTTAATTTTTGTGCACTTAGGCCCCTTTCACACTGGGGCGGGGAGCCGCAGTGACGGTATATTTAGCGCTGCTTTACCGTCGTTTTAACCGCGGTATTCGGCCGCTCGCGGTGCGGTTTTACCCCCCGCGAGCGGCCGAAAAAGGGTTAAACACCCCCGCAGAGCGCCGCCGTAGCGGCGCTTTGCGGCGGTATTGCCGTGGTTTTACAGCGTTGTCCTATTCTAATCAATGGGAAGGAGCGGTATAGGAGCGGTGAACACACCGCTCCTATACTGCTCCAAAGATGCTGCTAGCAGGACTTTTTTTGCCGTCCTGCTAGTGCACCGCTCCAGTGTGAAAGCCCGCTGGCCGGGCTTTCACACTGGAGTTAAAGGGGCCGGATTTTTTCAGGCGGTGAACAGGCGCTATTTTTAGCGCTGCACCGCATGAAAAACGCCCCTGTGTGAAAGGGGCCTTACCGCAGGTCCAAAAAAAAGAAAGAAACTGTATGCAGTATGGAATAAATGGCTCTAGAATATTAGGTTATATTTGCACTATATACCAGCGGTTCTGGATGTGCATTTGGCTGTTGGGGCATACTTGTATGGCTCTGCTTACTGTCTTAAAATGAGAAATAATTCTCTTATATTGGAATATACACTATATTACCAAAAGTATTGGGACACCTGCCTTTACATGCACATGCACTTTAATGGCAGCCCAGTCTTAGTCTGTAGGGTTCAATATTGAGTTGGCCCACCCTTTGCAGCTATAACAGCTTCAGCTCTTCTGGGAAAGCTGTCCACAAGGTTTAGGAGTGTGTCTATGGGAATGTTTGATCATTCTTCCAGTAGGGCATTTGTGAGGTCAGGCACTGATGTTGGATGAGAAGGCCTGGCTCGCAGTCTCCTCTCTAATTCATCACAAAGGTATTCTATCGGGTTGAGGTCAGGACTCTGTGCAGGACAGTCCACCCCAAACTCGCTTATCCATGTCTTTATGGACCTTTGTGCACTGAACAAAATCATTTGATGGATAGGGGATAGGGGATTATGGTGTGGGGTTTTGTTTCAGGGGTTGGGCTTGGCCCCTTAGTTCCAGTGAAGGGAACTCTTAAGGCGTCAGCATACCAAGATATTTTGGACGATTTCATGCTCCCAACTTTGTGGGAACAGTTTGGGGATGGCCCTTTCCTGTTCCAACATGACTGGGCACCAGTGCACAAAGCAAGGTCCATAAAGACATGGATGAGAGTGTTTGTGGTGGAGGAACTTGACTGGCCTGCACAGAGTCCTGACCTCAACCTGATAGAACACCTTTATAATGAATTTGAGTGATGACTGTGATCCAGGCCTTCTCGTCCAACATCAGTGCCTGACCTCACAAATGCGCTTCTGGAAGAATGTTGCCCCAAGATGAGGCTTGGAAAGCACGCCTTGCGGCCACTTCCGTTTTTTTTGTAATTTTTGGCGCCAATTTTATCTTTCTTCCTGATCACAATGAGTATAAAGGTTATAGCAATGTGGGGAGCCAAATGATGCCCCTGTTGAAGACCACTCGAGTCGAAACGCGTCGGGCTAAGCTCATTTGAGACTCCCACATTGCTTTTATTACATTTTATTATATTTTATATGTGCTGTAATTTTATGGGATTTTTCCCTTTCTATGTCACCGAATTACTTTTTCTGTCCTAAATCCAATAAACATATTGGTGGATTTACACTATTTGGAGTTTTTTATCCCCCCCCCCCTTTTTTCCTGTGCTACATGCCATTCTGGATGAGTTGGGGTATCATCTTGACCGTCCACCTGTGTCATCTTGGAGGAGTTGGAACACTATCTCGGCTGTCCATCTGTGTCTTCAAGGTGTGCTGTTTGGACCAAGGACCCACGTCAACATTCCAGGCGTCATCCACAGGAGAACCCTAAGCCCAGTTGACTCACTGCCATATGGTAGGTGTGTCCACCACCGCTGGTAAGCGTACCCATTACATACCCTTGGATCTCTTCCATATATTCCTATATTTACATCAGATCCTGGGACTTCAGAGACGTCTTGCTATCCACATGAGAGTTTTTTGGCACAAAGACTTTATCACGTTTTCACGTTTCTACTACTAATATTTTTCCAGTACACATGGGACTGGTTTGTACACTATCGTGTTGCCATATATTTTTCCCTAGTTGCTCACACTGTCCATGATTGTACTTTTGTCAGCGCTACACATTTATTTTTTCCTTGCAAAAACATAGACGCTTCATTCTATGGAGTCTAAAGCCTCGTACACACGATTTTCCAACAGGAAATGTGTGATGACAGGCTGTTGGCGGTAAATCCGACCGTGTGTATGCTCCATCAGACAATTGTCGGATTTTCTGCAGACAAATGTTGAATGGCAAGTTTTAAAATTTTCCGCGGACAAATGTCTGTTGTCGGATTTTCTGATTGTGTGTACACAAGTCCGTCGGACAAAATTCCAAAGTACAAACACGCATGCTCGGAAGCAAGGACGAGCCAGAAGCTGTCGGTCTTGTAAACTAGCGTTCATAATGGAGAATTAACATTTGTGACGTGGCAAATTATGAAATCTCCAAATGCAGCGCATATTCTCTTCTTCTTTAATGGGATAATAATGAAGCTGCTTTGCTGGTGATACTGATTGGTTATGGCAAGCAAATTTTCAAAGGCTTTTTTTTCTAGTGATATCAAGAATATTATTATTATGCTTTTTTTTTTATTTATTTGGGCAAGTTACCAAAACACCATTATCCCGTAGTTTTTAAGATCAAAGATACAACTATGTTGGTGTCCCTTGTTAATTTTACATTGTATTTTTTTAAATGTAACTGCCTACTCCTAAACTGTTATTTGACGTAAAACACATAGCCAAGTATTATTCTCCACTATTTTTTTTATTGTGCATTACAAAAAAAAAAAAAAAAAAAGACATGCTATCTGCCAATAGAACTTAACCAAAAAGTGCATTCTATGCATCCAAAAATATAGAAAATATAACAAATTAAGGCTCCATGCACACTGAAGCTCAAAAAAGCTTTTTCTGGACGCCAGATTGCTGGCAGAAAACGCTGCTTAAAAAACTTGCTTTTTACAGCGCTTTGTACTAGCGTTTATGAGCGTTTATGAGCGTTTATTAGCGTTAGCGTTTATGGGCGTTTTTAATATACACAAAGGACACTCCAAAAATCCCACAATGCATTCCAAACTCCCCCAATGCATTGAAAAAATAGAACACCGAACGCTAATTAACGCGCGTTCATGAGCGTTTATCAGCGTTTGGCTTTTTTGGCGGTGAAAAACGGCACTTTGAATGCAAATTTCTGGCGTTCAGAAAAAAGCCCATGAACTCCACTGCTCATTAAAGCTAAAAAACGTCCATGTGTGCATGGACACATAGGCTAACATAGAGTGGAGTTTATGGGCTTTAAAAAAAAACGCCCAAACTCCAATAAACTGCAGTTTATGAGCTTCAGTGTGCATGGAGCCTAAATCATTATTATTTAACCAAAAAATAATGTCAAAACAATAACTCCAAGGCCAATAATAAATAACATGTTATCTCCTCCGATTCCGCAACATGTCTGGTTGACGAACGGCCGCTCAGAAACAAACTGAAAATCACGAAATTAAAAGTGCAAAATGAAAAACGCGAAATGAAAAGCGCGAATCAACACTCACCAAACTTTTACTAACACGAAATTAGCAGAAGGAGCCCAAAGGGTGGTGTTAAAGAGCTGAAAAACAACGTAGTACATCACTATGTTAGTAATTGTTGGCCAGCAATTGTGTGTCATGTGTATGCAAGCCAAATTTGGGCCAACGCCCTTCGGACAAAAGTCCACAGTTTTGTTGTCCAACAATCCGATCGTGTGAGAAATCTTGGGTGGGAAACTTGGTTAAAAGCCTCTGTATTTAACATTATAGCTGGTTCCCTGTAAAATGTGTGGTTTATTAATATTATAATAAAGGTGATTAATATGCAATGTTCATACTCTAAGCCTGTCAGACAGCCCTATTAAACACTTCAAACAGCATAATAGTGAATAATGGTTGAAACTAGGATGATAAGTTGCACAAAGCAAGTGCGTATGTAGGGTTCTTTTAAGAGTGAGGGGGGTGGGGGCATAGGTCCAACCCCCAGATCTCCCCCTGGTTGCTGGGAGCCATCAAACCTCCTTAGCTGGCAGGGTATAAACTTGGTGGAAGTGCAACTAAGCCTATGCCTAGGGATAAAGTGTATGTGAATAGTCTCTGTGAAAGAAGTAGTGAGCCCAAAGAAGGATCACCAATGCTGCAGTATGAAGTATATGGGTCCCACTACTCTGGAAACAAGCCACATGTACTTGGGTCTTGATGTTTCATTGGCCCTGGTGTCACAATGGGACCCTATAAGTACTGGTACTCTGACAAACCTGCTAGAAGGGGTGGCAACCTACGGTATAATACTGAGCATACTTTTCTAATACTGGATTGTACTTAAAACTTGCTGGTCTGACGACATATTTACTATACACACTCACATATACGGTCTACTTCCTTGGTAAATTAATTTATATAATCTTTGTGCTTTATTGTCACACTTACCCATAAACATCAGATTGTGTCCTCTTCCTGCTAAGAATGGTTGGGTTGAGTTAAAAATTGTATATACAGTATCCCCCTCACATTTTTGTAAATATTTTATTAAAACTTTTCATG